>CM067486.1:2532892-2545660 GCA_034552555.1 Semaprochilodus insignis
CCCCATCTTCTACTCTCTCTCTCCCTCTTTTCTTTCTCTCTCTCTCTCTCACCCCATCTTCTACTCTCTCTCTCCCTCTTTTCTTTCTCTCTCTCTCTCTCTCTCTCACCCCATCTTCTACTCTCTCTCTCTCTCCCTCTCTCTCTCTCTCTCGCCCCATCTTCTACTCTCTCTCTCCCTCTTTTCTTTCTCTCTCTCTCTCTCACCCCATCTTCTACTCTCTCTCTCCCTCTTTTCTTTCTCTCTCTCTCTCTCTCTCTCACCCCATCTTCTACTCTCTCTCTCTCTCCCTCTCTCTCTCTCTCTCGCCCCATCTTCTACTCTCTCTCTCCCTCTTTTCTTTCTCTCTCTCTCTCTCACCCCATCTTCTACTCTCTCTCTCCCTCTTTTCTTTCTCTCTCTCTCCCTCTCTCTCTCTCTTTCCCTCTTTCTCTCTCTCTCTCTCGCCCCATCTTCTACTCTCTCTCTCCCTCTTTTCTTTTTCTCTCTCTCTCTCTTGGTTTATGCTCACACCATCCTTTATCTCTCTTTCTCCCTGCCTCTCTCTCTCCCTCTTTTTTTTTTTTTTTTGTTGCTCTCTGTCTCTCTGCCCTCTCTGTCTCTCGGTCCTCTCTCTGCTTCTCTAACATTCTTTCTTTCCCTGCCATCTCTCGTTATGGTCTCCTTTTTTTTCTGTTCTCTCTCTGCCCATCCTCATCGCTCTGTCTCTTTCTCTCTCTTCCTCTCTTCTTTCTCTTTTCCCCATCTCTCTCTCTCTCTCTTTCTTGCCCCTTGCTGTCTGTCCTTTCTTTCTCCTCATTCCCCTTGCCCCTCCTTTTCTGTCTCACATTCTTTGTCTTCTTTCTGTTTCTCCACTTCTTTCTCTCATTGTATGTATTTCTTTTTCCCTTCTCTTTCTTTCCCTGCCCATCTCTCTTCTTTCTCTCTGTCTCCCTCCCTATCTCTCTTTCTTTCAACAATTCCTCTCTCTGCCTACCACTCCTTACCCTTCGTTTTCTTTATCTCTCTCTCCCCCAAATCATAGCCCCCCTCTCCTCTCCATGGTGACTCAGACAGCTGTATTTTGTTGTGGGGCTCTTATAGACCAGCCTGATATGTGAGCTGGGTTAGTGTAGTGCGCTCGTCTCTCTGGAGTCTGCTTTTGTGAGAACTGCCTGTTTGGGGGACGGACGAACAAAAGCTATGGGAAGCGTGCGCCAGCCCATAAATCGCACTTACTGTAAACATCAGGCAGATAAATAAACGTTCAGCCCGCGAGAGCAGGAAGGAACACAATGTCCCAGTAACTCCACATCCAAGTACATAAATGAGTTCAGCAGAAGCGTCTTATTAGGGATTGCATCAGAGCCGCCAGTGGTCCTGTTGTGATTCAGCTCTGCTTCCAGTTCCTCCTGCATTTCTATAGAGCTTAAATATGTTTGGTATGTTAATGAGGCCTGCTCATCAGTAAATCCGCTGAACTCTCCCACTGATGTTCTGCTCTGTGTCAGCTAAATGAACTTCAGTAGAAGGGTGGGGTCAGATCTCACCATGCATTATCCAGTAGTAGTAGGAAACTGACATTGCAAAACGTAAGTAGGGCACGTCCGTGTCAAGGATGACTGATTGGACTGGAATGAAACTTGGCACAGGAGGGAAATCCGTGTTATAGGTAGACCAGCCCGTAATGTGGACATATTTGGTGTCTAAAGTTGGCTCCTATTGGCCACATCAGTCGACAGAAGTACGGGCACTGTACTCTTACTGTTTTAGCCATACAGTGTACATAACTGTGTGCCATGTTTCCTGCTCTGTGTAGTCTATTGGGGAACTCCACCAGGTTTTCAGTGGCTGAGACAACATCAAAGTCACATCAAGTGGTTTGATGTGAAGTGGTTCATTTATAGAGATGTATGATGAATGTACAGACCCTTAGGGATTGCTTTACAGTGGTGGTCACCAGGTATCACCATGTCTACAACACCAATATAGCCACTTTAAGTACTGTCAAAACCACCAGTGACCCTACACAAGTCTTCAGAGCTTATATGCACTCATCATCAAAAGAATAGCTGCACCCAGAAGGAATCAACCCACAGGAATGAAGCTTGGTGGGTAGATTTGACATCATGAGACATGCTTATGATTCAAGTTTCACGCTCAGGCATGTGACGTAAGCAAGGACGGGTCTTATCACTGTACCTGACTGACCCAACAGCCACGATTGCAGACATTCAGTGAGCAGTGATGTCCTCCATGAGTCATCCTGTTAGTGCAGCACCATTGGCAGACGGCTGCACCACGCAGGACTACATGCACGCAGACCGTTACGACGACTGTCCTTAATACCACGTCAGCGTCACCACAGACTGCAATGGTGTCGTGCCAGACGGTCATGGAGTGACTCAGAATGGCAGCGGGTCATCTTCAGTGACGAGTCCCGCTTTTGTCTCGGTGAAGACGACCAACGAATCCGTGTGTGGAGGCACCGTGGTCAGCAGCAAGATGAACGGTTTGTTGTCACGCGTCATACGTCCAGAAGGCCTGGTGTCACTCCACCTCTACCCCTACCGCACCATCTGCAGGAACTGTGTGGGAATATTCAAGCTGCATGGGATGGATTATCACAGGACACCAATAGGAACCCCTAAATCTCTATGCCAAGACGTCTGGCATGTTGCATTAGGCGCTACTTCTGTGTTACCGCATGTGATGATGGCAGTCAGTTTGCAGAGTGCTAAACAGTGTCCAAAAGCTTCTACAGTAGCAGCATTAGCCTTGTAGCTCTGAAGCAAACTCAAGACACCAAACATTTCTTGCCTGATGAGCTACATTTGGGGAAACCTGTGAAACCGTGACTGTCCCTTTATTCATAGGCCGTAGCAAACTAGTTAGCTGTACTGGAATACACTCTGTAATGCAAGGTGTTCATGTGTGATCCTAACTTTAAGCCTCTGTGTCTCTCCCAGGCGATATTTGAGGTGATCTCGTCAGAGCACAGTTACTTGCACAGCCTTATGATCCTCATTCGCCTCTTCAAAGACTCCGCAGAGCTCAGCGATACCATGACCAAGACAGACCACCACCACCTCTTCTCCAACATCGTGGATGTCTGTGAGGCCAGTACAAAGTAAGAGCTCTTCCTTCCTTTCATTGCTCCTCCAGGGCAGGAGAGCAGAGGCTAGGCTGATGAAAGATATGTGCCTTCTGTGCCTCCTTCAGTTGTTTAGTGGTTGTTTTCCTGTCAGAATCGGTTTACGCCTGTTTCTAGATGTTGGGAAACGGCTCTATTTCTGGTCTAGTTTTGAAAACAAAGCCACTAGCACCGTGTTCGGTGCTCTGGGCCTTTCCACATTTTGCTGGCTGCTGCACCGGCTAGCTTTGAAACCAAAATCAGAGGAACTTTCTATTTGCTTTGTGCCTTCTTCTATCGCTATCTATTGGCTTCTCCACTGACTGTTTGTAGTGTTGGTGTACAGTAACTCAGTAAGTGTAATGCGTTAGTGTGCTGTAGGTAGTGTGTTGGTGTACAGTAACTCAGTAAGTGTAATGCGTTAGTGTACTGTAAGTAGCGTGTTGGCGTACAGTAACTCGGTAAGTGTGATGCGTTAGTGTACTGTAAGTAGCGTGTTGGTGTACAGTAACTCGGTAAGTGTAATGCGTTAGTGTACTGTAAGTAGCGTGTTGGTGTACGGTAACTCGCTAAGTGTAATGCGTTAGTGTACTGTAAGTAGCGTGTTGGTGTACAGTAACTCGGTAAGTGTAATGCGTTAGTGTACTGTAACTCAGTAAGTGTAATGCGTTAGTGTACTCTGAGTAGTGTGTCGGTGTACGGTAACTCGGTAAGTGTAATGCGTTAGTGTACTGTAAGTAGCGTGTTGGTGTACAGTAACTCGGTGAGTGTAATGCGTTAGTGTGCTGTAAGTAGCGTGTTGGTGTACAGTAACTCGGTAAGTGTAATGCGTTAGTGTACTGTAAGTAGTGTGTTGGTGTACAGTAACTCAGTAAGTGTAATGTGTTGGTGTACTGTAAGTAGTGTGTTGGTGTACAGTAACTCAGTTGGTCAAGCTGACCAATCGGAGCACATTGGGCTCATCGGGAAGTGGGTCTTAAAGAGACAGTGGCTTTAAGCTGTTCGGTATAAGGGAAAATAATGTTTTTGGGAAATTTGAAGCATGTGAATCTATTCTCGTAGACGGTTATGAACATTAAAAATGTGCACCGTAGGTCCCCTTTAAATCAGAGGAAGGTCTCTGTGCCAGGGGACGTTCTTCTGTACGCAGCTGTCTGAGAGCTTGTGCAGTTTGTCCAGCTTCATTGGTTTGTTGTGTTGGCTGGTGCGGTTTTGAAGCCGTAATCAGATCAGGCATATTTTGGAAAAACCCGAACATAATTTCTAGCCTTTTTAGAATAGTTTTGACTACTCGGCTTCTGTAGTCTTAAAAGCGTTCTGCAAAACCATCTCAGTGGTCAGCCACGCTGCACCCTGCTTTCTCTCTAGATGCATTTCACGTTGCGTTGGCTTTATCCTCTCTTGGCCTCTTTGTCTGGAGACGGAAGTGTGTGTAGCTGGAGGGTGTTATGCAGAGTTTCACGTTGTTCCCCAGGACAAAAGGAGCTTTGCTGACGTGAACCCGAGGATGGAATGTCGAAGGCTGGCACGATCAGACGGACGTAGACTTGTATGTTTTCTGTTGAGGAACCGGGAGTTCCCTCCCTGAGAGGTGTGAGGAGGAGTGCCAAAAGGCCTGCAAGTACAGAGTCAGGGCAGTTCAGCTTTCATGCTTCCATTTATTCATTTCCTACATGTTTAGAGATCCACACTGTGCAGAAAGCTTTGGTGATCCACTTTGAATGGATCCAGACATTTGTTGTGTGTATAGCGGGTTAGAGATGCCCACCCAGCCAACCTCTCCCGTGACATTTCTGACCTCACAGTGGTTCAACTCAAATCGATTCTGCAAAAAATGATTTAATCACTCTGATTTAATTTGCATATTTGATATTATTCAGTTTTGAAAATTATGCGGAATAAACAAATGATTGAAAATTTACAATAATTTACGAGTGTAAATGTTGCAAATTACATCATGAATTACCGCATATTGCATCACAGTTTGCTTTCCGAGGACTTAAACACCACTGACCCACTGTATGTTTCATAACTTACAGAGAACGTTTAGGCCGGTTTAATTGGATTTAGTGCTGTGCATCATGTTTTTGTTTTTCCATAGTATGTCAGAGCAGCACTATTTCCATCTAGAGCAGCATGATGCAATCATATATCGTTGCTGTCCACGAAAATCATGTATCTCCGTTTTTGTTGATTTTGACTTTTCTGCATCATTTGAACACAGCAGCTGCTGTTTACACTGTGTGACAATTTCCTGATGAATGGACCAACAGAAACGGCCCAAAACTGCTTGGAATAAAGTCTTTTTCCATTGACTTACATTAAAGTTAAATTCAGTTTTTGGCCTCTCCTGTAAAGTTGCCATTTAGATACTTGTCAGATACTTGTTCTTTGGACAGCGTCGATATGCATCATTATTGCAATATGAGTTTCTGCAATAAACACGTTGAGCGGCGACGACGGAGCGGTGATGACGGAGCAGATCAGATTACCTCATACACTCAGTACCATACGTAATATCCGGAAGCACTGGGTGACGGACCGCCACAAGCTTTGCTCATCTTGTTAGCAGGGAGAAGGTGAGATGTGTGGTGGTCTGAGGGGATAACTCTGATAATAAGATTTTGGTCCTCAGTGTCGTCTGTGGTGAGGGTTTTCAGAAGATGTTGGGCTATATCGCCCCTAGTCTTTTCTGCCTCGTTCTTTCTTTTACTTATTTGTTTAGCAGTGCACATGGTTGTAACTTCCTCAGCCGTTCCCCAGCTTTCGGCAGCATGCTTGTGTGTTTGTCTGTGCACGCATGTGTGCAGCGCATGTGCATGTAGGCAGGATGAGGCAGGGAGGGAGGGAGGGAGGTAGGTAGACAGGCAGGTAAGCGATCCAATCATTTCATTTGGTCTCCGAAATGATTGGATGGGGGTTTTTACGGCCCTGTGGCTGATATAGACACTGACTCTGCTTCTTTATATTGTCAGAGCATTTGTTTGGCTGATTGCCAAACAAGAACCCTAACAAAGCCAGTTTGAGAGAGAAATCACCTACTCCACCTTCGATGCAGGCCCCTTCATATCTAATCTAAATGTCAGGGCTTTTGCAGTATCATCTGTTGATCTTGCGCATTGCTCGGCGCGGGCCCAGGTTGCCCTCTCTGTGTAGTCTCCTCTCCTGTCCTCTTCCTTGTGTCTGTTTTCCAGTGGAGGGTATGCAGCTTGTTTAGGTTGGGCCATGAGGTCTGGTTTGTGTCTCCAGTTCTCAGCCGGTGAGGGTACAGTGTGCCATTTAGGGCTGGTTTTGGAGCTGAATGCCTTACGGGTGTCGTAAATAAGCTGCCGAAATGTCTGAGTGCTGTTTTTGTTTTCCGTATTCACTGTTTGTCATTTGAGATCAGCAAGGCTTCGGTAGTTCTGGCCGGAGATTTAGCGTGTGCGGTTATTTAATAACCCAGCAAACCGGTGACGGATGAAAAGTATCATTTCACTGGCACACATTCACCTAAACACTGCCGTTCCTGTGTAGCCGCGTTCAGCTGCCAGCCGGGGTCGATTAGTTTGAGCGGAGTTTGTGTAAATATTAGCGGTGTGTGAGCAAAGGTCGAAGTTTGGCAGCGTGTTGGTGATGAATACGCTGGACTGGCCAGGCACACGACCGGCAGGGTATTTCACTAAGCAGGATTTCTCACTGTAAACCCAGAATGAGGTGCAGGAATGTCCCTGACTGCTTCTACTGAACAAACTTGACCTGTGGCTTAATTTGTCTGGCTAAGTGAGGAATCCTGCCCTCACTGTAAAGGGCTGTGCCTGAGTATCACTGGACATTTGGAGGCGGTGCCTGCGGAGTTCAGTGTTCTAGGCCAGTCACTATTATTACATAATGGCCTAACTGGAATTATTTGGGATGGTCACAGTTATTTAGGCTGACTGCCGTCATTGTCCACAGTTGTTAGGTTTGTGCAACAAGCAGCATGTGAACTGGCTGTGTTGGGATGATGGAAGTAAATGTCAATAAAGGAAAGCAGTAAATGCATTCATTAAGCCATTATGGGAACTATGGGAACAGGAGAACGCCTCTAACTTGGTGCTCTAACATGTTTGGAGGACAATACTGAGTGGGGTTGGTTCATATCGTCAGCTGTGTCGCTAATTCGATTGTTTTTAGCATGTATGCTAGCAGTGTAAGTATGTTTCTGTTTTGTGTAGCTTTGCTCAACTCTGCACATGATTCTCTGTAACCGAAGACGTTTGTGCGTGTGTATGCACAGCTGTGTAGTGACACGTTTCAACAGTACAATCAGTGTTGGCTACTGATCAGACATGGCTAGGCAGCAAGAGGGCTAATCAGGCGGTTTGGCCTTTTTAGGCTTATAGTTCCATAGTTGCATCTGGATTCAGTACCTTTTCAGTCTGGAGATGAGGAGAGAGTGCTTTTACGTGCTCTTGATAATCCATGTTTACATGCACTTGGGTAATCGGATAAAGGGAAACTCCACTCCACGGGTCCACATGAGTCAGGCAGTAATCAGGTTTGTGCTTTACAAGCAGCCAATAAACTCACAGAAGGAGACGTGACGTAAACAAAACATAAAACTCAAACTTGTTTTGAGGCTGTTTTGCGGTTACTGTGTGCTTTTTCCGACATTGTGGTCCGTTTTTACCCATGTGCAGACTGAAGACGAAAGAAATCAGAGTAAGGGTATCCATGCACTGAGAAACCGGTTTATTGAGCTTAAAATCCAGCTCCAATTTTCAGTCCGATCCAGATTTCTAAATCATGTAATGATTTCTACAAATCAGAGTTTGCTAGAAATCACATTTTGTTTCCTTCGAGGTGATTGAGACTTGTGGCCTTTTACATGAGGTCTTTTATCCTCAGTAGAGTTAGGGCTCTGTTGGTTTGTCAAGGAAAATATTAGCAACAAATGAATGTCATTTTTCTTTCTAGCTAATGACTGTTCGTCTAGTTCAAGCACTGTCTTCATATCAAAAAGGTCACCTGTGACTGATAGGTACCTAATACCTCCACCAGCACCAGTAACAGCTGTGAGTGGATTTGGCATGGACTGGACAAGTTTCTGGACGTAGGCCACATCAATGTTCAGACACTCTTACACCGAAGAATTGTGCAGTTGGTCCAGATTTGGTGGATGCCTTCCCTGGCACAATTCTGAGGAGAATTCCCTGTAGACTGGGATTTTAGCCACTGCTGGTAGACCCGTATGACCGTACGCTTCCATACACCTGCAGATTCAGCTACTTCCTTCACACTATGGTCTTTGGCACGTCCAAATGCAGTCACTCCTTTTAGCCAATCATTAACATCTGCTTTGGAGCCATTTTCCACACATGGAATGAGACATTCACTGCACTGAAGCACCTCTTCCCAATCTGTGGATCCCGTCAATCACACCCCACAGGTATTTATAGCCCCATCATCCTCGTGCAGCGCCACCTGCAGGGGCCTGAAGTTACTACCACCTTAATTCCTGAGTAAATACTCACAATTTCAGTATTTATTTACTGGCACACTTGCATGCCTGTGCACACCCCTATAGGCTGTGCCTTTCATATTAAGGCTCCAGTATAGGCACTGTGACTGGCATGTGCTGTTCTGAGATCAGTGTTACTGACTGCTTGCATTGTGGTTGTTCCCAGGTCACTGATTAAAGGGGATTATGTAACCATTGTATGTTGCTAGCATGTCTGTTCTGCAGCAGATCAAGACCTCACAGTTGGATAAGCTTGTGCTACCAGTCACTTTCATTCATTGAGCAGGTGTGTTTATGTGAGGATGCTTGCTTGCTTGCTTGCTTGTACGAGCGTATGCGTACGTATGTGCATGCGTGTATGCATCCTGAATCAATTCTTACCATCTGAATCTATAATATATAAATAGGACAGATGCAGAACTGTCCCGTAGTGCTCGCTGCTGCTCAACGTTTTGCATGGCCTCCAGGTACATCTGTTGGGCTACTGTCATGTGTTTGTGTGTGTGTTCATGTTTTAGCACTGTTTACTCTGAACATGCTGAGCGAGTCTTGCACCAGGCACTCAAACAGAAGGAAGAGTCGAACAAGCGTTCGTGTGGGTGTGCATGCTAGTGTGAATGAGTACACCATTGCGGACATTGCCAGTTTCAGGGGGCTAAAAATTCTGATCATGTTAGGAGGTATAATTGTATATGCATACTTTAGTGTTTGATGCTGTTTTACAGGATAGTCAAACAGTGCTTCACTGGCCGATATGATTTCTGTCCTCAGCTGTTGCATTTCTTAATAAACAGTAGAAACATCCTGCATGGTGGTGCAGCGGGTCGCCTCACAGCAAGAAGGGTCTGGGTTCGATTCCCGGCTGAGGCGTCTAGCATCCTTTCTGTGTGGAGATGGCATGCACTTCCCGTGTCTGTGAGAGTTTCTCCCACAGTCCAAAGACAAGCAGTCAGATGAATTGGAGATGCTAACCACCCCCCCCCAGGTTTAGGTGAAATTGAGGATGGCTGGCTGTCTGTCCTGCAATGGACGGGTGACCTGTTCAGGGTGTTTCCTGCCTTCTGCCCAGTGAGCACTGGAGAGGGTGGGGGTGTGTGTTTCACTCTTCCAAACTATCCATTCTTTTGGGATTTGGCAATTGTTTATTATGGATACACGTGGTAGGAAACTAAACACAGTGGTTAGGTGTCATAAAAAACCAAACCTTTTATCTCAAAAGGTCTGGAAAATGTGTATCTGGGTGGGACTAAAATTCTCTGCTCTAGATTGAGTTTGGCAAACAGCAGTGGGTAATCTGACCTGTAGGGTGAAGAACACCGGCACACTGTCTGCAGATTACTCCAGAACCCCATGTACATTTAATTCCATACAGTGTCGGACTCGTGATGGGGTGTGGTGTTCAGATTCTCCACTTCAGTCAGCGCTGCTGTAATAGAAGCTCAAAAAAGGACAAAATATTAGCCCCCTCTGTGATGCTCTGGTGGTGTTTAAATTATGTGGAAATTGGTTTGTTTGGTTGAGGTGACAGTAAAGTTGAACCACAGTGGAACAACCAGGTTTTACCTTTTGCTCAGGTTTACTAAGTATTGTTTGTTAATTGTTATGGTGACAGTAGCCTTGGTAAGACTGATATTACAGAGCATTGCAGTATACAGATAATTGTGTGAGATGAGGGTTGCTCTAGATGAGTGTTTGTTTGGGTGCTTTGATGGATCAGGATATACATGTAATTAATCAAATGCTAATTTATTTGATCAAAATAAGGCAAGCTCGTTTTCGAGCTCTATTTATTTATTTATTTTTTGATCTCCAGTTTATCCCCTTAAATGGCTCTCTAAGAACTAACCTGGCCCGACCCTGCTTGGCTTCTGAGATCAGAGGAGATCGGGCATTCTCAGGGTGGTATGGCCGTAAGCTAAATGGCCAGGACTCACCAGGGAGGCCAGACTTTAACTACACGCTTGTGTAGCCAAAGACGGACCTGTTTGCGTTGTATTCCACATAGTTACTGAACGATCCTAAGTATGTAACAAGCCTGTGGTTGTAAACTAACAGCTGCCCTTTAAACTTTAAACTGATAAAATGGACCTGTAAAATTAGGGCTGCAGTGATTAAATGACTTAGTTGACTAAAATCGAGTACCCAATTAGTTGGCAACTAATTTAATAGTCGATTTGTTGGTGACGTGGTTTCTTCCCTTGCAATAAAGACCTCTGGTTGTAGAATGCAGTGAGTGCAGACAGATAGCAGAATGCACAAAGCATTGTTTGCTTGCTAAAGGGAAGTACTACTTTGAACATCCTTGGTTTTTATATTTTGGCACATAAAGGATATTGGCATTTTAATTAATCTTGTCTATTAGGAGGAATGCTCATCGAATCAGTCGACTTCTGAATACGGTATTCATCTTTATTGTCTTCATTGTTACTTAACAAAGACGTAAAACAACCTCAAGCTAAATTAATAGTGGTTTGGCAATTGAGCGAGTCATAAGCCGAATAATCGATTATTAGTTTCCATAATCGACAGATTATTCGACTGTCAAAATAGTCGTTTGTGGCAGATTTGAGCAGTATTACTAACTGATACTTGAGGATGCACTTATTGTACTCTGGAAGAGCAGAACATTTGGGTGATGATGGTCTACTTTGCTAAAATACTTGCATTTTATTCGTTTATGATTCTATATAGATACACTGTTTTATCCTGTAATGCTGATTCAGGTAGATTTGGTCCCAATTCCTGCATTTTATCATTTATTATTGACGAGTGCATGTACAAGAAACGAATGGGTGTCGACTAGATAATAGAAATGATCCAACTCAAAGTAAAATTTTGTTTTCTTACATGGAAGTTAAGAGTGTTTTTGTTGTCTTCTCTTTTAATATTACCATTTTGCAGTGACATGGTTTTGTTTGGACAGTGACTGTATATTGTAAGGCATATTACAGTTATGTAGCAGCACCATTTCAATACAGGTGTTTGTTCACCCCCCACAGCCCTTGTGTACGGACTCTGGGTGTATGTGTCCCCTCTTTTCGTTCTATGTAACCCGCACCCCCCTCTGGCATGCTGCCCTGGGGCACATGCACAAACACACACACAGATGAGTGAATGTTCTGCTGAATGGCCCATTGACCCCTGCAGAAGAGGACAGGGCTGATATTGTGTTTCGGGGAGACAGTGATGCTCTCACTGACTCGACTTAGTCTGCTCCGCTCAGCATGTGGGGAAATGACAGCGCCTCCCTGGAAATCATGTGACCCTGAAAAGCGGGAACACTCTTTCATTCTGTGCTTCTGAGGCTGGGATGGTTCTCATTAACTGAGGGGGCTGAAAATAGCGTGAAGGTTCTGACTACAGACTACAGGAACCGGGTGGGTTAGAGGCCCAGGGATCATCTGCTCGTTTCCAGTGAATGAGTTTTGTGATAAAGGACTCAACCGCGATATCCAGAGTGGTTGAAACACTATATTTCTGTTGCAGAGGCTGAAAATCAAATTGGCTACCATTTTCTTCTTAGCCCAAATCTGGTCAGTCAGACAAAACATGCTTGATGTCTGAAGTTGGCTTCATGTCAGCACAGGCTAATCATGTTATTGCCACAGTTGATTATGTGGTTTCGAACACGGTGTCTATAAAGCTGTTTCTATAAAAATGGGTAAAAGTATGTGTATAACGCTCACCCTACACTTTTGATAGTTCCATTGAAAATGTTTATATGGCTTTATGTACCAAAACTGACAATGTTCTAGCCTCTAGTTGTTCCTCTAAATTAAACAGGCTGTTACTGTGACTTTATGGTGTGAGCAAAAGACTCCTGTTCTAATTGGCTTCCATGTAGAGATTGAAGGATTCATCATATATGTATCAGTATTGGCCAGTTTTCAGTCTTAATTTGGCCCCGTGGTCATAGGACACTTCAGTTCCTCCTTCAAACAAATATAGACCTTTTAACCACGGGACTAAAAGCCTGTTCAGACACTCATCATCAGTAGAATAGTTGCACAAGTAGCTGCACCCAGTAGGAATCAACCGACTGGAACGAAACTTGGTGGGTAGGTTTGAC
Source organism: Semaprochilodus insignis (assembly GCA_034552555.1). Taxonomy (NCBI): domain Eukaryota; kingdom Metazoa; phylum Chordata; class Actinopteri; order Characiformes; family Prochilodontidae; genus Semaprochilodus; species Semaprochilodus insignis. The sequence continues at coordinate 2,545,556 of CM067486.1, forward strand.
ATTGTGAGACATGCTAATGATTCATGTTTCACGCTCAGACACGCATGTGACGTAAGCCAGGATGGGCCTTATCTCTGTACCTGACTGACCCAACAGCCACGATTG
>CM067486.1:2560601-2573335 GCA_034552555.1 Semaprochilodus insignis
CTCTCTCTCTCTCTCTCTCTCTCTCTCTCTCTCTCTCTCTCTGTTTCTCCTCTACTGATCTGTCTGTGTGGCTCTGTATCTGTATTTCATCTTCATTCTTCCTCTCTACTCTCCACAGAAGCAAGAGTCCATCCTTCAAGGAGGTCCTGAGCCGGATTGAAGCTAACCCTGAGTGCAGGAACCTCCCCATGTGCTCCTTTCTGATCCTGCCCATGCAGAGAGTGACACGGCTTCCTCTGCTTCTGGATGTGAGTGGCAGACATACACATTCGTGCTCTACAGTCTGGGATTAATCGTCACTCCCAAGGGGCCTACTTGTGTTTTAGGTGTAGCCACTGTAATGTCATGTGACCACATGGTTACAGTAACCTGCATGACCTTCCGTACTCCCAACTACTCCTGTGACTCACAGCTGCCGTGATTAACCTTTGGATTCAGGTTTGCTCTGAAACTGAAGGGAAGTAATGAGAATGTGATGTGAGGCAATGAATCAGATGTGTCCTGTCTCATCATGTCTCTGTGGTTGTTTGATGAGCTCTAAGCAAATAGCTGGACTGTATTTCGAACACACCTGTTTCCAAAAGCGGAACGTTTTATTGCCGAAGTGTGGATGCGGGTGACATTATTGGCCAGAATTGGGTGTAAAATGTTCGTATGATACATGCAGTCATTCCAAATGAATTCAGTGGGGAAAAGTGTAGGGGCAGTTTGGCTTGTGTCTTTACTACACTACCTCTCTCCGCTCTCACGGCTCTCAGTATTTCTTTGGATCACCGTTAAAGTGATTTCTTAAAATGAACTGCATTAATATTTTGTGGTTTTAACAACTAGCTAGCTATTAAAATATACCCTCGTGAACCAAAACATCATCACCACCTTCCTGTTGCTGCCGCCAAAACAGCTCCAACACACCTTGGCACGGACACTTCAAGACCTCTATAAAAGCCTTTACTGCCTGCGAGTTGTGAAGTAGAGCAGCTGTGGATCAGATTTGTTGTTCCAGCACATCCTACAGATTCTCAGTTCAATGGGGGTTTAGGAGACCAGACTTGTTGTGTGTAGAGTGGCCAGATCAGGGTACACCACCGCCAGGAAGGGGTGTCCCTGGTTCACTGCAGTGTGGTGGCAGGCAAGTGCCTGGTCCCGGGGTTTCCCCAGCAGATCACTGCCCAGAGTGTTACACACCCACCACCGACTCTTCCCACAGTGCAACGTGGTTCCATCACTTCCCCAGGTAAACAGGGCACACGTACCCGGCCGTCCATGTGATGTAAATATAACAGGACACATTGGACCAGGAGACCTTCTTCCATTGCTCCGAGGTCCAGTTCCAGTGCTCATGTGCCCATTATAGATGCCTTCAGTGAATGACGGAGGTCAACATTGGCTCTCTGACATACTCACCACCGACTTGTCCTCTTCCCACAGTGCATTATGGTTCCACAACTTCTCCGGGTAAACAAGGAACTTGTCCCCGGCCATCCATGTGATGTAAATAAAACAGGACTCATTGGACCAGGAGACCTTCTTGCATTGCTCCGAGGTCCAGTTCCAATGCTCATGTGTCAACTGTAGAGGCCTTCAGTGGAGAACAGGGGTTAGCATATACACTCGGTCACCTGTCAGTGGCTACGCAGCCTCATATGCAGCAGGGTGTGATGATGCACTGTGTGTTATGACACACCCCTCTTGTAACCACTATCGAAAACCTCTGTGCCGCATTCTGAAACAAAATATGTTAAAATTAGGACTGTTATCTCAAAATTATCTGCAACGGAATCAGTATGGTGTAAAAACCATACATCTAATTTCATTCATTACATCCCTATATCAATAAATGTATGAGTGCACAAATGCTGACTAATGTTTGGTAGTTAACACATGCTAGCATCAGATAATGCCCCCATTCCCTCCCTCACCCTCATTTTTCTCTCCCACTTCCATCCAAAACCGCATGCCCCTGGTTGAGCTGGACCTTTGAGGGATGGTGGGGCAAATGCAGATGAGCCTAAGAAGGCATAATGGTTGAATTAGTCAGTTGACTGAGTCATAGCTGACGAAGAACATAATCAGGAGCCAGCTCAACAGCTATGCCCACACTGCAAGCAGGCCTCATCCCCTCGAAAACCCACACCACTCACTCACCCTGGCACACACTGATCCATCTCAGCACCTCGTTTCTACCTCCCAGTTTGTTGTGGACCACATAAAGCGACCGGTGTCCCTGTGACTCGATTGCTGTGAAGTGTGCCAGACTCACTCTTACATAACCCAACAATTTAAGTTAATTAGCCCCCTCACCACCCCCCTCCCCCCTTCGTCTGTTTTTCTTTTTCTCCTCTTCATCATTCACACGCGACTTATTCCCTTTCTCCGCCTCTGTCTTGTTTTTGTGTCGTTTGAGTCCAAGGGTGGCATTGCACTGTACTGTACATTTGATGTACAATAGATGCCAGTTGCTTAAACAGTTTTAGGCTCTGGCCGGAGAGGTAGTCAGGTTTCCTGGATGGTGTTTTTTTTATTTCCTTCTGTCTTCCATTATTATTGATCCTTGTTCCCTCCTGTTCTTGAAGAGCTCTGAATGTAGAAGTGGCTGCTGGTTGAAAAGAGGGAGTGGTGGTTGTAGTCCATTCAAGATGGCCTACAAAAGGCCAATTCTCCGCCTGTGGCGTCATATCTCATCGCTCTCTTTTTTTCCTCTCTCTCCGTCTTTCACTCTTTGTGTGTCCCCTGAGCTTTGTCATGATTTTTTGAGGTCGGGGAAAGGAGAATGGAACGGCTCGACTATTGGAGCCTGAGAAAGTTTAGTTTGGATTTTTTTTTTCCCCCTCTATTTTTTTTTCCTTTGTCAAGTGCGCTAGTGCTGGAAATATCAAGGAGGCGTGAGAGAAAGAGCTTCAGGCACAAAACAAACCATGTGAAGCCGGTTCATAACAGTGAAATGACGTTAGATCGGAAATGTGATATGCGTACGCAGTTATGCTAAACGGTATGTTGGGTTTTATTAGTGTGCTGTTATGATCACAGTGCATTTAAGTATCCAAAGCTTGTAACACATCCTGTTCTTCTTCTTGTAGACCATTTGTCAGAAGACGCCCAAAGACTCTACCCAGTATGAGGAATGCACGAAAGCACTTCACTGCGTCAGCAAGGTAAAGCATTGCCCTTGACGTTGGCTCATCTGCTGAAGGCATGTGATTTTTAAAGCAGTAATGGCACTTGTGGTTTTTTGTTTGGGTGCAGCTGGTGCGGAAGTGTAACGAGGGTGCTCGTACAATGGAGCGGACTGAGATGATGTACACCATCAACTCGCAACTGGAATTTAAGATCAAGGTAAGTGAGTCAGGGCTCAAACACACAGGTGTATTCAGCCTGCACATCTGCAGTCAGAAATGTCAGAGACCACGAGCACGTTCATCTTCTCAGATGAAGAGTGACGGTCCTCCAAAGGAGTCCTTAACAATGGTACTTCTACTTTGCCTCAAATTAAATAATTGACATCACCTTAAATAATAATGATCAAACAATTACACTCATCATCAAAGTAACAGCTGCACCCAGAAGGAGGTGTGGGATTGCAGTGCTATTGGGAAGGAAGATAAAGGTTACCAGGAACAATAAATGATGATACATTTAGACTGATATGATCAATATTTATTGAGCTACACATACAGAAGTAGGGTCTCTCAGTATGGTGTCGGGCCGCCGTGTTTGCTAACTCAACACACCAGAAGTCTCGGCATGGAGTTGTAAAGGTTCCTAATGCTGTCCTGTGATAATCCATCCCATGAAGCCTGAATATCCTCACACAGTTCCTGCAGATGGTGCGGTAGTGGTGGAGGTGGAGTGACACCAGGCCTTCTGGACATGTGACATGTGACAACAAACCGTTCATATTGGCGACCACACACAGATTCATTAGTCNTAGTCTTGTGTGGTGCAGCCGTCTGCCAATGGTGCTGGCACTAGGGTGACTCTTGGAGGACATCACTGCTCACTGAATGTCTGCAATCTTGGCTGTTAGTTCAGTCAGGTACAGCAATAAGGCCCGTCCTTGCTTACATCACATGCGTGGCCGAGCGTGAAACTTGAATCTCACATTCGAATGTTCAACCTACCCACCAAGTTTCATTCCTGTGGGTTGATTCCTTTTGGGTGCAGCTATTTGTGCAGCTTTTCCTTTGGTGATGAGTGTGCCTTTGAAAGTTGAAATAGTTGACAGTTTGCATGAAGTTGCATAAAGATGTTCAATTTCGCCTACCTGTTGCTCTTACAGTGAAAGACAGCCTGATAAACACGCCCATGTATGTGGACTTTGAAATTATCCTAGAAGGATAACCAGCCGAGCTGTGAAGCTGCTAGTATGGAAGTCCTTAACAGGTCCTCACAAAACAGCTAAGTAAGCTAAAAGGGCTTATAAGAGCTGTTCTCAAACTTTACAATATGGGTCACTTGATAAAAGGCTTACACTAAAGGTTAGGTATCTAAGCCATACACCTCAGAGAGCTGGTCTACTGAGCTTTATACCTTAGAGATCCCACAAACCATTTGTACCCCATAGATCCAGCCTACAGAGCTAAAGCCCACTGAGATTAGTGTGGTCAGAAGGAGGATGAAGAAAGACAGAAGAACAAAAGGAGAGAAGCGTTGTGGAGAGAGACTCCAGACGGAAAACAGAGGATCTAAAAGAATTCCACCAATGTACAGCTGCTTTTGTACAGCCATGACGAATCGGAGATCGTACAGAATGGCCAAAAAATGCCTCTGCGCTTAACGCGGCTCTCGGACCAGGCCGTGGAGATGGCCAGATGGGCATGAGCTGGGTCTGTCCAGCATGTCCCAGAGGGCCTCTACAGAGGATTTAAAAGCTCTGAGGGCCATCAGTGTATCTTAAACAGCAGCAGATGGTTTCTGTGTGTGTGTGTGTGTGTGTGTGTGTGTGTGTGTGTGTGTGTGTGTGTGTGTGTGTGTGTGAGTGTGTGAGTGTGTGAGTGTGTGAGTGTGTGAGTGTGTGTGTGTGTGTGTGATTTTCATCTGTGTGTCTTAACACTTTTACACACTTGAACTAAACTTTAACATCAACACTGAACATGCTTTATAATCCTGAATGTGGGAGAAGATTATGTTTCTGAAGTGCACGTGTAAGACTCGAAAACATGCTTGTGAAAGAAGTATGTTCTGCACACACATTTACTGAGCATTTTGGTGTTCAGTACGTGATGAAACATCCAGCCTTCCCTCCTCCCAGTTCTGCTCCACCTGTTGCAGATTTTAGTGATGCAGGGTGAAGATTCTGCTGGAAAAGCCTGCAGAGCATAGTTCAACAAACACCCCAACGTTCCCCAACAGACACTGACCCCAAATTCCCCATCACTGATGCCAACATTTTCCAAAGCTGACCTCTCTCTTCCTCAACACTGAACCTAGCATTCCTCAATGCCAGTCCCAGCAGCACCAAAACCGATCCCAACATTACCTCACAAACACTGACCCCAAATCTCTACATTTCCTTTTTCCAAGAAAGGCCCCTTTTTTCCCCTCAACGCTGATCCCAGAATTCCTGATTCTTGATGATCCTAACAATATTCCCAAACACTGCTCACCACATTCCCAACCCCGATCCCAATATTCTATAGCCAGCATTGCTTTGAACATTCCCAAACACTGAATCCAGTATTTTCCAACTCTGACCCCTCTGTTCCCCAGAGCTTATCCCAGCATTCCAGAACATTGATATGAACATTCCACAATACTGATCCCAGCTTTCTCCAGCAAACACCCATCACAACATTCCCATCTCTGATCCCAACATTCCCAAACACTGATTTAAGTATTTTTCAACACTGTTCTCAACAATTCCCGACACTGATCCCAACAGTTTCCAATATTTATTCTAGTAATAATTTAATATGAATAGTATTTATTATTTAATTGTCCCGCAAACGCAGGCCCCCACCGTTCCTTAACTAACATTTATCCTGCCATTCCTCATCATAGATCCCACTGTTCCCCAAAAAAACATTTCCCCAAAAAAACATTTCCAACCAACTCTTCTCCCAGCATTGTCCAGGAAACTCTGACCCCAGCATTCCCCAGTGCTATAATGTTAGCTTTTGGCTTGAAGACCTTCAGAGGAAGAAACGTACTTATTCCGAACTCCTGCTCAGTAGACTCTCCCGACAATCCAGAATATAGAATGACGTCACACGAGTGGCATTGTGTAAACCTCCTCGGTAATATCCGGTTGATCCCCTTTGAATGATCTAAGAACATCAGGAGCAAAGTGTGTTAAAAGCCGTACTGTGAGTGTTGACGTTATTAAATCACACTGATTCGTTAGGTTTGGACAAACTCCAACCACTGGTGAGAAGTTAAGCCCCTGAACTCTCAGTAGAGCATCTGGGAAAACCAGAGCTTTGAGTTAAACCATGCTGTGTGGTCTGGGGTTCTCAAGACAGCAGGGCTGATCTAGGATCAGTGTGCCTTTCCAACCAATTCAAGTTCACCATGTATTCGTTCCCACACACCCTCGCTCATGCATTGCTCTCGCACGCATTCCTTTATTGCAATAAGGACACAAGTGTCTGCTCATTCCAGCTTTGCGCTCTCGCACAGTCCTACAGGTGGACTGTGTAATCTCGTCCGTATCCCGTCACCACCCTGGCACAAGTGTTTGTTGCGAATGTGTGAGAGTGAAGGCAGTGTGGGAAAGTTCTGTTGGCACATGTGTGAGTAGCAGCTGTCTCGAGGGTTGCATATATTCAGAAAGCCTGGACCTGTCCAGCTGTTACATCACCAGCATTTATTATACTGGTCATGTATTAAGGATATAGCCAGCCACACACACACACACACACACACATACACACACACACACACAGTTTAATTTAGTCTGACACATTTAATTCAGAGCTGTGAATATAATTAAAATCAGTGTAAGTGATTCCACTGTGCGTCTATTGCACTTTAGGAACAGATGTTTTCATAATAATACGCAGCCTGGCCGAAGATAAGACGCCCACTCTAATAAGTCGTTGGACCTTGTTTAGTTTTGATTACATCATGCATTTGCTGAGGAATTGCTTCTACAAACTTATGCAACATCATTTCCGCCCGGAGTTGTATTGTAGTGATGATGGGAACCACTCCATAAAGTCCTCTCCAGCACATCACAAACACTTTCAATGGGGCTAAGGTCAGGACTTTGTGGTGGCCAGGTCATGTGTGAGGGTGATTCCTCATGATCCCTGAACCATTCGACCACAATCTGGGCTCCATGGTTTTTGGTATATTTGACCTAGAATATGGTTGGGCCATCAAGGAAGAAAAACTCCAGTGATGTGATAACCTGGTCATTCAGTACATTCAGGTGGTCAGCTGACTTCATTTTATTACCACATGACGTTTCTGAGCTTTGACCTGACCAGAAGCCCCAGATCGTAACACTGCCTCCAGAGGCTTGTGCACTAGGCACTATGCATGACGGGGGCCTCACTTCATGCACTTCCCTTGTTATCCCAACGCACCAATCACTTTGGAAGTGGACAAAGTATGAGTCACCTGTGACTGAAACATACCCAGTAGCATGTAATACCTCCACCAGCACCAATAACAGCTGTGACTGGATTTGGCATGTACTGGACAAGTTTCTGGATGTAGGCCACATCAATGTTCAGACACTCTTACATCAAAGAATTGAGCAGTTGGGCCAGATTTGGTGGATGCCTTCTCTGACACAATTCCGAGGAGAATTCCCTGTAGACTGGGATTTTAGCCACTGCTGGTAGACCTGTATGAGCGTACGCTTCCATACACCTGCAGATTCAGCTACTTCCTTCACACTATGGTCTTTGGCACGCCCAAATGCAGTCACTCCTTTTAGCCAATCATTAACATCTGCTTTGGAGCCATTTTCCACACATGGAACGAGACGTTCACTGCAATGTAGCACCTCTTCCCAATCTATGGATCCCGTCACTCACACCCCGCAGGTATTTATAGCTCCATCATCCTCGTGCAGCGCCATCTGCAGGAACCTGAAGTTACTACCACCTTAAACACGCAAGATGGCTAATTTTATGTTTTTGGTTTTTTTTTGTCCGTTGAGTTTATTTTATGTTGTGGCCACGCCCACAGTAGACAACCTGAGGCGACATTAGCGACATGTCTCTTCCTAATGTGAACATACGGTTGCTCTTCATCTCAGAAGTCCAGTTTTGGTGTTGTAGTGCATTTTACTTTTTTCAGTGAGGAGCTTCTTGAACAGCTACACGTCCTTTCAGACTCATAGCATCGAGGCGTCTTCTATTAGTGGAAGGATGGACAGAAACACCTGCGGATGCTTTCAGAGCTGAAGCAAGAGTGGAGCTTGATGTTTTCCTCTCTCTCGAAGACGCTTTGAGTCCTGTTCCACCTTAAATGGTGCAGCAGTTACTTTCTGACTTGAGGTGCCAGAATGTAATTGCTGCCCCATTTAAGGTGGAACTGGAAAATACTGAGCTTCCTGGAAAATCTATTGCCTGCCTTACAGTGTATTAACCCCACTAGCTGTTCATCACCCAGTATACCTTAGAGTGTAATAAGCCTGAGAGTTGAAAGCTCATGGTTGATGATGGCTACAGATTGCGTGTCTGATGTTGGTCAAGATGCTCCGAGTAGACCAAAAGACCAAAAATATGAAAGCTGCGATTTGTAAGAAGCTCATTTGCATAACCCGCGATGTTAGTATTGCAACAGCCAATATCACAACTAAAAACAATTAGAAAACAGTAGATTATAATATTGTGTATCAGACTGATTTCAGACCCTGAAACGTCTCTCTCTTCCTGTCTCTCCATCCCTCTCTCTCCCCCCAGCCTTTCCCACTTGTGTCGTCCTCTCGCTGGATGGTGAAGCGGGGCGAGCTGACGGCCTATTCGGAGGAGAAGAACGGCATCTTCTCCAAGAGAACGTCACGGCAGCAGGTCTACTTCTTCCTCTTCAACGACGTCCTCATCGTCACCCGCAAGAAGAGGTGAGCACACATAGCACACGCATAGCATGTGAACTGAATCAGGTGAGGATCATGAGTGGCATTTACGTGAATTCCAGAAAGAGCCTTGACCCGCAGCAGTAAGCCCACACATGTGTGGTTATTCGGTTCTCTCAGAGAGAGGGGCTGACATTCACGGGAGATAAATGTCAGGACTCAGGGCTAATTCCAGGTCGGTGGTGCAATATATCCTCGCTGCCTTATCAAAACCTAATAACTCAGATTTTTTCCCTGAAGTTTGCACCTTTTGAGAATGAACAGTTTATGACAAACTGACCATTAGAAATGGTTTAAAATGACTTTTGGAGGTCTTGTTATGATGATGATGATAATTATCCAGGATTTATGGAGATATTTCCTACATGCAGTTCTACAGTTCATTGTCTAAGAAGTACTTACTTAGCTCTTCCAGACAAGTTAAACAGACAGCAGAGTCAGAAACATGCATATGCAGAGGCAGCCACAGTAGCTGCACCGCAACAGCTGACGTACTCAACAGAGAGTGCAGAGTTCAAAGCTCTGGAAAGCTTCGTAACCTGTAATCATAAAGCCGCCTGCTCCCTTCAGTCAGTGTACCTGAATGAATGAACGTAGATCATCACAATGAAGAAAAATATTATCCTTATATCCTTCATTCCATCATGTTGTTGGTTTCAGCGCCGTTCACAGAGGTGTTTTGTCACCATCTCGCAGTTACTGTGTTAAACACTGCCTGCACATTTCTGCTAGTCTGTTTTCCCACATGCAGAGACTGAGAAATCCAAAGGAAATCAGAGAATGAGTTAACGTGTGCTGTGAAACCTGATTACTGAGCAAAAATCCAGCTCTCTGTATTGGATTTCTTAATTAGGTTTGTAGGCCTTAATCCGATCGGAGAAATCTGAGTATACTGTTTACATGGCCACTTAAGAATAATCAGGTAACTACAGAAATGTGTTAGTAGTCAGATTATTGGAGTGCATGTGAACACACTCAGTGTCTGGTGTTTGAGAATATTCCTGTGTTATACACTCATCGTCAAAAGAATAGCTGCACAAGTAGCTGCACCCAGAAGGAATCAACCCACAGGAATGAAACTTGGTGGGCAGGTTTGACATAATGAGACATGCCAATGATTCAAGTTTCTCGCTTGGCTGTGCATGTGACGTAAGCAAGGATGGCCTTATCACTGTACCTGACTGACCCAACAGCCACGATTGCAGACATTCAGTGAGCAGTGATGCCCTCCATGAGTCATCCTGTTAGTGCAGCACCATTGGCAGACGGCTGCACCACACAGGACTACATGCACGCAGACAGTTACGACGACTGCCCTGAACACCACGTCACCGTCACCAAAGACTGCTATGGTGTCGTGCCAGACTGGCATGGAGTGACTCAGAATGGCGTTGGGTCATCTTCAGTGACGAGTCCCGCTTTTGTCTTGGTGGAGACGACCAGCGAATCCGTGTGTGGAGGCACCGTGGTCAGCACCAAGATGAACGGTTTGTTGTCACGCGTCACGTGTCCTACCGCACCATCTGCAGGAACTGTGTGAGGATATTCAAGCTGCATGGGATGAATTATCACAGGACACCATTAGGAACCTCTACAACTCCATGCCGAGATGTCTGGCCCGACGCCATACTGAGAGACACTACTTCTGTACGTGTAGCTCAGTAAACATTGCCCATATCAGTCTAAATGTATCATCATTTCTTCATTTATTTATTCATTTATGTTCTAAAGAATTCAGCCACAGCAATAAGAGCTAACTGTCCTACAGTGAACACAGCTGTACCAGTTCATAGCGCAGTTCCCAAAGGCCCTGAAGCCACCAGAGAACAAGTTGAAATGCCTGTATCTGCAGTTCAGCTGCCCTTGCGGAAGTTTATGTGGGAATTCTGACTGATGAGGCCTTCAAACTCACCTAAAGCAGGTTGTGTTTCCCAACCTTTTCACCTGTTTCGCTCCCCCTGGGGTTTTCATGCCTGCATCTCAGAAGAATGCAGGGATCAGATTTAGGTCAGAGCTGCAGTCTGGCCAGGAGACTGCCTCCTGTTTGACTTTCACTTCATTGCCCTTATTGGGAAGAAGGACCTGCTGTAATCGGAAGACTAAGCACAGGTCAGAGCTTGCTGGAGCTTTGGAGAGAGTCTATGCTTATCCACTTTGTTGCTTCCAGCAGTGACCTTGGCCTCCTTGCGGTTTCCCATCATACCCTCTGTCGTGTCCTAACACGCACAGCGCTGATTGGTGTGGCCGTGTAAGTGTTAGTGTTCCTAGAAAGATTCCGTCACTGTATTGTTGAATATGAAGTATGACTCAATAAGGATCGCGTGAACAGATGGGAGTTCCAGTTTGTGGTTCGGAATTCTTTGTTTTAAAGAACCCATGTGAGGTCTTTACAGCCTGGAATGTGTGCCTAGAGCCTTTCCAGAGAACCTTCCAACGCTGCTGCAGCCACAGATCAGTAACGGTTTGGAATTGCGTGTGCATGTCATTCAGGGTGTATTCCGGGCACCACATACTTTACTGGAATTCAACCGATAAACCTCTTGTTTACGTGAAATGCAGTGGCAGGGCGTTCCAGTGGGAATTTTTCTTGATTGGCAGCGCAGTCTCCTCTTGCGCATGATTGACTGTGTAGTCCCTGAGATTCCGTGTTGTCTTTGGAAAGTCGAGCTTGTGTCATACGCTTGCCGACCTTGCTGTGTCCAGAGCTGCAAGATGTGGGCAGGGATACAGTGTTGTGATTGATGTTGTGCTGCGTATTGGAAATCTGGTATATCCTGCAGCGTTCCTTAACCCTTGATCAGCCTGCAGTGTTATGATCTAAATGTTTGGATTCATTCGAGCATCCAAAGAACAGGAATGTTGGGATGCTTCCAACTCCCATCGCAGTTGTTTAAAGGCTCATTTGCATTTCGCAGCCTCGTGTGGCATCTTCTTTTCGTTGTTGTTCTTGTTCTTCTCCTCAGTCTTTTTCCTCTCCTCCTTCTCCTCTATTTTATCACCTGCTTCTTCTTCTTCTTCTTCTTCTTCTTCTTCATATTCTGGCTCTTGTTCTTGTTATTGTTCTTCTGCTTCTTGTTCTTCTTCTCCTCAGTCTTCTTTTTCTCCTCCTCCTCCTCCTCCTCCTATTCCTCGATGTTTGTGTTCTCCTTCATCTTCTGCTTCATTTCTTCTCATTTTGTTTTTTTGTTCTTCCCCTCCTCCTCCTCCTCCTCGTCCTCCTCCTCATTATTATTCTTGTTCTTCTTCTGCTTCTTTTTGTCTCTTTTTTTCTTTATCTTGTTTTCTCCTTCTCCTTTTTATTCTTCTTCTCCTTCCTCTCTTTCTTTGCTTTCTTTCGGCTGCTCCACTGCAGTGTTAAAGTTAAGGCGGTCTGATATAGCCGTGTGTTGTCAGTTGCTCTGTGAGTCAGTGGTGTTATTGAGATATCTCCTTCTTTTCCTTCACTCTGTTTTCCACTCCTGGTATTTGGGAACACTCTGCTTGCTTTAAAAGACTTTCTGGAAGTGAGGTGGTTTTCATTTCCTCCTGAGTGCTGGAGCACATGGCTGTGCGTTCTTCGGGATTCCAAAGAAAAATAGAGTTTTTTATTGAGAGTGTGATGAGAGGCAGACTGCAGCAGCCCACTGCGGCGCATGTGATCTGATATATATATATGTGTGTGTGTGTGTGTGTGTGTGTGTGTGTGTGTGTGTGTGTGTGTGTGTGT
>CM067486.1:2573712-2596072 GCA_034552555.1 Semaprochilodus insignis
CTCCTCTCCTCTCCTCTCCTCTACTCTAAACGCTTTGTTTTTCCTACAGGGTTTATGCTCAGTCTTAAACAGGTAATTTAAATCTGAGTGGTCCAGCGCTGTGCTTATGGAGTGTCTGGAGAGCTGGATCAGGGGCCTGTAGCTGCAGTTTGGTGATGACATCATCAGAATGGCGGAGGAGGAGTTGCTCCCTCCGTTATCACACACACACGCCCAACATGCTTCTCATTCCAGGTTGTCTATGCATGTGTGTGTATGTGTTTGTGTATGTGTGAGTGTGTATGTGCGTTTCAGTGTGTTTATCCCTAGAGCTGGAACATCTCTTGGCTGCTGAGGAGGAAGTCATTAGAGCTGTCGGAACATCAGATTACAGTCTGGGTAGCCGACTCCCGTTTAGGAGCTGAGTTATTGCTTTTTCAAATACAATGCAAAATACCCCGCCAAAATGGGGAGCAACACTGGGCATCTGGGAGGAGGTTTAATCAGGTTAAAGTAGCAGTAGTTCTGTAGTTCAAACCCATAATTGGACCATTCCACCCTTATTCTCAAAGGAAGTCAATCAGTCAAGACATGTTTTTAATGCTGGTAGTATGTTTGATAAGCAGCCTATCACAATATCCGACCTGGAGTTTTATTCTCAGAGCTACAGATAAACATGCACTGCGGTCAGAAATTTCCGCCAGCATTCTTCTTTGTTCTGCGTCTCCCAGCTGGAGCTACAGCACCACCAAATTTATGCTGCTGCTTCAATGTAGAAACACGAGACGTGAAAGTCTCTCTCTACAGTCCGGGTATGGTTTGTGTGTTCTAGGCTACTGTAGAAACATGGCGGTGGCAGCTCCTGCTCTGTTGGAAGACGACCTGCTCCTACCTAGATATGAAGGCTAACAAAAGCACAACGGTAGAGCTAACGTTCTAAGCTAACAAAAGCACAACGGTAGATGGTTACAGCCAAATATACACTAATGAAAACATAATACATATATATATAATATTTCTGATAACAGCTCCCCCCTAAATCCTAAACACTGCACCTCTAAACGACACAGATCAGCAAAAATCTAAATATTGAGCTGGCCATGGCATGTGTTTGGAGCCAAAAGCAGCTGATTCCATTCCTGTCCGAATCCATTCCTGCACCCCTAATAAAAACGGTGCGTACTGCATGCCTAATTCACCACAGTAGCCTTAAGCGTGTGTCAGTATATCATGCTTATGTTGTTTCATACTGTAAGCTATATTAATGGACAAAAGTGTGGAGCAAAATTTGGCATCAACATGGCTGCTACTGCTTTTACTTATGTAACTACTGTCCATCCAGAGTGCTGTACAGTGTCAAAACCACTCAAGCCAGTCTACTTACTGTGAATTAATAGCATGGTTTCAGGCAAGCTGCTCAATGCGGGGAGGAGAGTGCATGGAGGCCTCCATCACATGACACATAGCCCTGTGGCTGCAGGACCATCCAAACAAGCAAACTTCAGACACCAAAGATGTCTTGGCTGATCGGGGGGGAAACCGCACACTTGCTTTTTGGCTGAACCATCTGTTCTAGTGTCCACCTGTGGAAGCGCAGCGCCAAAGCAGTGCCAGAGCAGAGCGTGTAAGAATAGTGTCAGATGGTGCGGGTCATGGAGGCCTGCAGTGTGAATATGGGCATCTCCGAGAGCTGTATCAGGGGCTGAAATGTGAGTTCCTGCCTGAAAGCGTGTGTCTGGACTTGTGCTCGGTGAACTAAGCAGGGTTTAGCTTTGCAGCCAGAGGGAATCCACATGACATGGGTGTGTTTTTCAGTTTTAGAGTTTTTGGCGAGTATGTCTTTCTCAGTCACACATATACACTCAGGTTGGGAAGCATGTGCGTACACGTGCGCTCTCTCGCAGGCATGGACACGATCGCCCCGCACACACACATACACAGCTTTTGACAGCTGATCTCATTGCACACCCTTGTGTCGAAGATATACTGCGCTGCTGTTGTCCGCTCCCATGGATTTATAGTTACAGTGGTATGCAGAAGTCAAGTTACGTTTCCTTGAGTTTCAAGGTGAAAATACAGTCAATAGGGGCAAACTTAAAACCTGCAATGAAACTTAGAAACGTACATTGTAGTTCACTGTATCTGTTTATTTGCCAAGTTTAACAAACAGGTCGAAATATAGAACGTAAAATGTGTCATCAATTTTTTTCCCTATATGTTAAATTCAGCCAACATACAATGTATGAAACATGAGCAGAACTGTATTCAGGATGTGTCACTTACAAAATCAACAAGGCATGTCATTTAATCAGGCGTGCCCAAACTTTTGCATGTGACTGCATTTCAGTGGTTGACTCAGCTCAGAGTAGTTTTGATGGATGGGGAATATGTAACATGCTCCATATCTCTTAAATGGTCGAATGAAAGACTGAGCGGTTATTGGTTGAATGGCTGAGTGGTTGCTATTGACCAAAATTGGAAGTGTGGCAGTTTTCCTTGTTACGCCTATACCAAAATGCCATAGCGTAAATACGCCTGATTCGTCACGTTAAACTGTCACTTCCCTCTTGCTTATGTATTTAATTTCATGCTGTTTAATGTGACTACTTTAAAATGCCATTTTGGTCCATTAAAAAGCAAAAAATGCTATTGATATTTCAGGGATGCACTGATATGGGAATCCTGGGCTGATTCCAGTATCCAATAATTTACATGTACATGTATGGCATGCAAAACTGCCTACCGTGAAACCCACTGCACATGGGACACCGCCGTTTCCCGCACAGAGGCACTTTGCTATGCATTGTTGCATTGCACGTGTGGAGGCCTGAATTAAACATCTGTGTCTATCCACTGCACGGGTGCTCTGCTCGGTATGTGTGACTGAAGCCTCGCAGGTTCTGTGTGTTGTTTTGGGTTCATTTTGTTCCGTCTGGAATGCCGTTAGGATTGTGTTTGTGATCTGCTGGCGCTGTGAACGCTCCGTGACTCTGCAGCATTAGACCTGCTTTACCTAACGCTCCCCCTGCCTCCTCCGATCACTTCCACATGTCGCAAGCTCTGAAAGAGGGCGTCTGGTCACGAGGGGAACACTTAATGAGGCCCAGGTGCTCATGGGAAATGTAGGCATGATGGAATTTTAGCGTTCGGTTTCTCAGGTTTACTGTGTTTGGCTGGGGTTTTGTAGTCCATTGAGGTGTCAGGGTTGCAGGAATGCTGCTGTTGTTATTCTCTCGCTCTCTCTCTATCTTGCTCTCTCTCGCTCTCCCTTGCTTTCTCGCTCTGGGCACCGTTTTTGCATTGCTTTTTGAATAGATGTTTTATTTATGATTTAATAGAGGCTTTTGTTGAGGAGTTTAGGAGAGGATGCTGAGAGGGATGCTAGCAGCGACTAAATATGATTATTCAGATTCAGAAACTAAAGCTATTTTCAGACTGCAGGCAAATCGGATTTGTGTCTCAAGACGGCTGTCCGCACTGTTATTGATCAGGTTGGATTTATGTGTCCAGTTGCTGTGGTAATGACGTAGGTTCAGTAACTACGTAGCCACGCTGGTGACGTGGCTCTTATACACCGAGACGGACGTGCATCATTTAACCCTCCAAACTGTCAGGTTTCGTCCTCATCGCTCGGTCAAGTCACGGTCCAGAACTCTTGGGTCCTCTTCTTGAATCCCAGCACTTCTGTCACTCTGGATTTGATGTCATCATCACCGTTTGGCATGTTGTGAGTGCTGCAGAAGACACCTTGAAATCTGATTTGAGTGGAAGACAGACAGTCCAGACTAAGATGTGGTGTGGACTTCATGTGGTCCAGACGATCAAAGATCAGATCTGGATACAATCTGGATATGCCAAAAAATCGGATTTGACCTGGCAGTCCGAACATATCCTTGTCCAAGGGTTGCACCCTGGAAACTACATGCAGACTAGACAGGAAAATAATACAGACAGAAAATATTACAGACTAGTGAACAGTAGGACTGTGATTACAGGAGGCGTACAGAGGAATTCCAGCTTTTTGTCTTTCTGAGTTTCCACATTACTAAACCATTAAGATGTAAACAGAGTCATTCAGAGTGGTTTGATGTGAAATGAGTCAGAATTGCTCACAGTGGTGGTGAGTGGAACCAGATGACCACCGCTAAAAGCTCCTTCACTGCAAGTTATGCATAACCATTTTATGTAATACGCAGCCTGCTGGCTCACACATTGTTTTACTGCAGTTCTGAGGGTTTTGCTTTTTATTTGTATTTTATTGTTTAATTAAATTTAATTTATTATTTTATTTTATTTAATTTATCTCAACTTTATTTACTGTTTATTAATTTAATTTAATAAAATGTATCTCAACTTCATCTTAACTTTATTACAGTTTTTTTAATTCATTTTTATAAAGCTTTTATTTTGAGATATTTATTTTTGCCCTTTGAATTAAATCTTCTTTATTTTTAAATTCTTTGCTTCTTTTATCTTGTTTGATTTTTGTTTTTTCATCAGATTGTTTATGTAGTCTTTTTAGTTTAACCAGAATAAATTCCATTTATTTTATTTTTTAATCCCTTTGAGAAGTAAATGCTCGGCTTGGAAAATGAGGGTCACCCTCCATGTACCCTCAAATAAAGACTGATTGATAGAGATTCATTAAAGGCCGAGAGGTAAATGCAGGACGTTTTAAGGCAGATTAGAAACCAAAGAAACATTATTATTTATTATTTATATATTGTTTCTGTCAGATGAAAACCACGACTTGCAGTTTTGGACCTAATGTGAAAGCAACTCTTGTTGTGTATAATGTGTGCAAACTTATATCATTGTAGATAAGAGGTTTTGTTATGACAGCAGCGATATGCAATATACAGCTACTTTAAACAGGTTTAAATTGTTTTAATAGAGGAAAACAGGGAAGATCTTACGTTTGTGATGTCTAATTCTGTAACACTGTATACTGGCCCAATAATGATCTCTTATCTGATCTCTCTCTCTCTCTCTCTCTCTCTCTCTCTCTCTCTCTCTCTCTCTATTTTTCAGTGAGGAAAGTTATACAGTGATAGATTATGCACTGAGGGATCAGATTTGGGTGGGACAGTGTCAGCCGGAGGACGTGAACCTCTCTCCAACGCGGACCAGCACCGGGATGCTGACATCAAGGCAGGGTGCAGCCAGCCACTTGTTCCGCCTTAAGTTCCTCAGCAACCGCACAGGAGAAAAAGTACCCATGATCCTGGGGGTGGAGCTACTGTAAGTACCGCCTCTATACTATGACATGCTCATACTCATTAATAATGGATTTGTTATGTTCACTTCGAGCCCTTAGGGACCCACATGTCCCTCACTGTCACTGCTACATAACTCACCTATCAGTTTTATAGTAGTTTCTGGAAAATAAAATTAATTACTAAATAAGTCTGTACTGGAAAAAGTGAAGAACTGAACTTCAATGAATTGAACCTGAATTCAGACTGTACACTACTACCACATAGATGATGATGACGACAATAATAATAACTTTAATTATATGGCACCTTTCATACATAAACGTGCAGCTCAAAGTGCTTCACAATAAGATATTAGACAATAAGTAAGCAATTTTTTTTTTAACTTTTTATTTTATATCTTATATATAGTCTTTTTTTAACTATTATAAATTGTTTCATAAAAATCATAATAGCAATTCTAAATAAAAAATGAAATAAATTGAAATGAAAAAAGAACAAACCATGAGTCCACCTTGCGTGTTTAAGGTGGTAGTAACTTCAGGGTCCTGCAGGTGGCGCTGCACGAGGATGATGGAGCTTTAAATACCTGCGGGGTGTGAGTGACGGGATCTATAGATGGATTGTGAATGTCTCGTTCCATGTGTGGAAAATGGCTCCAAAGCAGATGTTAATGATTGGCTAAAAGGAGTGACTGCATTTGGGCGTGCCAAAGATCATAGTGTGAAGGAAGTAGCTGAATCTGCAGGTGTATGGAAGCGTACGGTCATACGGGTCTACCAGCAGTGGCTGAAATCCCAGTCTACAGGGAATTCTCCTCGGAATTGTGCCAGGGAAGGCATCCACCAAATCTGGCCCAACTAGCCAATTCTTTGATGCAGGAGTGTCTGAATATTGATGTGGCCCACATCCAGAAACGTGTCCAGTACATGCCAAATCCAATCACAGCTGTTATTGGTGCTTGCGGAGGCATTACACGCTATTAGGTACGTTTCAGTCACAGGGGACTAATAGCTGATGTATAGTAATTTGATTCCTTGTATGGAACAAATTTCCCTTACACAAACCCACATGTGCACACACATGCCCTGTATATACTCATTCATGCATTTCAGATTTTGGAAGAAACCAGAGACGTTAAGTCATCCTGTTGCTGAGTAAACATTTGGAGACGCACACTGGTGGGAATCACAAGCACATTTTGCTTTCTGTTCTTCAGCAGGTCATTTCAGCACTCGTTCGGTTGTTGTAAAAGGGGAATACCTCCACTTCACGTTTGCTCCGGCACATCTTGCTTCATACTGCACTACTTCAGACTGTGTAGACTGGGTCTGGTAATGATTTAGCACACACTGACAGATGAATACTGGTGATGGAGTAGCTTCAGGCCCTGGATCAGTTTCTCAGGGTGCAGGTCTATTAGGCTGAGGATGGTGTAAGTCTTAGTAACATTTTACCAGCAGTTCAACTTTTAGCAGTAGTAGAGGTTTAATGACACCCACGATTCAGGGCAAGTGCTGGGCTACTGTGTGCTTTAGAACCAGAACAGAACTTTCCTGATCTAAACTACTTTATTGTGTTGTTTTCCTTATACTGCTAATTCACAATGGAGACTTTCTACTGAGAGTGAACGCTCTCAGCATTTCCTTACTACCTCTTTCCCCAGGCGAGATGGATTAGATATTAATATAGACGTCTTTTGTGTGGGAGTTCGCCGGTCAGACTCTCTGTGGAACAGCGTGAACAGCACTCGGCCAGCGTTTAATCAAACTACAGTTATAAACCCGTTCGCACACATACACTTACTCACACATCCGACCAACCCAGCCTCGAGCTCCAACCCCTGTCCAGATGAAACTCTGATTTCTGTAGTGTTATTTAATAGTTCTGTCATTTATAATGCTTTAATCTGTGTTTAATATTCAAGTCGCACTTTGTTGTGAAGTCATTATTGGGCCGTATCTTATAGTGCACTGTAATCCGGATTTTTACAGGAAACGATCTGTAAACAGTATGTCTAAGAGACTAGGAGACTGTTCTAATACATACGGCAGTATAAAGCAGTCATAAGGCCTTATAAACATGAATACAAAAATGCATTGCACTTTATAGCCATGTTCATTACACATTGTGATTTGTTAGCGTAATCCTCGATAAGTAGTATTCATAATCTGTAATATCGTCAGTATCAAGGAACTCTAGATGGTGTAATGGTCATGACAAGCAATCCTGCCTGCTTGCAAAGACATGCTCAGTGTTAGCACTGTGGTCCAGTAGAAATGTGGTGAGTTCAGCATCAAACTTCCTCCATTTCCTCTCCAAGAGCGTCTCCAGTGGTGGAAAGCAGCACCAGTGTTAACTCTTCTTCTGCTTCTATTTATATCACTTCTTTTGTTAGCTGCCGAACGTGGTTTCTTGCCGAGAGCGGGCAGCGGTGGTGGCGGTCGCTCGCTAAGAACTTCAGCCATCTACGTGTTTACTGCTCCTTTCACTGGCTGCCTGCCTTTTAAACGATCTAACCGGGAGCAGAACTTCCAGCGTGATTGACGAGAGGTTAGAATACGCAGTCGGGGCAGCAGCGCTACTTCTGTCTATCTTCATCTATCACCTATCTACCACTGTCGCCTCTTTAGGTTCAAAGTGCCATTACGATAGAGGACAGGGCGCGGCTAGCTGGTTAGCATGCTAACTAGATATCTCTAATACATGATACTTTCACGTTTTAAACTCACCATCAAATCTGTTACTTTTCCACATTCTGTTAATAATTTTAGTTACTTTTGGAATGTTTTAAACTCTTTCAGCTTTTAACGTGACAGAATTGTTTGATCTATAATCTGTAAAATAAATGTCATTATGGGATAAAAGGGATATTCTAGGCTAAAGGTGCTAGAGCTAAAGCTAAAACTTTAAAACCCTTTGAATACAGCAGACCACAAGCATATAGGGCAGTAAACATACACATGACATCACTAGACAAGACATCATGAGAGGAGTCCATGAGAGGAGTGGGAGGGATGGTCTTTGGCAGTAACGATGTAATGTTAATGTTGTGAACAGTACTTATACAGCCCTACGTTAAGACTTCATAATGTTTAATAAACACAGCAGTTATAATGCATTTTATAGACATGTTTATAATGTCTTATGAACACGTCGTTATGTGTCTGCATAGAAAGAAAAAACGTCATTATGCACCTCATAGTTTAACGCAGCCGATGGCGGCATAAGGCCCTGCGACCTTAGCCATGGTGACAGCACTGCTGGTGAAAGTGGATGAGTATCAGAGGAGAGCTTTATCAGTGTAGACTGTTTAAGGTGGCGAAAGGCAGGAGGAGCTCTGTACTCTTTTATTGTAGCTGCATAGTTCAGGATTCATCTGGAATTCCACAATGAACACTTGTCCATGGCTCCTTTGGCTGAGCTCAGTAGCAAAAATTGGGAAAACTGAACTCTCGATGGAGCGTTGCACTAACTGCTGCGGTCACTTACGGTGTCACAGTTTCCTGAAAACAGTGGAATGTCTGGTTTGCTGTTTGCTGGTCTGTCTATTGCAAACATGTGAACGCAGCATTGCTGAATATATTACTGTACTATCTTGATCTTGATGCTATCGCAGCAAGCGCTTGTATCTTCAAAGAAGAAGCATGCAGAAAGAAGAAACATTCAGAACCTGTAATGGAAGCTGATGTACCAGGACTTTATCCCATGTGAATTTGGATCATTTCTGTTGGTTAATAAGAGTAAGATGACTTTTCACATGATGCAGGGAAGTCATTTTTACCCTTTGGTGCCGAGCTGTCAGTCATCTAAACTTTCACACCTTTTTTGGTCCGATAGGCATCAGTGGGCTTGGCATCAGGTTCCTCACACAGTTGGTAATCCAGTTTAGTAACTGAGCTTTCTTACATCGCGTTTCTGGGTTGCGGTGCCAAGTTTTGTTGCTATGTTTTGAAGCACTGCACTGTTTCTATTGGGAATAGCCTCCAAGCACGTGTTTACACTGTTTCCATCGGCCAAAACATGCTGGTTGTCTGACGTTTGATAGCTTTGCAGTGAGGCTGCTTGCCTCAGTGTTGAACTGAGATGATCTCAAATAGACGTTTATATGGTTTTTGACAATGTTTGACACACGGTTGAAATGAAAGTACAGTACTGGCACATTGCGGCCTTACTTTTGAGTTTGGTCCATACTTTTTCCCATAGTGGTATAAGCCTGTCTAAGTGATTCTAATGCAGCTCTGCAGCTACGATTGTGGATTTATTGTGTCACAGAGTTGTTATAAATGTGGTGTTGGTTCAATGCTGTCCAGTCCGAATACAGTGGCTTCAGTTGGAGCATGATGGAGAGAGTGTGAGAGAGAGAGAGAGAGAGAGAGAGAGAGAGAGAGAGAGTGGGAGACGTAGGCTGGAGGATTGTGGGAACAGGACTAGATGACAATAAGCTGCTGTCTGGCAACCACCAAAACAATGCACTACATGTTTGATGAAACACAACCAAAAAAAAAAGAAAAAGAGAATGTTGGTGACATCATGACTGGGGGGCTACATGCTCTGAAACCCAGGGGCTTTCCAAAGAGATCACATACTCTTTTGCACACAGAGACACACATACAGTACTGTGCAGGAGTTTACGGGCTATTAAAAGCTCTTAATCTGGCCCCTAAATGTTTATCTTTTCAGAAAACACTAATATTAGAAAAACAGACTTCTCCTTGTGGAAGCCCAGTATTATCTGCAGATACCATCCAAAACATGCTTTGGGTATTTCACACCTTGTTATGTTAGGTCATGTGTGCTTGTGAAAACATTTTATGAATCAAGTAGAAATCTGGAACCAAACTTGAAGCAAACTCAGAATCAACAGCTTTTGGATATATACACTCACTGTCAAAAGAATAGCTGCATAAATAGCTGCACCCAGAAGGAATCAACCCACAGGAATGAAACTTGGTGGGTAGGTTTGACATCATGAGACATGCCAATGATTCAAGTTTCACACTCGACCGTGCTTGTGACGTAAGCAAGGATGGGCCTTATTGCTGTACCTGACTGACCCAACAGCCACGACTGCAGACATTCAGCGAGCAGTGATGCCCTCCATGAGTCATCCTGTTAGTGCCAGCACCATTGGCAGACGGCTGCACCACGCAGGACTACATGCACACAGACCGTTACGACGACTGTCCTTAACACCACGTCAACGTCACCAAAGACTGCAATGGTGTCGTACCAGACTGTCATGGAGTGACTCAGAATGGCAGTGGGTCATCTTCAGTGACGAGTCCCGCTTTTGTCTTGTTGGAGACGACTAACGAATCCGTGTGTGGAGGCACCATGGTCCGCGCCAAGGTGAACGGTTTGTTGTCACGCGTCACACGTCTAGAAGGCCTGGTGTCACTCCACCTCCACCCCTACCATGGACTGGACCAGGACCACCTCTTTTGGTCAGACCAGACTTTGTATCCTTTGGTCTAGACGGTGTTCCCAGGCACCTTTCACACCTGCTATTATGGTTCAGATCAAACTGAAAAGTCAGAAGGTCCAGACCAAACAAGGTAGGTGTGAAAGGACCCTTAGGCACAGATGTGTTTACACGCAGCTACATACACCCACACACATTCTCACCCAGTGACAGATCCTCTGCTGACTTTGAGGGGGGTCAGATTGGGGGGAAATGAGGGGCAATTACTGACGTTTCCTCCATTAACACCCTTCTGTGACGAGCTTGACAACAAAGCCTCCAACACTCGGCTCACCACGGAGTAATAAACTGCACACGTAGCGTGAAACAGAGGGAGGGAGAGGGAGGAATAGAAAGGGGTAAAATCAAAGTAGCTCCAGTGGACGACAGGGTTCAGAATGAAGGAATTTCACACCAGCTTTTATCCAGCGGTGATGAACCGGATAGCAGAAATAGCACTGTCTTTTCCAGTCCAGATGCTGAAACATTAGGTATTAGCCGATACTGATAGTACTCAGCTTTAAAACAACATTTCATTTAAAAGTAGAATTTAATCCTCAAACTGGTCTATCACTCTACTACCCAACAGCTAACAGCATCACACAGTGTGAGTGAGTGCTGTTTCAGGATAGACTTGGCACCAGCTTTAATCATATTCGTTCTTTTTCCCCCTCTTATATTCGACTCTGATTTTGGTGTTTAACTATCCACATGAATGGACATATGGTTAATAGCAGGGAAGGGGGAAACTGGACCTTAGCCACATGTAATGTGGGACTGTATGCTTACAGGCTTGCCATTTCAGATGACGGCACTTGTGTTGCACAGCAGGCCTTTAAACAGACCATACTGTGGCTGATCTGATTAATTAACAGGCAGCATCACAGACACTGTTCACTGGAAGGACACTCCTAGAGCTCAACACCTTTTCTCTCTGTCCTGTTTTCGCTTTCTTTCTCTTTCCTTCTCTACTGTCTTGTTTCTTTCTCTTTTCTCGTTTTTCCTCTCTGTATTTTTCGTTCTTTCTTACTTACTTTCTTTCTTTCTTACTTTTCATGAAATATTGCTTCACCCTCTGCCACGTCGTGTGAGTGTGTGTGTGTGTGTGTGTGTGTGTGTGTGTGTGTGTTTGTGTGTGTGTGTGTGTGTGAGAGAGCACGTCTGCTGTGCTGTGTGTACCAGCTGGTGTGGGAATGCTGCTACCTGTTGTGAGAGTGTGTGTTTGTGTGTCCACTCAGCTGGTCCAGCTGCTCTTCCCACGCTGACTGAAACTGGAACACGCTCAACTCATTCTACTCTTTGAGAGTGGCAGTGAACGACAGCGAAAACACTGGATTCTGATATTAATGGCGGAGTTGAGCTCATTGTTGAATTCATTGCAGCATTAAACTTCATGTGGTGTAATCGGTGCAAATAGGTGTAGCATAGTCATGGAAATGGGTGCAGCATAGCCATGGAAATTGGGGATAGCATAACTATGGCAATAGGAAATGGGTTTAGTCTAACCATGGGAATGGGTGTAGCATAGCCATGGAAATGGGGAATGGGTGTAGTATAACCACAGAAATGAATGTAGCATAGCCATGGAAAAGGGTGTAGCTTGACCATGGAAATAAGAGCAACGTAACCATGGAAAGTGCTGTAACATGTCCATGGAAATGGTTGTTGCGTGGCCATGGAAATGGGTGTAGCACAGCCATAGAAATTACTGTGACATAATCATGGAAATGACTGTAGCTTGGCTATGAAAATGGGTGTAGCATGGCCATAGAAATGAATGCAGCATAGCCATGGAAATAGAAAATGGGTGTAGTCTAACCATGTAGTATAACCATGAAATGGGTGTAGCATAGCCATGGAAACGGGCATGTCATAGCCATGGATATTGGTGTAGCATAGCCATGGAAACGGGCATGTCATAGCCATGGATATTGGTGTAGCATAATCATGGAAATGGGTGCAGTATAACCATGGAACAGAGAGCCCCTATCTCCAGTGGAAACGACGCTGACCCGTGATGAGTTCATCTCGCCCCTGACAGTGAAATGAAAGCCTGAAAGTTCGGACCCCCACTCCCCCAGCCTAAAAATAGACTCTTCTTTGGCATCTCATTAAGCAGCAATTAGTGAATAGATGAGTCACAACCAACTCATGAATGTTAATTGGTGCTGTTGTGTAAGAGCCCTCGTGTAAGGGCTGTGTAGTCGTCCCCGGCTTTGAAGCGGTTCAGAATGAGAATCAGCGAGCGCTGAGTCACAGTCTGCCACGCTGATGGACTTCTGCATGCAGACTGCATCCGAGCGATATTCCGTGATTGCCTCTGAGTGAGTGCTGTATCCAGGCTGTGTGTTTGCGTGCTGACTGGAGGTGGTTTCCAAGTTCAGCACTACACTAATGTGGTTCAGCCGGCTCTGCGGAATAACAAAATGACACAAAAACACTTGTTTCTGTGGAACTGCCACAGAATGGAGGATTGTGACCATGACCAGATGAAAATCTAACCGTCAGCAACATATAGTGGTGATTGACTCACATCCTGCCTGTCCCATGTGTTTGGCCCCCAGACGATCCGGTGTTCATTTGCTTTGTTTTGCATTTAGAATCTTCAGTGTGCAAAAAAAAAAAAAAAAAAGAGGCAAAAATCAGATTTGTACAATTTCCTCCTTATGTCAAATGTAGTGAGTCAGGACCTGTTTGGTCTCTGAAGGCTGCCTCTTTTAGTTATGCACTAGTAATACAAGCTCATGTTGCTGAAATGAGCAGCATGCAAAATACACTCATCATCAAAAGACACGAATAGCTGAACCCACAAGGAATCAACCGACAAGAATGAAATTTGGTGGGTAGGTTTGACAGCATGAGACATGCAAATGATTCAAATTTCACACATCGCTGTGCATGTGACGTAAGCAAGGACGGGCCTTATCTCTGTACCTGACTGACCCAACAGCCACGATTGCAGACATTCAGCGAGCAGTGATGTCCTCCATGAGTTATCCTGTTAGTGCAGCAACGTTGGCAGGCGGCTGCACCACACAGGACTACATGCACACAGACCGTTACAACGACTGTCCTTAACACCACGTCACCGTCACCAAAGACTGCAATGGTGTCATGACAGTCACGGTGTAACTTCTACAGGGTCATATACAGTGATGAGTCTCGCTTTTGTTTTGGTGGAGACGACCAATGAATTCGTGTGTGGAGGTACCGTGGTTAGCGGTGCAACTCCATGCCGAAAGGTCTGGCACGCATATCAACACACACGATGATTACGATGTTCCTGGTACTACTCACAGGACACTAACGCATTACACTTACTGAGTTACTGTACACTACTGGACGTTAGTGACATTAGCCTCATAACTGCGTTTTACCAAACGGTTCCATAAGCTGGGATCTGTTTATCACTGGGGATCACAGCTCTCACTGCACAGGTTAGCGTTTGCCTGCTTTAGCCCACCTGATTCAGCTCAGAAATCATTAACCGAGTGGCTGAAAGTTGTTTGTCTGAGCAAACATGACCCTTCACCCCTATTGTGCTCATAGCAGTGGTCAGGTCTTTGTCAGCCGTCTTTGTGTCTCTTTTCTCCTTTGACTGTCTTGGCTGAATGTTTTATCTGAAATGTGAACTCCACGTCTCTCTAATAGCGTCCTGCGCTTTCAGATCCTCCATTAGGAAGAGGAAATGGGGAGCCTTTGTACGACATCCATGACATCTCTCTCTCTCTAGGCCTGTGTGTGTCTGTGTGTGTGTATATATGTGTGTGTGTGTGTGTGTGTGTGTGTGTATATGTGTGTGTGTGTGTGTGTGTGTGTGTGTGTGTCTGTCTCTGTGTGTGTATATGTGTGTCTCTCTGTGTGTGTGTGTGTGTGTGTGTGTGTGTGTATGAGTGTGAGAGAGAGTCTGTGTGCGCGCGCGTGTGTGTGTGTGAGAAAATAACAGGGTGTTCTCAGTGAAGCAGGACTGAGACAAAAGCAGAATTCAGTGCCGGGTTTCTGTCTTGTTCAGCACGGCTGGTGTCTGATTACACTGCGTAACTCTACCTGCCACTTTCTGCCTGACCAGCACACACTGGAACAGAGAGAGAGTGTGTGGCACTCTGTGTGGAATGAGGGAGTGGCACTGATTGATGCACCATGTTGACTGAGGGACTCTGATTCTGCAGATCCAATGAGCAGCAGAAGAGACCAGTTAATATTCATTTACTGTCCCGTCTGTGGGTGGATATACAGAGAGAGCGTATCTATTAAAGGGCAGTTTAGTGTTACGATAATAACCAGAGGACTGTGCACATCACATACTGTACTACACAGAAGTCGCCCTTTGGTTTACACTACCAGTCAAAGGTTTAGACACCCCCATCTAAACGGATGTTGTTGGTGATCTTAAAGACTCTACAGTCTTACACTTAACAGCTCCAACTGATGAGAGTCTGAACCAGTACATACCCTGATATACCACATATACTCTTGATGTACCACAGTATGATATTTCTCCATATCTCCACCTCTAATATATATTTAGTGGTGTAAAAACTTTGATCTCTTTTTCTACACAGTGTAAAAGCTCTAGACACAGAAAAAGGTTGTTTTGAGTTGACAGTAAATCATATAATACAGTGCTACGCATAAGTTTGAACACACTCTGGTCAAATGACATTTATTTTTATATATATATATAATTTACTTTTGCACTGGCCACATTTTATTAAAAAATATATTTCAAATTTTTTAGTTTTTATGTTTTTTTTCCCCTTCCCAGTATGTTAAATCCAGCAAGTCAGCAATACTTGTGTTCAGAAGTGTGTTCTCTGTAGAAGATGTGTTCACTTGTTTACTCAACAACATTGTCATTTGTCCAAGGGGTGCCATACGATTGTACATGTGTGATGGTCCCGATTTAGATGTGCACAGTAAACACATCACAAATCAGCAGAGTGACCGAGTTTCTGGATCAAAGCCCTCATTACCATGATCATCTTAAGTGAACTACATCAGTTAAAATAGCTCTGATGCAGGAATGGAGGAATGTCTCATCGGTATTGGGTATTGGTCTATACTCAAATGTTTCGATATCAGTATTGGGAAAAGTGTTGTCGTGACAGTTCAGATTGCCGTAGGTGCTTTATAAACAGGGTCTCTTTTCCCAGATGAAGCTTCTGCAGGCTGTAGTGGTCTTTATGCACAAAATAAAAACTGATAAAAAGCTGATAAGCGCGGCTTTCACCATGTCTAATAATCTCATTAGCATGATACCACAAGAGAAGAGTGTGGTTTGGCTGTGACTAAATTGAGAGATATTTCCTAAAGATGTGATGGGAAATGCACTGTGTGTCATTCATACTCTTGTCTCTCTCTCTCTCTCTCTCTTTCCCTCTCTCTGTAGTAATGAGCGTGCTCGCTGGATCAGTGCACTGGGACAAAGTAATAATGAGAAGAGGAATTCCGACAGAATAAGTGAGTTCTTGTCAACTGATCAAACCTTCAACTGAAGTAAGCCATGAGCAGGTATTGCTAGTACAGGTGGAAGGGAATGGACTATTCTTAATGCCCGAAATGGGAATAGTGAACCCAGGACATCCTCCATTTCAGCACAGTCACACACAATCCAGTAAAGGAGATTCCTGAACGCTGATTACTGCCTCAGCCTTTTCCCTGAGCTGTGTTCTGTTCACTTCCTGTGTAACATGTTTCTGTGGTGTGAACAGAAGCCTTCAGTTCCAATGGCTGCACCGAGTCCAGGACAGTGAACTTAGGCAAGCAAATACGAAGTTCCCCACAAACGTATTCAGAGAAACAGCACCTCCTGCTGGCCATGTGATGCCCTGCAGTCCATCTGTGTCATGTTAGTCTCCTGCCCTGTATGTCCACTCGCTGGCCACTTTAGGAGCTCCACCCACCTCTCAGGTCCTTTATATATATATGTGTACAGTTATAGATTACTATCATTGGTCAGTTTCTGACCCCCTTGGTCCAGTAGTGACACTGACATGGTGGTATGTGTGTGGTGGTGGTGGTGGTGGTGGTACAGCAGTGTTGCAGGGGGGTTGTAACACACCAGCTTAAAAATACTCAGCCAAGAGCAGCTCAGTGGTCAGACTGGCCACTGATTAAGAACTAGATGGCTGTACATGAACAGATGAGCTACACCCTCTGTGTTTAGTAATACCACAAGCTTAGCTTTAATCTCAGGCCTAAGGTGGTAGCTGCTGAGGGTAGTTCAGACAATCAGCTTCTAGTTAGACTCATGTTGGTGATTTGTTTGCAAGTTAATTTATTTATTTAGGGTATTTAGTAAACGTAGCTAACAAGTAATGGAAGCCCATCCAGCATCCAGCACACTGTGTCTAATTGTGATTGACGTACACTGTATCACATACTGTCATCTGTAAACATGAAGCAGCCTGAATTGTGTCTCTCCGGGATCTAACAGTGTTCTCCCTGTGTCCCTCAGATGGCATGCAGGTGGAGGTGATTCGGACGTATACGGCCCGGCAGCCGGATGAACTCTCTCTGCAGGTGGCCGACGTCGTGCTGGTCTCTCAAACGGTGGAGGACGGTCAGTACTCTGTAATTAATTGCTCCCTGATGTCTTTAATAGGAACTGCTCACGCTGCATTCGCTAATGCTAATGTCATTCTAATCAGGGTTACTACTGAATGAACAAGTGAGTAGAGGCCACTTAGCATTAGGTTAGCAACTGATAGTAGCCAGTCCTGATTCAGCTTCATTAGCAGATGCATTTTTGAAGGGGGTGAAGTGTTGTGTGCTCTGATCCTTTATTCTTCTTTTCATTCATCTCTCTCAGCTTTCAACCCTGTTATGCCCTTTTATGAGATGCACCTGTGAAATGGAGCTATTTTGATGTATTAATTTTAGAACGTTAGAACTGATTTAAGTAAGTAGGTTCTGATTGGTGTTTTTGGGGCCGATACTGAGCGCATTTGAGCCAGTACCGATCGAGGGCGGGGCCTAATGTTGTGCTGTGTGCACCTGATCGCATTGAAAAAGCTTCATTCTGCACCTTATAGCATGTAGCATGGAGCCATAGTGTAAGCATGGTGAGAGTACTGCTGGTGAAAAAAGGGGGATTATCAGAGGGCAAGTTTATCAGTGTGGATGTTTAAGGTGGAGAAAGGCAGGAGGAGCAGGAGGAGGAGCAGGAGGAGGAGCAGGAGGAGCTCTGTATTTTGTTG
Source organism: Semaprochilodus insignis (assembly GCA_034552555.1). NCBI lineage: Eukaryota > Metazoa > Chordata > Actinopteri > Characiformes > Prochilodontidae > Semaprochilodus > Semaprochilodus insignis. The sequence continues at coordinate 2,591,571 of CM067486.1, forward strand.
TATAACATTGGGTTCGTCTGGAATTCAATGAGACTTTTGACATCCACAGCCCAACATCAACATAGATCAACACAGTGGCTGAAGTTGGGAAAACCGAACTCTTGACTGAGCATTCCGCTCAGCGCTGTGATCTGTGGAATGTTGTCGCTTATAGTCGCAGAATTTTCCCTTGCAGCTCCTTTGAAACAGTGGAATGTCGGGTTTGTTTGCCTACCGCAAACATGTGAACGCAGCATCAGTGGTGTTTGCTAGCTCTGCTGTCTTCTGATGCTCACTGGGTTGAGTGAGCAAAGTTCTCCCCGTGTGGTATCTTAGGTCGAGTCAGATATGGTAAGAAAAACTGACCCTTAGTTTTATTCCCAGACTCGAGGTCTGTATTTCCATCTAGTGTTTGAAGGAGGAACTATAGGGTCCCATGACCAAGGGGTCTCACGCAGAGCTGCAGCAATCCTTGATCCAGCTTGCAAACATGACTCATATATTTCTATTCACTGATCAGTTAGAGAAATATTAGCCAATCGCATATTTGGGCTGGAAATTGGCCGATACTGATACACAGCCAATAAATTCTTCCATCTCTGTTTTTAAAAAGTAGATGCTTGTTTTTTTTCTTGGGGAGCCGAAACAACAAAGTTTTTGGGGTTTTTTTGGCTGTTTTTGAACATATCAGATAAAAATAGCTCATTGTATTGTTTTTATTGTCTATATTCCCCTACCTCTAAAAATAGCTCTCAAAATTAATCCTGAAATACATAATCGAGGTTCAACAGCCCTAATATCTGTTCTTCCATCCTGTCCGTTTTATTCCCGTCATCCAGCGTCTACTCCTCTGATAAATACAGAACTTTTTTTTCCCCCTTTAGGCCATTTAGGCCTATTTCCCACTCATCAAGCTGTTCAAGCTGTGGCACGCCGCGTCCAATCTTCAGCTCAACCATCTCACCACTTGCTGGTGCTTCTCGGAGACCGATCCAGAGCAGTTGCCTTTTGTGTGCATTGATTTAGTTTTTCCAGTGTGAAAGAAGCGATTCTGTAAATAGCAGGACTTGAGTTGTTTTCTGATGTGAGCGTCCGGCCCAAAGGTCTTTTGTTTTTTTGATGCCTCTGGGTTGAGGGTCAGACGACAGTCCCCCTGTGATTGACACTCGTTGGCCAGCTTTCATGTTGAAAGGGCACTGTGCCCAGAATAGGCCATCAAAAGCCCACTGAATCTTTAAGCACTCATTAAAAATACAGCAGACACTTGAAAGCAGAATCCTCTGGGTTTTCCCCCCCACGTAACAGTGTGCAGTGAAAAGGCTGTTAAGATTTCCCACAACAGAATACAGAGTAGCACAGAACAGAAATGATAGCAGGTGTGATGGCTTCATAAACCATGCTCAGCAGCACCTAGTTCAAAGGCTTTGTGTATATATATGTGTGTGTGTGTGTGTGTGTGTGTGTGTGTGTGTATGTATATATATATATATATATATACACACACACACATGCAGTGTATATATATATACATACACACACATATATACACACACACACACACACACACATATATATGTATATATATATATATATGCAAAGCCTAGAACTAGGTGCTGCTGGGCATGGTTTGAACAGCTTGATGAGTAGACGCTGGATGAAGGGAACAAAATGGACAGGGTGGAAGAACAAATATTAGGGCTGTTAAAAAATATATATATATATATATATATATAGTGTTATCATGATGGATTATTATGTCACAGTATAATATAGTAATCTGGTCTGAACATATCGTAGGGGTGCATCTGTCACCGCACCACAGCAGTACCCCTGAACACCTATCTGCGTGAGGCACATATTAGGGCGTGTTGTGTTTTTGGGCAGGCCCTCCTGTGACACTATAAAAACTAGCATGTGTAAGTATCAGCTAGGTCACTGGTCGGCGGCTACGCTTCACAGTGCGAGCCCCCTGGCTCCTGTGACGACTTGCCGGCCTTCTTCAGGGGGCACCTTCTTCTTTAACTTCAGCCAGGCCAACGTTATCAGCTATGCGGTTCATGGAGTAGCCAGGCCCACTTGAATTGGGAGGTAAGCATGTTGTGTCTCCAGGCGATGCATCATGGAACGTTATAGAATGACCGTTTGTTGGACAGGAGGCTACAGGCTGCTATGTCTCCGTCAGCTTATGCTAGCTACACCTTGCATAACCGGGAGAAGCGGTGACTGTTCTGTTGCAGACGATGTTGGGTAGTTCAGTGTCGCTGAATTGGATTCTGGCTCTGGTGGCTCAAACTTGTGCACCTGTATGAGTCCAATAAAGCTGCTAGACCGAGAGCCCATTTTTTTCAGGTCGCAGTGGTAGTGGTAGCCTCGAGAGAGGCCAGTGGGGTGTGGTTTCAGTGGACACGCCTCCAGTATTTCAGAGCAGAGAATACTGCTTAGTTTTTCACCATTTTGAAGCCCAATTTTATGTACTTGGCGATTGTTTAAGCATTCATATTTGGCTGGGTGGTTCATACCACATATTAACAATGAGATATGGACTGTCCACCCAATTTTCAGACAACATATTGAGGTGGTAAGAGAGAACATTTGCCATTGCCAACACCCCCCACCCCTTGCAACCTCACTGGAGACACCTTGAGGTCACATGATAGCGCCTTGCTTATCTGCTCGGAAGACATATGGGCAGTGATTCAGAAAGCCATGTGGAACTTCTGAGACGTTCATGATGCTAAAATACTTTGTAGTTGGTTATATAACATGAATGCACCGACACTCGGGTTTAAAGCTCTGTCTGATCGTGTGCTCTTTCAGGTTGGTACGAGGGCATGCGCCTGAGAGACGGAGAGAGCGGCTGGTTCCTGTCGCAGTGCGCCCAGCTGATCACGTGCCAGGCCACCATCGAGAAGAACATGGAGAGGATGAGCCGCCTGCAGGGACTGGAGACCGACGTCTGAGCTCCGTGCCTTCACTATAGACTCCGATAAGGAGAGGACAAGAGCCCCCAGGGCTCGGGAGGAGTTACTGGACTTGATCAGATAGCGGAAGACTTCAAGGATCAACTTTTACCGCCGTCCATGTGACTTAACGTCTTCCAATCAGGAAAAGGCCTGCAGAGTTCTTCGTAGAGGAACCCACGGACAACCTAATACGGTTCCTGGACGAACTGTTCTAGCTAGTGGTTTTCAGAGCCAGAAGCCCCGTCCAGAAGCTGCTCCAGAAACTGCTAGAGGCCAGCCCTCTTTAACAGGCTGCACAGGGACCCAAGAGGCTCGGTGGCAATTACAGGAAGGGATATATGGAGTGCTTTTAAAGAGGCGCTAATCAAAAATGCTGACACTGTGCATGATGAATAGCTGTAAGCGAAGAGAGGCTGGAGCGTCGCTGATTAATGATCTCTGCCGTCTTTCACTCGTCGTTAGCAGCGCTGGCATTGTTGGGTGTAGCGTTTCTTTACTCTCGCTGACCAGATCGACTGGCTTCTCATTTCCCTTTAAATACGCTCTGAGCTTAAACCCCAGCGGAGCTGCGCAGCTGTGCAAACCCTCACGCAACTCTCTGCCATCAGCCGAGTTACGTAACAAGCCCTTTGAAGGAGACAGGAGGAGCTAAATTAAACGATTTTAAAGAAGCTAAATCTTTTTTTTTTTTTGCTGTAAAAATAGCTTTTTTTTTTCCTTGTGGAGCTTTATGAATTCTTAAATAGGTCTGTAGAAGTTCTCTGTCTGTACACAGGCTCGTAACTGACATCTTTTTGATGTGCGATAAAAAGATTCTGGGCTCAGGTTTAAAACACAACGGCGCAACTAACCAGCGGCAATTTGCATAAATTGTCGGCACCTCCAGCGAGATGACAAGCTGTGTGGAATATAATGACGCCTAAGCTAACGGCTTTTATCTGCTGGTAAAGATCAAGGACTGCACTTTCAGCTCCTTTTAGACGAAACTGGAAAACTCCACGGGGGGGGTCTCAGAGGAGGGACGATTTCCGAGCATAACGTCGACCACTTTTCCTCTTCATGAAAGCGACGCCGGGGCAACTGTCATTTCCACTTAAGGTTTTACTTTTACGCCGAATGTAATTTCAACTCCAGCTTCAGACATGAATCGAGTCGGAGCCTAAAATGAAGGAACGTGAAACCAGGACACTTTTCATATCAGCTTCAAATGGGGTCTCAGGGAGAATGAACGCCGCCACATGAATGACTGTACAGCTAATGTAAATGTGTTCCATATAATCTTAATACCACTAATACATGTAGATGTGTATTCCAGAACTGTGTCGTTTCTGTGTTCTGCTACGTGAATAATTCATCAGACGAATACTAAGATCATAAGAACTTACCTTACTTACCTGACACTACTGTGTATGTATGTGTGTGAGAGAGAGAGAGAGAGAGACAGGGAGAGAGAGAGAGAGACAGGGAGAGAGAGAGAGACAGGAAGAGAGAGACGGGGAGAGAGAGAGACAGGGGGAGAGAGGGAGACAGGAAGAGAGAGACGGGGAGAGAGAGAGACAG
>CM067486.1:2596572-2601572 GCA_034552555.1 Semaprochilodus insignis
CAGGACTGATGCATGACACAGTTAGGCCTCACTTAGGGATTGAATCCTTCACACCACCTGTAGGGGGTGACATGTAAGGTGAATGCTAAAGCATCCCAAGAGCAGCCTGGGGGTTCCCGCTGCAAAGAGACGGTGTGGTCACAGGCAACAAGTGACTGAACGAGTGGAATCGGGTGTGTTTCTGCTGGTTTGGAACAAAACCCTTTAGCCACTCAGCTGCATTAGCAATCTAAATGCAATGTGAACAGCCCATACTGGTAAGGACGCTGACACACTGGCAGATTCATTCAGTTATTCATTCATTCATGTTCTGAACCGCTTATCCTTCTGGGTTGCAGCGGTGCTGGAGCCTATGCCAGCGCTCACTGGGCAGAAGGCAGGGAACACCCTGGAAAGGCCACCAGTCCATTGCAGGGCAGGTATTGGCAGACTGACACTGCAAATGTCTCTCTTCCTCCGTTCATGAAATTCAATCACCTGCGCTCACTGGAGAGGCATTTGAGACACATGGAAACCCCCAGAGTAAACAGCTTGACATCTCACTTTCCATTTATGATCAGATCCGCCCGGTGCGATGTTAATGCAAACCCGTTATACCCTAAAGAACAGCTATTTGAAGAAGGGGATCTGATCTGAGATCAGGAGCAGCAGGCTTACCTGTGCCCGCTGGGTTCCTGCTTCACCTGCTGGTATGGAACGGCAGAAGGATGCGCTTCCTGGGGCGGCCCTCTCTGAACTGAATTCAGAAGCTGTGTGATGTGCTGCTCTCTGGATTCGTCCATCTGAACTACAGCTCTCTGGAGAAGAACAGAAATACGTGTCAACTCAATGTAAAAGGTTCTCCTTCAGCAGTCAAGCAAATATCATAGTGACTAAACTTCCCACAATATTCCAAAATATTTCCCTGCTATCCCCAAAACACACAGCCAAAGCTGCTGAATGCACACCTGGAGTCACTCAGAAGATTACTACCTGCCATACTGAATTAAAGAGGACCTATTATTCTTGTTTTCAGTGTTCATCATTTTATTTTGGGGGTCTAACAGAAGAGATATACATACTGTACATCAGCATCCACCCCCTGTCTGAAAAGCTCAGTTAGAGCTCCTGTCCTTAATCCTCGCCTCTTGAAGGGCCCAGTGTGCCCTGACTGGTCAGCTTGCACACTCTGTTCAGGCTGGTTAGATGCTACAAGTTCTGCCCCCTCAGCACTGTGGCTTATAATGCTGTCGGTTAGGCAGTTTGGGTCTGATCCACAGTTAAGCAGAACTGGTAGATCTCATCCACCTTTGCAAGTTGGACGTAGAGCGGGACATTTCAGAGTGGTCAGTTTTTGCTGCTTTAGCTCTCGTGCGTGTTGTGTGAGGGCAGGGCAATCTTGCCGGTAGGCGGGCAATAACGATTGTGTTACGAGATGACATCACCTTGTAACAGAGAAACAGCCTGGAATTCCAATGAGGCATTTCAGGCAGCCGAGAAAAGTGGTTTCGGCGGGAGAGAGTTCCTCCCTCTGCCGTGTACTATGGGCTTTAGAACTTTGCAGAACGTTTACATGCACAGAAAGCTACAACACACTAAACGACAGAGGGTTAAAAAAAAAAAAAAAAAAGGTTATAAAGGTCCCCTTTAAGGACTACAGTGTTGAAGAACTACAATGTGAGTTTATCGTGTCACGTTGAAGCATTCACTTACAACCTACAGCACTGAAAAAACACCGTACTGACAGCTTTGTTCAGCTACAGCACTGTTTGAATGACCACACTATTGAACAACTGAACGGAGAACAGCTCCATAGGAAAGCACTGCCAACGGAATGGGATGACCTTAGGGTCACTAGGGTCACTATCCCCAATGCCAAGGATCGGCTACAGGGGTATAAAGCCTCCAACAGTGGGCTGTGGAGCAGTGGAACTGCAGCCTCTGGAGTGATGGAGCTCCATCCATCTTTGGGATGAGTCTGAATGATCCCAAGCTAATCATCCAGCATCAGTACCTGATCTCACTAAGGCTCTTGTGAAGGCTGAATGGACATCCACCCTGGCCCGACATCTGAAAAGCAAAGCCTTCCCAGAAGTATAGAGGTTGTTAAAGAAGCAAAGGGGGCAAATACTCTGGACTCTAGCAGGTAGGTACAAACACCTGGTTGCAGATGTTAATACACAACAGTATTAATAACTCACAGATTTCCTCTCTGCCTCGTTCCTCTTGATGCCTCCCCATTTCGCGTACCACAGTCCAATCTCCCGGCCTTTCAGGTGAGGCGGATGCTTTCCCCGTCCTCCTCCTCCACCTCCACCTCTACCACCACCACCTCCTCCTCCGCTGTAGTCCTCCTGGTCCTCCCAGCTCGAGTTGCCCCGGTTTCCTCCGCGCTCCCATCGCGGCTCTCTGTCTCCTCGCCATCCACCTCCTCCTCTTCCTCCTCCTCCTCCTCTCCGACCTCTTCTGTTACCACCACCGTAGCCGCCGTAGCTCATGTCGAGCGCAAGTGGCGATGGGAAGCCTTTCTAGACTGCTGGTCTGCGGAAATAAGCCAGATACTGCAGCGCTTTGCTAGTACAGGCATTAAACAGAGCTGAGAAGAAAACACGAACGCGCGCTGCTGTGTTCTTAGCGCGAGGAGAAGAGGGATGGGGGTCTTCAAGCGCCGGTTTCTGTTGGGATTTAAAGCCTCTGTCTTGTTTCTCAGATCATAGAAACATCGTATTACGGGTCCCCATCATCCGTAAACGCACCTGTAGCCGTGTCTCCTTGATTTACGTCCAAAATTAGTTAGATATTCCTCACAAACTGAAGTGTTCTCTACTCCTAGCACCGGTTAACGAATGCGGCTTGTCGCACAAAAGCGACGTCACATGTTTCCAAAGCTCGGGCGACGACTGATGACGCAGCCACGTAGCGAAGGCTGTCGGTTTCTTGACCAGAGGAGAATAAAGCAGGACTAAATGAGTGTATTTTGGTGTTACTTTATTAAGTTTTACACTTTATTGGTGTATTATTGATAGTAAAAGCACATTTTATTTTTTCGTCTTTACATGCTCATTTAGACCCACTAAACGCGAATGACGCTTGCGAGTAACTTTTTCCCATAAAGGGAAAGTCCACCACAATTTCAATGTTTCATTTATAGAGAAACTTTACAGTGGTGGTGATTTTAATGTACTCTTCAAAACCATCAATGAACCTACAAACGTCTTCTGAAGTTTATTGTCTTATGTAACATTGTAATTGAAGGCCAAATAGTTGGAAATCTGAAATAATACGTTTTCTTCAATGCTATGGGTGAAAATACATGAATTAAAATACATTTGAAGACCAAACTTTATCATGACACCATCATAAACTGGAGTCAGACACCCGGCAGTGTACATCTAACCTTTTCACATAATAGTTTCTATTATATGAGGGAATTTTTAAAGGCATGAACTCTTTACATATCTGGTTCCCATCACCACCATCACTGTGAACGATTACGATTCTGCAGGTATGTATCAACATCACTTTAATACATATTAGTCTGTAGTTTCTTGAAATAAGTTATTTTATACAAGGCATGACTGTCAATAGTATTTCCATACCATTAGCAGACGTACTTATCTCTGTGACTTTGTTTGTCTATATATTAACCATTTAATTGAAAAGGTTAAATTCCCAACAGTGATACCTTTAAATCAGATATAAATTAAACTTTCAAGATATAAACGGAGGGTCTAAAACTAAATTTATAATTGACAATTTGTTTTTCATTTTCACACTTAAGAATTTTCTGGGAGGAGATCTCACATATCTAACTTACAGTAGAGCTAAAAGGCCAGCATTCACTTAAGCTAACGTTAAGCTAACACCGATTAGCTGTTTTGTGGAACCCTACGTTCATGCTAGCAGGTGACAAAGCCACAAGCGACTAGTCATTTTCTATGGGAGTACATGATTTAGCAACAAACGACAAATGGGGGTCCGTGGTGCCCCCAGCTTCTGCTCTCTGAACTTTCAGTTCCTACCAGTATTTGGTTCCAGTTCTCAGCAGTGTGGTGGTGAACATGGAGGAGAAGCTCGTAACTGCTGTTTCTCCTGTCTCCAGTTTATATGATGCGTCTTTGTACATGTACATCTGTAGAAAAATGAAGTGTGGAAGAAAGTAGCAGATATAGTTGGTGTCTCTGAGGAGTTAGGTCACTCGATAGCTAGCTAGGTTAGCCAGCATGCTAACTGGCCAATAAAGCTAGCCACGAATGAAAGTTAGGGCTTCACAAAAATTCGTACATCAATAATAGTAAGTGTTTTAAAACTAGCTAACTGTCCTGGACCTTGTACACGCGACGACATGAGCAGCCTCAAACACGCCCACAAGAGACAAACCTGTGTGTTAGCTGGCTAGCAACATTAGCCTTGTAGCTCAAGAGGTCACAACATCAATAGGGGTGTAAGAAATAGCGAATATCGTGACATTATGTTTTATGATACTGTATTGATTCTCACAAACATAGTAACGATTTTAATCAATAGTTTACAGTCAAATTCTTGTGGTAGACAGTTGTACAGTCTGTATTGCATTTAAGCCCTTGACCTTTAGGTGGCATTAGATTCGTCCACTCCAATGTAAACAACTAGCGTAAGGGTGCACCGCTAACGTTAGCATTAGCAAGGCTCTGCATATAGTGGGGTGTTTTTATACTATGATAGTTTTCCCAAAATTAGATTGTGCTATATCATTACAGTATCACAATATATCTCAGTATATATCATACTGTATCGCCTGTATCATGACACGTATCGTATCGCCAGTTTTTTGTTAATGTACAGCCCCTAATCTACAACACAAATGTAGACATTTTATTTCCTATCAAAACCACCAGCGAACCTACAGGCGTCTCCGTCAGGCGTCTTCTGTGGGTGTATATGGAATGTTGATGATGGTCCAAACTACCGAAAAAAACACCACCTCAGCATATTCATAACTATTTCACATAGTAACTTCGCTTGATGTGGTTTTTAGCATT
>CM067486.1:2606572-2628765 GCA_034552555.1 Semaprochilodus insignis
GAAGGTGGAGGAGCGCAAGGTCTCTAACATCCACCAGCTTCGTGATGTCATCATGGAGGAGTGGAAGAGGATTCCAGTGGCAACCTGAGAAGCTCTAGTGAACTCCATGCCCAAGAGAGTTAAGGCAGTTCTGGAAAATAATGGTGGCCACACAAAATATTGACACTTTGGGCACAGTTTAGCCATTTTCACTTAGGGGTGTACTCACTTTCGTTGCCAGAGGTTTAGACATTAATGGCTGCGTGTTGAGTTATTTTGAGGGCACAGCAAATTTACACTGTTATACAAGCTGTACACTGACTACATTACATTGTATCAAAGTGTCATATCTTCAGTGTTGTCCCATGAAATGCAAATAAAAATGTAAAAAATGTTTTAGATAGATAGATGAGTGTGTTACAGCTTCGCCGATGATCCAAGAGGAAATTCATTCTGGCTCAAAAGATGAAAACTGGAATGGCATCTTAATGATGTAAATACATAAACGGCCTTCACACTGACATTCATTTAAAAGCCCATTTGGAGAAATTAGCCTCTCATCCTCAATCTCTGCAGACAGTTAGACATAAATTATTCCACTCTTACATCAGACCGACATCCAGAAATTCCGTCTTCTTCCTCGCACTTCCGTAGCAGAATTCATTTGGAATGATTTCATAGTGCCATTAAGCCACATAGCAAGCTTTATCTGACTGTACATTGCACATTAATGCCTATACAATTTCACATGACAGTGAACTAAACCTCCTGTGAGAGATAAGCTCACTGAGCACTTTAATTCAGTCCACCTCCTTGTATCTACACTCACTGTCCATTTTATCAGCTCCACTGACCATATAGGAGCGCTCTGTAGTTCTATGGTTACAGACTGTAGTCCATCTGTTTCTCTGTATACTGTATTACCCTGTTCTTCAATGGTCAAGAAGTTCCTCCCTTTAGACCTCCACTGGAGTAACAGTACTAAAGTATTTACCTTCAAATGTACTTAAGTATGGAGAGTAACAGGAGCATGATTTATTATGGCTCTAATGTCCTATTATCATTTCTGGAACAAGACTCTTAATCAGCTCAGTGTAGGTGAAGAGACTCTAGTGGCTCTCTCAGTCCACCTTCATAGAAGATCCTTAATTAGTCTGACACTGACGTCTATTCAAATGATCATAAGCACAGAACACTGAACAGGTTCCATTAGCTAGAACCAAGCTCTGTCTAACAGGTCAAAAGAAGTATTTATTGAGCTACGCATACAGAAGTAGTGTCTCTCAGTATGGTGTCGGGTCGCCATGTTTGCTAACACAACATGCCAGACGTCTCGGCATTGAGTTGTAGAGGTTCCTAATGGTGTCCTGTGATAATCCATCCCATGTAGCTTGAATATCCTCACACAGTTCCTGCAGATGGTGTGGCAGGAGTGGAGGTGGAGTGACACCAGGCCTTCTGGACATGTCATAACAAGCTGTTCATCTTGGTGCTGACCACGGTGCCTCCACATATGGATTGGATGGTCGTCTCCACCAAAGACAAAAGCAGGACTTGTCACTGAAGATGACCCGCTGCCAGTCACTCCATGACAGTCTGGCACGACACCATTGCAGTCTTTGGTGACGGTGACGTGGTGTTAAGGACAGTCGTCGTGACGGTCTGGGTGCATGTAGTCCTGCGGTGCAGCCGTCTGCCAATGGTGCTGGCACTAACAGGATGACTCATGGAGGACATCACTGCTCACTGAATGTCTGCAATTGTGGCTGTTGGGTCAGTCAGGTACAGCGATAAGGCCCGTCCTTGCTTAGGTCANAAACTGCATGTGAGCCAAAAGTGGCCCACATATATAAAACCTCATGTGGCCCACATGTTCTTAAACAGATTTGGTCCACTTCTGGCACAGATATGGTAGTGCTGTCTACTGGCAAACTGCATGTGAGCCAAAAGTGGCCCACATGTATAAAAACTTATGTGCCTCACATGTCCTTAAACAGATCTGGTGTGTAAGTTCCGTCAATCCACTGAAAGTGGGCCGGATGAAAGCCTCGTCAAGCCTAGAAAATAACGAATATAATTTTTCATTATCAGGCAGCATTACCAAGCTAAACCCAGAACTGTCCATTCCCTGGTCAGGTTTCTACATCCATTGCAATCTAGATTTGTTGTTGGTTGTGTGGTGGCCACGTTTTTCTCTGTACCAATAAGAGATGACCTTTGACCTTTCATTCAGCATTTAATTTTAGCTGAGTCACAGTCAAAGACTCTCATCATTTATTTGATTACACAAGGTTGTGAATGTTTATTTTTGTCTTGTTCCTGGACACTAATTGTGTTTCCTTACTTCCTTAGGTCTAAAATGCACAGGAAATGGTTATTGGACCCCATAAACGTTGCTTCCTGTGTCCAGGATAATGCTGTTATGTCCAGAACATTAACGGGTACATTCAGTGCTAAGTAGACTTCAGGTAACTTCTGGAACTGTGAGAAGTTTATAGAACAGTCTGGAATGTTCCAGAACTTTGGAGAACTGTCTAGAACTTTCTAAAACTGTCTGGGACTGTCCAGTAGTCTACATAGCAGTATAAATACAGGTGTGTTAAAACAGCCATTCCAGTTGATGCTCCAGCTGAGTGAGTGGATAGTGGATACAGAGCTACAGGTCATTTAGAGGACATCAAGAGGCTGCGGCATCCAGCAGACGCATTCTACTACATCTGTGGACCAATTTATCAAGACCAGAGTGAAGAAGTACTCCGTAAAAGCATCTGCTAAGATGCCTACAAAGCGTACTTCAGCATGCCTGTCGAGGGTCAAGACAAACCGGGGGCTCCTCGTTTCACGTGTGAGCACTGCAGGAGGACTCTTGAAGGTGGAAGGTGGACGATTGCTGCTCACGTAGAGTTTTATTGTGTAGAGTTTTGAGGATCCTTTGAAGTCTGTCACCGTTTTTGCTGTTCTAGTAACATATATATTACAATACAGTATATATTTACTGCACTGTGTTAACATATTACACATTCCCGAGTAACGTGTGCTCACAGAAACACAGTGTGTGACGACTATAGCTGTTTATGTTTACACAAGTGCAATAGGCGTATTACACACAGAAGCCGGGAACAGAAATCTTGTTATCTAGTGTTATTGTCAATAAGATGTACGCACAGTTTAAACTGTCACGGCAGCTTGAAACCTGATTTGCACTCGACGTAAGTGCCGAGTCAATAATGGCCCGAGATGTGGATGAGCAGCGGGAGAAAACCGTCATGCATTTAAGGACCAGAGGAGACAGTCCTCGCATCGAATCGCCTTAATATCGCAAAGCAGAGGTGCATTTGCATCTACGTTCCATGTAACTGAGTTGCCTGGGTTACATTTCTGCGGCATTTCGAAAGCGCCGGGGTGAAAACAGAGAGGAGGGGGGAAAAGTGTCTCCTAAGTGGCTCTGAAATGAACATTCATTTGCACTTTCATCAACGGTTAAAATATGCATCGCTCCCTCTCTTCTGCAAATTGCATCTGAGGAACGTTAATGCGGCAGAAAACAAGCTCTCTCTGCCATTCTCCCTCACTCCCATACAGTGGATCTGGCACGAGGGCAAAGATGTGCACATCGGAACATCCTGTTTGGCACGCTAATGGGCACCATTTGCTGGCGGAGAGGGATTTGCTTGAGTGTGTGTGTGTGTGTGTGTGAGAGAGAGATGGAGAAACACGGATCTACCAAACACAGAAAGCAGCAAAGCAATCAACAGCGACATACTGACACGCACAGAGACCTACATAAAGACACATATACACGCACACGCACATACATCGATGACTCAGAAAATTTGTCTCGAGCAGTGAGTCATTTGGGATTTTCACGCCGCCGCGTGATATTTCTCATCGGGCTAAATCTCATCGGCCTGATTGATGTCTGCAGTCAGTTTTCAGCATTCCAGGTCCCCATATGGCCCATGCCTGAGCTTGAATACTAAAAAGTATTTATAGTTATCACTTTTTTTTATTTCCCTCTGCTCGCTCTTTCAGTCTCTCAAAACGCGCGCGCGCACATACACTCACACACATAAATACACTAAGACACAGTCTTGTTTGTCCCTGTGGCAAGCAACTCCATTCTCTTTCCTTCTTTATATTCTGTTCCGTTCTGTATACGTCAGCCTTGGATGTCTCTCTGAGGCTTCAACCGTCACTCTTCCTGCCCATTCAAAAGCTCAAGGACAACTGACTGCTGTGCGTTGGAAGCAAGATTAAAGTGGAGACCTTCGCGTTCTCCAACCTTGTCTACTCTTCAGGTACTCTATGGTCTCTACTCTTTTGCCGAACGAAGGGCAAAACCCGTCCGCTCACTCTGCATAGCAGTGAAACTGCTTCGGGAGATGAAAGAACCTTCAAAAACACTCCCCTCTCTTTCCTCCGATATGCTCCGACTAATTGCTGCTTCTTTCTTCAAAACAACTTCAAATGGGCAATGAACCCCTGTCAACCCCCCTGACTGTATCCTAGCAAGCTGCTCTTTGCCTGACACCCCACAACTTCATTCCTTTCTTGAATATCTTCTTTCTTCCAGCAAGGTCTCCACCTCTCTGGTACTGCTTAACCTTTTCTTCTTGTGAACAGCTTGTGAACAATGTACCCTCTGATGTCGCCCAATCTCCAACCATTCCTTCTTTTGTCGGGATCGCTTTTATGCAACTAGGGAAAGCCTCCATCTATAGCCCCATCTGTTGATCAAACGACATACCTCTAACACAACTGGTATCCTTAACAAGCTGTTCTCGTTCTCTTGCCACCAGCAACCCACTACCTTATTTCCTCCCTTCTAGTTATCCAGTTGTTCAGTTAGACCCCTACATCCCTAGCAAGCTTTTATCTTGTGGACAGTTTAACAATGTACCCTTTGACCTCGCCCAGTCTCTCACCATTCCTTCTTTTGTCAGGATCGCTTTTATGCAACTAAGCTAAACCTGCATTTATAGCCTCATCCGTTGAGCAGTGACCAACAAACCTCTGTCAAGCCTCTAAGACAACTCCCAAAATATCCTAACAAGTTGTTCTTGTTATCTTGCCCCCAGCAACCCACTACCTCATTTCCTCCCTTCTAACTTGTCCAGTTGTTCAGTTAGGTCCCTACATCCCTAGCAAGCTTTTCTCTTGTGGACAGTTTAAAAATGTACCTTTCGATGCTGTCCTATCTCCAGCCTTGACATTTTGTCAAGACCACTTTTATGCAACTAGGGAAAGCCTCCATCTATAGCCCCATCTGTTGATCAAATGACAAACCTCTAACACAACTGGTATCCTTAACAAGTTGTTCTCGTTCTCTTGCCACCAGCAACCCACTACCTTATTTCCTCCCTTCTAACTTGTCCAGTTGTTCAGTTAGACCCCTACATCCCTAGCACTCCCAAGCTTTTTTCTTGTGGACAGTTTAACAATGTACCCTTTGACCTCGCCCAGTCTCTCACCATTCCTTCTTTTGTCAGGATCGCTTTTATGCAACTAAACTAAACCTGCATTTATAGCCTCATCCGTTGAGCAGTGACCAACAAACCTCTGTCAAGCCTCTAAGACAACTCCCAAAATATCCTAACAAGTTGTTCTTGTTATCTTGCCCCCAGCAACCCACTACCTCATTTCCTCCCTTCTAACTTGTCCAGTTGTTCAGTTAGGTCCCTACATCCCCAGCATTCCTCAACCTTTCTAACAGTTTAGCAACCTCCACCATTCATTCTTCAAGATACCTTTAATGCACTTACAAAAACCTCCAGGCGGAATGACTTTAACTGGATCCCAACAAGTCAGTCTCTTGCTCTTGGTTGCTTTGTTCCCTGAGGTTTTGTTCTCGTTCCTCTCCACCAATCTACATACTCTTAGCTGTTCATCTCACCCAAATTCTTCACCCTCTTTCCCCTAAACTCCTTCATATCTTCTGCCCCAATTACCATTTACCCAACTCATGAAAACCAACACATATAGTTGGATTCGGTTGGTTGAATCCCCAATAGACCTCAGGGGTGTCTTGTGAATTGTACCCTAAGAAAATGTTACCCATATCCCAACAAGTCTCATTCTCTTGTTTGCCTACTTCCCTACGTAGATTCTTTCTTCTTCGTTACTCCCATACTACTTAACGCTGTCTGTTTCCTAAACTCCCCTGACTCTGCTCCCCTCTTTGATGCCTTTTTCACTTGATCAGCATTCTGCCACTAGCAACCTGTGACCTCATTTCCCCCTCTGCCTTGTGGATCTTTTCAGTTAGAATCTCATCTCCCTAATATTCCTCATCTTTTCCATCCCGTCACTTCCAGCCCATCTTTTTTTGTACTGAACAAAAGACAATTTTCCCTCTGAGAACATCCAACCTCCAAACAATTCTTCTTTCTTCAAGACTCCATGTTTAGCCTGTCAGTTGAAGCACTGGAACATACCTGAGCCTCTTCCCACTGTCACCAAGAACCCATGCCCTTATTCCTCCCTCCCCACCCATTACTTTTGTTAGGCCCCACCTCCCTAGTATTCCTCCACAGTTTATTGAATAGTTTACCAATTTAGCATTAACACTTTCCCTTCATTTACCTGGTTTCACCTTTTCATGTGGTCGGTTGGTCAATGACCAATAAGCCTCTGCCAAACCTGTCCCGACAAGTCATTCCCATTCTTTCGTTTTCAGTCTTTACTTCCGGTTTACTTTACCTTCACTGCTTGAGTCTCGGAAATTCTCGTACTCCTTTTCACTCCCTTCTTCCCGAAATACTTTCAAACCATACACTGTACCCTAAAAAGTCTTCTTCCCCAAGACAAGCTCAGAGCATGTTCAAAAGTCCATCTCAGTCCAGACCAACAGAGTCTTAAAAGAGGGTGGTTGGCCAGGGTCTCAGTCGCCCAGGTCTCCACCCTGCATTCTGTAGACCTCGTTCAGAAGCTGGATCTCCTCCCGGTAACCGCCAGCATCCTGTCGCTGGCGTCGGCTGTTCTGCCTGTGTGCTTCCACTGTGTCAGGGATATGGATGTTGATGCTGTCGGCGTCCGGGTTGGTTGGGATCAGCAGTGAGTAGGAGGCAGTCTCTCCCAGGTCACATGACACAAAGCGGTTCTCGCGGCGTGAGTAACGCAGCGATGGAGAGCGGGCATGGGCCGACGACTGGCTGATATTGGACACGATTGACACGCTGTCCATTGCCTCCTCGTTGTCGCAGATCTCCAAGACTTCCAGGTGGATCTTCACGTTGGTGTCAGCCACACCCCCAGACACTGGAGCTCCACCCCCGCCACTGCTACCCGAGTTTGGCTCTTCAGCACTGGGCTCATGACCCACAGACTTAGAGCGGTACACCTCTACCTTTTTGGCATTGTTGGGGGAGATCTTGAGGCCATCACTGCTGACCTCATAGGTGGAAAGGGACAGCGTCTTGCCTGTGGGTGCGTGGAGAGACACGGTGCCCTGGAAGGCGCAGAGGGGGATGGCCAATCCGCCTGCACCTGCTGATCTCTATGGAGAAATAGAATAGAGAGCAACATGCATTGAGTCAAAGCCAGGGCTAAAGGATAAAACTGCCTTGATAAAGAATGATCATTTATCATCCGCTTGGGTCCAAATATAAGCTTAACTTTTGCCTTCATTTGTCCTTTATGCACACCTTTACCTGGTAACAATCAATTTGAGATGTCAACACAAGTTCCATATTAAACTAAAGGAACTGAGTTTTCAGACTCCATACACTCATCATCAAAATATCAATCAAGTAGCTGCACCCAGAAGGAATCAGCCGACAGGAATGAAACTTGGTGGGTAGGTTTGACATCGCGAGACATGCAAATGATTCAAGTTTCACGTTTGGCTCTGATCTAAGCAGGGACGGGCCTTACGTCCAGTTGTGTGTGCTTTCCATTCTGTTGTGTTGGTAGCATCCTTAGCAAGCAACGTAATCCTCGGAGATGAGTTTGAAAGCAATTTGAGCAATTGGAGGAGTTGGAGAGGGGTTTCATCGTAAGACTCTAGGAAGCAGGATTTACATTTAAGGCATTTAGCAGACACTCTTATCCAGAGCGACTTACAACCGTGCTTAGTGTTCCGTTGGATAATGTTTCCCAGCTAGTATAAGAAGGTTAGAGTCTAAAACTCGCCCTGAGCTCAGACGCTACCCGAACAAGGGCCAGTGCTGACACATACACAGACATATATAAACATAAGTGCACTACCTGGCAACCGCAACCCAGCGCTCATACCTCATGAGGATGGTCTTATCAATGTATTACCATAGCACTCTGTTGGCGCCCGTGAACTAGAAGGAGGCAGGCCAGACTGTCATGGAGTGACTCAGAATGGCAGCGGGTCACCTTCAGTGACGAGTCCCGCTTTTGTCTTGGTGCAGTTGACCAATGAATCCGTGTGTGGAGGCACCGTTTGCTGTCACACGTCACACATCCAGAAGACCTGGTGTCACTCCACCTCCACCCCTACCGCACCATCTGCAGGAACTGTGTGAGGATATTCAAGTTGCATGGGATGGATTATCACAGGACACCATTAAGAACCTCTACAACTCCATGCTGAGACGTCTGGCATGCTGGGTTAACAAACACGGCAGCCTGACGCCATACTGAGAGACACTACTTCTGTATGTGTAGCTCAATAAATATTGATCATATCAGTCTAAATTGATCATCATTTATTGTTCCTGGTAACCTTTATCTTCCTTCTCAACAGCACTGCAATCCCACACCTCCTTCTGGGTGCAGCTGTTCTTTTGATGAGTGTATGTTTTTATCTCTAGCTTCCCTGTGAAATTTCAGTCTCAGGATACATCTATAGTGTATTTTCTCCTTGGATCACAAATATAGCTCATCAGTCAGTGTCCATTTTTCGACTGGTTTTATTTTGCCATTTTTTTTCATATCAGAGTAATAAACCTGGCATCCAGCGGATCCAGTCCAGGTACTGGATGTTATGCATTTTCAGGCTATTATCATGTTTCAACTGAAAAGCTGGGTTTGTTAAAAATGAATGGAAGAAAAACAACAAAAGCGCTTTAGTGGGCCTTCATGAGCGACCTGAACAGCTCCCTCTGTAAGAGATCACTCTCATCAGAAATACTTAGTTGTAGGATCTAGCATATCGATCACCGATCACAAATACCTTTGTATTCATTTGCAGTGAACCATCCGTCTAAACAGTGGACCCCAATGACCCCCCAGCTATATAGAGAGCCTCTGGACCTCCCTCACTGGGACAAGCGTTCAGGCCTGTACTTAGGGTGGCCACTTTCATACCCCTCAAAAAGGAGGACATCATAAAGGAGGAGGGTCGGGCACGATGCTAGAACAGACTTAAGATCATAACCTAACCTACATAACACATACATGATGGTTTATTCACCTAACTGGGAGGAATGGATGGCATTCGTCAGTCAGATGGGAGCTTACTAATTGACTAGCATTTAGAGGGTTGACCTGCAGTTAGCTGGTAGGCGAGTCACGATGTCACATGACCTTGGTAAACCAATGAAATGCGAGGCATGTCTTTTGACACGGACTGGGAGTTGAAAAACCTGACTGTCCGGCCTAAAACCCGGACGTGTGGACGCCCTGCCTGTTCTGTTCCTTTGGTGTGCACCACGCATGAATTCTCCCACTTATGGAATAATATTGTGAGGGATGACTCATCTGACCATATCACTTTTCAATTGAACTCCAACTCAAATATGCATTCGTCTTTGTAACGAGGGGCTTTTGTACTGCAGGCCTGCTATGATATCCCTCTCTAAAGCAGTTGCGGATGCCGACAGAGCCTGATCCTGCATTTACATTCTTAGTCGCCTGAGGAACAAGTAGAAAACTTGAGCTTCACATTAATCACACAAATGCACAAGCATCACGGCAATTACATGCGTGGGGTTGACCTCGATGTCCTTCCTAAAGGGCCTCACTTTTGTCCTATATGGTCTTTTGCACCACTAGCCAGTTGAGCAGTGTTTGTGATGGAGGCTCCACCCACCCATGCTACTGTAAGGAGTCCTAGTCCATGTTTACTCATATTTTACTCTGTATTGGTAATCGATAATGTAATCAAGAGCACTCCTTTCTGTGTATCTGGGTGGAGGCTGGATACAGCCTGGAGGGTCACTTGGAGGTAATAGGACTCTCATTCACTCATTCGTCTCATTCTAACCTGCTTAATTCTACTGGGTCATGTTGGGCGGTGGGGTCATAGTAAGAACTACTGGTCCCTGTGGATAAGCCTATCCCAGTGCTCAAAGGGCAGAAGTCAGGATACACCCAGGACCGGCCGCTGGTCCATGGTTCGCAGACCCAAACAGGCATACACATCCATACACACACACAGGGAGCAATTTAGCATCTCCAATCCACTTGGCCGCATGTCTTTGGACTGTGGGAGGAAACCCACACAAACACAGGGAGAACATGCAAATTCACAAAGGACCCCAGACACACTGCTGGGAATCAAACTCAGGTGCTGTGAGGCTACAGCACGTTCCCACTGCGCCACTGTGCCACCCCAGGTAATAGCAGTAAAAGAGAATCATGTAAATCGTGATGTCAACTCTGACAGGACAGTTGCCAGAGGATATAGAATGCTAAGAACAACCGGCCCCTGTAGATAGCTCTCTGTAGATAATGTACGGCCTCGTGACTCTTCTGAACAAGTATCTTTTGGGACATCAACAAGGACTTGATGTATAGCGAGGGTGACTAGGAAGGTCAGGCATGACATCATCTGACTCCAACTGAGTACTGGGAACCCTGGGTTTATCTGCAGGCCTTGAAACAGTCGGAGAGAGTCAATTTTAGGGCAGAGAAGGTTGGGAGAGTTTTGAGACGCCATTTCTGAAGGTCTATAGCCTAGGCCTGATCCGAAGGGCGAAAACTTGGAGCCTCCACACCTTGCGCAGAATGACTGATTGTTACTTTAATGGAACTGATTGTTACTTTAATGGAACAGCATTTTTGGACTCTTGGACTTCATTACTAATGAACGGACCCTCTATCACCCAAGTCACTTAGATCTTAGCATCTTTTGCAGCCTGTTTGCACTTAGCATTAACATGCGTTTGTGTCCAGGTTGTATCGGGATAAACTGTGGCTAGACTCCAGTGACTCTCTGCACCGAAATGTGGTTTTACTCTTCCCGCATAAATAGCACATCAGCACATATGCCGTTTCCGTTTCCACTGGCCCGGGGTGCATGAAGGTTCTTGGTTTGGAGCCAACTTCAGCCTTGTGTGTCCTCTGTCTTTCATTTTGTTGTTCATCCTTTCACCTACTAGTCAGCACTTAGGTAATTCCATACGTGTAATGAAAACACATTCCTTTTACACTTGAGGTCAAGGTTTGTCATCTGGATGTAGACCACATCAATGTTCAGACACGCTTACATCAAAGAATTGGCCAGATTTGGTGGATGCCTTCCCTGGCACAATTCTGAGGAGAGTTTCCTGATTTTAGCTACTGCTGGTAGATCTGTATGACCGTACGCTTCCATACACCTGCAGATTCAGCTACTTCCTTCACACTATGGTCTTTGGACATGCCAAAGGCCATCACGCCTGTCAGCACAATCATTAACATCTGCATTGGAGCCATTTTCCACACATGGAACGAGACATTCACTGCACTGTACCACCTCTTCTCAATCTATGGATCCCGTCACTCACACCCCGCAGGTATTTATAGCCCCGTCATCCTCGTGCAGCGCCATCTGCAGGAGCCTGAAGTTACTACCACCTTAAACACACAAGGTGACTCATTTTTGGTTCAGTGAGCTTATATAGATATTTTGATATGTCAGATGGCCACTTTTAGGCTTAGGTCCTAGCCTGGGTTGCCATAAAATGCCATTTCTGGCTATTTTGGATTTTTTTTTTGCAGAGGTGCTGTCTGTGAATAGTTTTCCCACCTCCGATCCCTAATTGCTCGCTAGCAGCCCAACATGGAGGCACAGCATTTCTCACACCAAGAGACAACAGAGTTCTGGTTAATTGCATAGAGTTATATGGATCAATTCCATTCCACTGGCCAGAATGGCCACTAGGGGGCCTCCAGAAGGAGGTCCTTCTTGCTAGTCTGAATACTTCCCACAGTTAACACATTAGCGGTCAGGCAAAATCACTGTAAACATCATAAACAGATATAACCAATACCATCATGTAGGTATAGATATTACCCAGAAATGCAATCTAGAGGTCCACTACAGAAGCCCCGTCTGACACATCACATCTCTTAAGCCGAGCTAGTCCCTGAGACAGATTAAGCGATGAGCCGCCCCCTATAAAGCCACATGAAAAATGTACCAGGTTTAAGCATTACAAGCTGCTTCTGGAAGGAGCCCACGACATCGCTTCCAGAGAAATGAAGCAACTTCTAATTAAAGGTGCATGACGTATATTCATCACTCACAAAGGCAGACGGCAGCTTGTCGTAGCGCTCAGGCTATTATGAGTGAACGCGCTCTTACACGGATCCCTTTCAAATCATTTTCAGTGATTAAAAAAAGACACTTTGAGGACACTTTGACGAGGACACGTACCAAAACGTGAACACACTCTCTTCAGTCTCGGGGGAAGGAAAAGCAGAAAGGCGCTCGATTAATTAAAAAATGTCTGCGGCGTTTAGGAAGAAAAAAGAAGCAGGTTGATGAATTTCTCAGCGTTTTGCTCGCCGCTCGCTTGGTGATAATGAGACCTGTGTGTGTAGGGGACCCATAAACAGCAGGGCTCTAATCAAATCTAGACAAGGAGTCTAAGCACTAATTGTTCCGACTATCCATTTACACTCACTTTGGAGACTTTGCTAACATTTCTGTCTTCCGCCCAGACTAACGAGAAATCATTACTACACACCACCCAAGCATAGCCCAAACAGTTTGCACTGTAGTCTTTCCCTGATAGCATGCAGATGTGGATCTGGTCCACTTCTGGCACAGATACAGCAGTCCTGTCTACTGGGAAATTTCATGTGAGCCAAAAGTGGCCCACATAAATAAAAACTATCTAGCCCACATGTTCCAAAACAGATCTGGTTCACTTCTGGGACAGATACGATAGTTCTGTCTACTGGCAAACGGCATGTGGTCCAAAAGTGGCCCACATATATAAAACACTCATCTGGCTCATATGTTCCAAAACAGATCTGGCCCACTTCTGGCACAGATACAGCAGTGCTGCCTACTGGCAAACTGCACATGGTCCAAAAGTGGCCCACATATATAAAACACTCATCTGGCTCATCTGTACCAAAATAGACCCGGTCCATTCCTGGCACAGATATGGCAGTGCTGCCTACTGGCAAACTGCATGTAGGCCAAAAGTGGCCCAAATATATATAAACTTATCTGGCCCACATGTGCCAAATCATATCTGGTCCACTTCTTTTGGCTGACATGTGGCCCTAAGCTGGTCCATACGTCACCCACATCTTGCAACCTGGAGCGGTCTGCCCGAGCGCTGTCAGTCCATGCGACAAGTGGGCCAGACGAAACTGGGAAATGTGGGCCAAATTTGGGCCAAAACTATTTTGCTCTCTGTGTTTGTAGTAACTGGACAATGAATCTGGTACATGGGAGTTTAGGGGGATAAATAAAAATGAACTAAAATATTTTGAAGCCCCAGAAGTCATTAGCTCTTCCCTCTATTATACTGATTAATATTAGCTTCCAGATGTCAACAGCCTGGGATATTGCTTGTCTTCTCCCAGCAAGCCTGAAACACAGCCCTTCAACTGGATTAAACAACACACCGTCTTCCCTGGAGCTGAGCGGGAGCAACTGGGAAAAGGCTACAGATGGAGGTGTGATAAAAAACCTCGCCTAGGGACGGAGTCCAGCGATGGAATCCAGAGATGCAATTTACACCTGATTTGAAAAGGTTCTACCAGAAGCATAGGACTGCATGCCTTCGCAGTCGCAGCGGTGTTAGGTACCATAATAACAGCTTGGTCCAACCGCACGTAGCAGCATTTTGAAACAGTCTAAAAGCAACACGAGAGCAGAAGTAGAATAACTGGAGCAGCAGAAGATAATACACACTTCAACCGGATTAGGCCGAGGAAGCGAGAGGGAGAAGAAGCAGAAGAAGTGCAAATCGGCACATGTGTGTCCCAGGCTGCCTACGGTTTGCGCTATAATGACATATGTGCAGCCTACCTTGCCCTAGGCCTCGACTGTGGGTGGTTTATGCATGAATCAAGAATGCATGATGGAGCCCTACGAATGTAGGTCCCCTCAGCAGCATCCAACCGCGGCTTCCCATCACACCCAGTCAAGCATACAAACTGTCAGCCGAAGCGCATGCGCGCCTTCTACACACATGCAGGTTCATATAACCCCTTTGCAGCGCTGTCCCAACAATCCTTGCATTTATATATGATCAGCTGCAGCTACATAGCCTACAGCATTGGATGCCTACCGCAGTTTAGCACGCCATTTCACGCTGACATGATGAGTGTTGATAGTCCAGACAGTCTGCAGCTGAGTTACTGAAGTGGAAGATGTGGGGAGAATGATTAAACGCTGTGCTGTTCCTGTCCGTCAGGAAGCAAATGGATCATCGCACAGCCTTCTAAGGAAGTGGTTCTCAAACCAAACCCTAAACCTACTCTAGCAGGTGACAAGTCGCGTACATCGCCCCCAAATTGGTCTCTTGTGGGTGTGTTCGAGGTCGCTCGCGCTGTAGCGTGTGGGCGTGTGCAGGAAAGCTAGCTAGTTTTGAAAGCGCATGTTCTTATTGATGAACGAACATATCTGGAAACCTAACTGCTTGCATTTGTGGCTAGCTTTATTGGCTGGTTAGCATGCTGGCTAACCTAGCTAGCTATCAAGTGACTTAACTCCCCAGAGACCCCCAACAACATCCGTTATTGTCTTTAAATGTATATGTACAAAGACGCATCATATCGACTGGAACAAAGAAGAAACAGCGGTTATGAGCTTCTCCTCCATGTTTACCACAACGCTGCTGAGGAATGGAACCAAACGCTGGTAGGAACTCAAACATCAGAGGGCAAGAGCTGGGGGGGACCTCGGACCCCCGTGTCTATGATTGGTCCAGGGAATTTTTTGGGGTCAATCATTTAGAATGCCGCTTCACTGCGTCATAATTGATTTGCATTAAGTTGAGAAAATCTCGAATTTATTTGTAGCTCTGTCACCACATTGCTTGCCGCTTGTCGCTAAATCGCGGCTACAAATCGCGCACTTCCATAGGAAATGACTGGACGCTTGTTGCTCTGTCTCCTGCTAGTGTTGGGTAAGTTGGGTAAGTAAATGTTTGCTCTATCCTAACGTGCAAGTGCAACCTAACTAAGGTCGGGGGCAGCAAGATAGATGTGCTTTGGAACTAAACCTTGCAGGAAGAGGAGGACCGCTGGCCACCGACTCAGACTCTTCTTTTCCAATGGCTCTACACAAAGAGCCTTTTCCTAGCAGTGCATGTAACATGTCCAGTATAGCTCAGCAAGGCAGCCAGTCACCACAATTCATGTGGTACGCCGGCTTACATTTGCAAACTTGACCGCCAGAGAGGTCAGGCGTGACCCCTGCCTCTCTGAGACATTCGTTATAGCGCTCCGGGGGTGCTTCTCTGAAAGCATTGCGAGACGGGAACCCAAGACCCCAGGCTGAGTCCTGACCTCGCCTCCCACTCAGAGGCTCATCCGTGGGGTGGGTCGTCGTCCGCCTGCCATTTCCAGCAGCGAAAGCGGAGCTGCCAGTAGCAAACTCGCTCTGGCTTTCCGTCCCCCCTTTACAGCTACTCCTACGGCTCGGAGGAAATCATGAGGGAGAGTTTCGTAACACCGCTTGCACTGCAATTTGCAGAGGACACGTAACAGCCCCAACAACGCCTGTTGCACACAGTTCCCAATTAAGCTTGGTTTTCAAAGCAACGGCTGGCAGCGGCCGAGCAACAACATCTGCCTTTGTTGTGTGAAACGCAACGTAACTCATGGCTAAAGGGGCCGCAGAGTGCAGATCACTTTACAGAGAGAACAGAAAACATTCATGTTCGTTTGCATGAATAATACAAGAACAGCACATTTTCATACACAGCGCACTTCGGTAGGTAACACTTCACTGGAAGGGTGGCTACATAATACATTCATAACGTATTCATGGATGCTTAAATCAACATTCATAAAGTATACATGTTTTACATGATATTACCCTCATCATCCAAAGAACAGCTGCACCCAGAAGGAAGTGTGGGATCGAGGTGCTATTGTGAAGGAAGATAAAGATTACCAGGAACCATAAATGATGATAAATTTAAACTGATATGATCAATATTTGATTCCTGGAACCGAAAGGACATGACTGAAGTGCCCTTGATTAAGGCACCTAACCCCCAAACTGCTCCCCTGGTGCTGTAGATAGGGCTGCCCACTGCTCTGGGCATGTGTGCTCACTGCCCCCTAGTGTGTGGGTGTTTCACTGCATGGATGGGTTAAGTGCGGCCGTTGAAGTTCTCTGTGTATAAGCACAATTGGCAAAATGGTTCTAATCTAAGCTATTGTTATCCAATTTATATTCTTCTTATTTTGACTTTTGTCCACAAACCAGTCCTCCAGTTTTCAACTCCGGAATGTTCGGTCAGATCGGAAATGGTGTGCTTGTATGCAGTTTTTTGATCCAGACTTCCAATTTTTTTCCCATTAGAAATTCATCTGCTGTGCTGACACCGTTTCACATACGCTATCTCAGGTCAGACCCCCAAGCACGAATTCAGTGTTGGCCTGACCTGCACTCGTCTGTTTGCCTTTGTTTTCCCCCAATCACTCCTTCCCCCCTTAGAGTCCCATTCATTTTCAGCCCCATTCAAACGCTATTGTCTCCTTTAACCTACAGCCACCAAACTGCATGTACTCACTCGGGACAGACCCCCAAACTCTAATCCACAGACATACTGACCCGCAGTCCCTCCTATAGACTGCCATTCATTTTTAGCAACACCTCAGCAACCGGCTTCATTTGCTTTATTTGATTGTATCCATCCATCTTGTTGCCGGTCGTCCTATTCCTCTTTCACATCCAACATGTTGAAGCACAATAGTCGTTTCCAGTGAATTAGTTCTTTTCAAAACATGTCCAAAATGGCATGTGCAAAGTGCTTGGCGTTCCGCTCTGAGCACGTTGAGGTGCTTGATTGAGCTTTGAGACAGTTGGCGGTACCGCAGGCGCTGAAGGTGGCCTTTGTTGTTGTTGACTAATGGTTCCATTACGCGATATTGGGAACCGGCCATGGCTGAGATGAAAAAAATGACCCCGTTTCAAATGGGAGATAAGGGGAAGCTGCATCTTAAATGGAGCGTCCAGCATCAATCTTGCACTCAGAAGATTGAATCACTGATGTGTGAATTATTCAAATGCTTACAATTGACCATTCCTGCATATAGACTGATCTTCTCCTACTGAGGTGACCTTGGCTCATATGCCAAAACCCAGAGGAAAACCAATATAACAAAGCCCTGTAATATAATACGGGGCCATGTTAATTCTAAAAGCTCTTGCCATTAGTGGAACTGCACCCTCGCCATCCCGGACACAGCATGCTAGGAATGGTTACCTGCCCAGTGCTAAAGCTCACTACAGCAAGTAGAACACTTTTTTTTTTATTGGACTGGGCAAAGATTCTCCCTATCGGGCCCTAAAGTGATGCCCAAACCTCAAACGTTTTACTGTAGTCACTTAAAAGGGCAACCTCTGCCACTGAGATCACGTATCGCTTCTTCATTCGTCTCTTCCCTGTTGGTGAGGATTCAACTTATTAACTTCTGTGAGCTGTGAGCTGTTATCTTGTGAGTGAGACTGAACAGTGGCCAGCCTGCTCATGGCAGGGCGACGTGAATTATCGGAGTTCATTCAAGGCATGATAGTGGAATGCCTCGGTTGGGCTCAAGCTGGGTGAACGTGCCAGCTGCACCATTCATCTAAACTCTACAGAATGCTCCTCAAACCAATTCTGGACATCTTGGGCCCGATGGCACGGTGCATCATCATGCTGGAACATCCCATCTTTGTGGGGGTACAAGAAGTCCATGAAGGGCTGCAAATGGTCACCAAGCAACGAAGCATAGCAGACACCAGTCAATGACGTGTTTAGGTGGACCAGTGGACCCAACCCATGCCATGAGAACACTCCCCACACCAGTATGGAACCACCACCAGTCTGCGCAGTGCCTCGTTGACAGCTGGAGTCCATGGCTTCATGGGATCTGTGCCACACACGAACCTTGCCATCAGCCTGAAACAACTGATTCCGTGACTCATCGGACCCACGCCACATGTTGCCAGTCCTCCAGGGTCCGGTTAGCAACCTCATGAGTCCATGTAAAGCACTGTGGTTAGTGCTGTGGTAGTGCATGGTAAAATCTAGCCCGATGCCACCAGTCCACTGTGGGTGGTAATGCTTTCTGTGATGTATTCCCGGTTCACACATGACACTGTGGATCAAGGAATGTTAAGGATCCGCACAACTTCTGAAGTAGAATGTCCCATCTGTCTGGCACCCACTTTCATGCCTCGCTCAAACTCTGATGCAAGTTGCCTTGCCATTAGCGTGCTGGCTAATGTTCAAACTCAAACACAAGATAACACCTCACAACTTCTACAGGCGTGGGGGTTCCCAAGCCATCCCCTGATGTAACCCCACTATATAATCAATATACATACTGCTATCCCTCTTGGTACATCAGTGTGTGTTCATTTATGTCAGTAAAAGCTTTTACTGTAATTTATTAAGTTTTACATTATTATTGAATTAAAAAAGTAAAAAAGTTGAATTTGAATATATTATAATTAGTTTATAAGGTACAACTTTTTGTTTCTTGATTAGAAGTTACTATTTTTTTACTAAACGATGTACTATTATTTGTCCACACATCTTCTATTTGGAATTTTGGTTTGTCTCTTTGTAATTGTTTCTTTTGGCAGCCAATCAGAGCTTGTTTATTACGTACGACCTCATTTTAATGTGGGTTCTGGCTGGCTTTTACCTAGGACACAGGTGTGGGCATTCCCAAGCCGTCCCCTGAGGTAACACCACTTCATAATCAATATACAGCCTGCTCTCACATGACTCTTGGTACGTCAGTGTATGTTCATATATGTCAGTAAAAGCTATTACTATAAGTATGGTTCTAAAATTCCATATTATTATTGAATTCCTACAATTAGAAGTTGGATTTTAAGATGTTATAATTAGTTTACTAGGGCCAATTTTTTTTGTTTCTTGACTGAATGATGTACTATTATTGGTCCGCACATCTGCAATTTTGAATTTTGGTTTGTCTGTTGGTATTTGTTTCTTTTGGCAGTCAGTCAAAGCTGTTTTAACATGTATAGCTTCATTTTAATGTGGGTTCTGATTGGCTCTTGCCTAGGACACAGGTGTGGGCGTTCCCAAGCCGTCCCCTGAGGTAACACCACTTGATAGTCAATACACATACTGATATCCAATTACTCTCGGCATGTCACTGTGTATTGATTTCTGTGAGTAAAAGCAATTACTGTAAGTATAATTAATACGTTTTACATTACTATTGAATTCCTATTTTGGAATTCCTTCTGGCAGCCAATCAGAGCTTCTTCAGTATGTATGACCTCATTTTACTGTGGGTTCTGATTGGCCCTTGCCTAGGACACAGGAGGAAATACTGAAACACTGCAGTTTTAATAGACGTCTGAGCACAAATCACCACCACGTTGACTTGAACAGCTCTTATTTACCGTGCCGCACCTCTTGCATGCCGTAGCATGGTCGCTGTCCAGTGATATGAATCTGGCCTTAAAGTATAACTTAAGAGTATACTTATAGGAAAGTCCAGAAATGAGCTGAATCATCTTAGAACACTCTGACAACAATCCCAAAATAAGACATATGTGATGGATTGACTAGATGTAAGATATGTCCACTTGCCAAGATATGTTTTTGTCATGCAGTGATGCAGTGATGGAAAGGAGGACAGGCAGATTAATCAAGTCCATCATCAAGCAATCCTGTAGAGGGCTTTAAAACATCCGTCTGGGTATCCGTTTATAGCTCAATGCTGGTCAGTTCTCTGAAGCTCCTTCACTTACTCATCTCCGAGTTTAGGGACAGAACGAGCAGGCTTTAATCAAATCATAATTTACCGAGAGGAGACAGGAGCCTGCAGTAGGTTTGATTAGGGGTATTAATCAGAGTCAGGCTGTATGGTGGACGGAAATAGACTGGGCTAAGCGGTGGTGCGCAGAGGCCGGAATGCCGCAGGGGGAGGAGAAGGTGTGGATATGGCACTTAGCAGCCTCCTCCACCTCCCTCCCTCGCTCGCTCGCTTCCTCTTTCTAGCTCTCCGGTTTGGGGCTGAGAGAAAGGGGAAGATGATCTCCGGAGGCTGCAGCACTGAGGTGTGAAGCTTCTGCCAACTTCCCATGATGCCATTTGAAACACACAAGGGGGAGATACTGCAGTAAAGTGGACAGGAAATTCGGGTGACTACTGTTCCACAGCATTTCGCTCATGCGCTGGTCTGATCAACCAGCAGCCCGCAGCCCCGATAACCTCGGTAGACCCGATTCTCATGAGCTGAACTCTACGTATGCTTCCGAAATCTCGTTCCAACAGACCTCAGGAGCTCACAGTTCTCAGTTTGAGTACTAGCTAAACAAGTAGGAGCCGACAATAAATAGAAGCATAGTAGGGAAAACATAACAAGCCTTTATATTGACTTGCTCTGATGACACTTTAGCACAGGGGACTTTAGCTGGTCCCCTTGCACCCTCTCTCAAGTGGCCATCCAGGACCTAGTCCAGTCTCTTGTCAGCCAGGAGCGAGTTGCAGTAGTCAAGCCTTGAAATTAAGGTTTGACTACTGTAACTCATTCCTGGCTGGTCTTCCTGTGCGGGTCATCAAGCCCTCACAACTGAACCACAATGCAGCAGCCCGGCTCGTCTTCAGTCTTCCCAAGTTCACTCAGTACACTCCACTGCTGCGCTCCCTTCACTTGATCCCAGTTGCTGCCAGCATCAGACTTAAGAATGGACCAGCCCCTCTCTACCTTAAGGCAATGGTCAATAGTGGCTCTGTACCTCAAGCCCTTCAAGCTTCAAGTACAGCTTGGCTTGACTCGCCATCCTTCAAGCTGCATGGAAGACAAGCGTCCAGAATCTTCTCTGTCCTGGCTCCCAGATGGTGGAATGATCTTCCACTGGCTGTCCAAACAGTGGACTCTCTTGTGTTCTTCAAACGCAGACTGAAGACCGTTTGCTTGTGAAGCGCTAACTGAAGTATATATTGAAAAGTGTTGTTTTGTACTTATGCTGACCTTAACTTATCTTCTTTCTAGCTATTAGCACTGGCTTGGATTGGCTTGGACTGGCTTAGCATTTACTAACCTCTTTGTACTAGCTGTGATACACACTAAACACTTTTGTATGCCACTCTGGATAAGAGCGTCTGCTAAAAGCTGGTTTTCTTGGTGATTAGCTTATTAACGTCCATTGCCGCTGACCACAACATATCATTGCTGTCATGTTGCAAAATACAGGAAGTGCTGGGGGTTCTGGGACCTGCTACTTGACCTCCTTGTAAAAGACCAGGTTGGCCTTTTCATAGCCTAGCAGCTGTAACAATGCTTTGGATACCCCTGAAAGACTACACGGCGCTGTAGTGCACTGTAAGTCTGAAAACTTGCCCACTTTCCCCAAGAGATTGGTAGGACGAGTGAGCTAATTTCTCAAACTGAAGACAGAAGAGGTGTGTAACATCTCATTTCTCCTGTAAAATTACCATTTTGGAGATACTTGATTTTCTTTGGACTGCATTACGGTGGCTGAGAAGTGCAAAACAAATTAACATTTCAGAAAACAAAATTAAATCTAATAAAAAAATAAAAAATAAAAACAAATTTACAAACAAAACAAATTACATTCAAGAAAACAAAATTACAAAAGCAAAAACAATTTTACAAGGGCCAAAAACAACATTTCAGAAAACGACACGTGAAACAATTTTACCAGTACCGAAACAATTTTACAAACTGTGAATTCTGACAGAAAGGGTGGGTAAAATTATAAAATTGTTTTTGCCTTGTTTTCTTGAATGTAATGTTTTTCTTTTGTAAATTTGTTTTTATTTTTGTAATTTTGTTTTCTTGAATGTAATGTTTTTCATTTGTAAATTTGTTTTTATTTTTGTAATTTTGTTTTCTTGAATGTAATG
>CM067486.1:2628777-2642057 GCA_034552555.1 Semaprochilodus insignis
GTAACATTTTTTTGCCCTTGTAAAATTGTTTTTGCTTTTGTTTGGTTTTTGATTTTTGTTTTCTTGAATGTCATTTTTTTTCATTTGTAAATTTTGTTTTCTGAAATGCTCATTTGTTTTGCACTTCTCGGCCACCATACTGCGTCAATGATATCATCACTGTCCAAAGAAAAACAAGTATCTCCAAAACGGCAAAACTGGGCCATTTCTGTTGGTCCATTCATCATGAAATTTTCAGACAATGTAAACAGCAGTTCATGTGATCAAACGATGCATAAAAGTAAAATTCGACAGATTGACAGAGATACGTGGTTTCTTTGGACAGTGACAATATGCTGGTTACGCTTGTGATCAGTCTTGCTGGTCTGTGCTTGTTTTCTAGCAGGGCCTGCTTCAGCGCTGGATGGGTTAAGTGGTTGGGATTTAAAGCAGGTGAGCAGCTGTCTGAGATAAGGAGAGAGAATGTGGCATTATCTCTCTATTATCTATATATAAAAAGGTGGTTTAAAACCAGCATGTGTGTGTGTGTGTGTGTGTACTGGAGCAAGACGGAGCTCTCATATCATCTCCACCACACACTGACGAAACAACAGGGGGGCAGCAAATGACGTCACGCTCGCCTCAGGGCTTTCAAGCAACTGGATGTAACTGGCCTTTATAAGCAGCTGTTGTAGTAATTTACTCCACGTATGTTGACATATTTGTCTTGATTGTCAAGCTTTTTACCTGACCCCTAATTTATTTATGGCCCGGTTTCTCAAATGATTGGCATCTGAAAGTACATACTGCAATTCCTAGAATATACTGGTTTTCCACTTCGTTGGAAACCTTGGGGACCCTTCAGAAAAGTCACTTTTGTGCTATTTCCCAATTCCTTGAATTTCTCTATCCCATTTCCTCGGATGCTCAGTTGCTGGCACATCTGTACTAGGTATTTAGCTGTTGACTAATTGGGTTAGGTGTGCTAGGAGCTGAGAGAAAGCTAAGCTGTGGGTCCTCAAGGATTCCTGGACTTGGAACCACTGAGCAATGCCTTTCGAAGTACTAGATCAGAGGTCAGGTATCCAACCAGCTAAGTTGCAGGTAACACCATAACACTGGGGTACCCAATCCTGGAGATCTACCACCCTGCAGAGTTTAGCTCCAACCCTTCATCTGAGACACCGGATCCAGGTAAACAAGGCCTTCAGTGGCACCTAGAGCCAGGCATGGAACTCTCCAGGGTGGTAAATGATTGGGCACCCTTGCAATAGCATATTCTGAAACATGGGTGACTACCTGTCGCGGTGTCCTCTCGGATTTGCTCCTGCACCACTCCCAGTCCGTCAACTCTATCTTGCGGCACTCCTCGTGAGACAGCCTCCTCTCCGGGCCGTCAAATACTGAGGAAGAGTCCAGGTTGAGGTCCTCCCCATCACAGGCCGAGACAGGAGGCGAGATGCTTCCAAAGCCGTCTCGTTCCCCTGAGCTCAGCTGGGGTAGGCCTTCCCTCCTGGATTCGGCAGACACAGCATCCAGCAGGAGCTCACTGTGGAGGGAGCAGTCCTCCGCCTCCTCCGGTCTCCTCAGCTCGCGAGCGGCCAAGTTGGCGATCTGACCGCTGTCCAACACTGCGATCCGGCTCTCGGAGAAGTCGCAGTTGTACAGGCTGTTGTAGGAGGGCTTCTCGACGGAGGGCGATGTGACGTGAGGTATCTTGTAGATGCTGTAGCCTTGCTGGAAGGAGAGGTTGAATTCGAACCTCCGTTTGTGGGCTGTGAAAGACACAGAGAACACGGTTTCTACATTTCACAATCGAGCCAGCAAGATACAATTTGCGAGGTTAAAGTTGGGCTCGTCCGACATGATTTTATGGATGAGTACCAACACAGCTGGGTACTTTGCCCTTGCACAATGCCCCTGCCCCTTTTTGGGTGAAACTAGCTGTGGTGGTGACAGGTGGTAAATACAAATTCTGAGGTCTAAGAGAACAGAATAGCATAAAATAAGAATACCTCTCTGATTTATAGCTATCAGGAGCACATCAAATCAAATATATCATGTCATTGCCAATCAACCATCTGCGGATAAGATCAGATCAGGAGTCGGCCTCCATCAACCTCAGTAGAGGAATAAACCTGCTCAGTGACCGGAGGTGCCATATTCTGACATACACTCATCATCAAAAGAATAGTTGCACACCCAGAAAGATTCAACCCACAGGAATGAAACTTGGTGGGTTCAAGTTTCACGCTCAGCCACACGTGACGTAAGCAAGGATGGGCTTTATTGCTGTACCTGACTGACCAAACAGCCACAACTGTGGACATTCAGCGAGCAGCGATGCCTCCATGAGTCATCCTGTTAGTACCAGCACCATTGGCAGACGGCTGCACCATGCAGGACTACATACACGCAGACTGCTACAGCGACTGTCCTTAACACCACGTCAGTGTCACCAAAGACTGCAATGGTGTCGTGCCAGACTGTCATGGAGTGACTCAGAATGGCAGCGGGTCATCTTCAGTGACGAGTCCCGCTTTTGTCTTGGTGGAGACGACCAACGAATCCGTGTGTGGAGGCACCGTGGTCAGCGCCAAGATGAACGGTTTGTTGACACGTGTCAACTTCAACCTCTTTAGCTGACCTGTGAGGAAGTGTGTACCACACATGTACATGTATTGGCTGACCGGGCCTCTTCGTTCTCTCTGTGGGGGGCTGAAGATTTTCTTCACTCTTTGGAGAGTATAGAAAATCATAAACTGGGGTTTTTGTTTATTGTTAGATGTGAGAAAATGCTTTTGGGCAGCTTTAGGATTTCCTATTTGGCACTGGAGGAGGAGTTTGTTTTCACCCAAAAAGGGACGTGGCCGTTTGATGGATAGGACAGTAATGTGTGATTGGTCTGATCCATACCAGGAAAAAGCCTCTGAATCCTGAGGCGGTCGCTGCAATATTGTGATAAAGTGCGAATCAAAAACATATATTGCCATATTGGATCTTAACTAGTGTTGTTTGTGCATAATACGTGCAAACGATGGATGAAGATGTGTTTGGGAAAATGCAGACACCATCCTCTGCATAGTCTGAAGCCGGAGATCTGCAGTGTTCTCCAGCTGAAATGGCACCTGAATTTAAACGGTACAGTCAGTGCCTTCAAGTTCTGGCCCATAAATCATAAAGGCACTCGTGCGTTTGCCAGAGTTCCACAAGCTTGTCCTCCATCTCTGCGGTTCACTGCACACACAGAGTGCCTCTTCAACTGTTTTAATTTTTTTTTTCTGGCTCTGTCATAACCTATTACCTTCATCAGCAATCCAATTACAACACTGACCGTCTCTCACTACTGGACTCATGTATGTTAAAAATCCTCCATGTTGGTGCACTTTGCTGGTTGAAGAAAACCCCAGTAAAACCACATGGGTGAAGATATTAATACACCCTCCCGGCTCTCTTTCATGTGTTAATTTAAGGGGAGGAGGAAAATGGTAAAAGGGCTGTGCTAAAATACTGGCTAAATTAGCATTTCCTCCAGGTTCAGTGCTATAAAGATTCACCCATTCAGAGGTCAGCGTAGCCAAATTGGGGCTGAGAAAGATGTTCAGAAAATCTTTATCCAGTGCCCACGCAGAAAGCACGTCCATGGCTTCTGATCATCCGAACCTCCAGGCTAGCTGCTGTCCTTGCAGAACATTGCAATGCTCATAGTGTGGCTTCGCTCCCTCTACCAGGCCTGCTAGCCTCTCTTAGCAGGGGGCTAGGGCTATTAGCACAGTGCATGCATAGGTTAACCAGTGCTTCTTGAAGATGGTACGATGGGCATACATCACAGCCGTGTTGTAAGTAGTTCAGCATTGTCATTGCAATGTCTGGTTAGAAAAATTCAACGAAGCATGTCATGCTGCAACGCTTTTTGCTGCTTGATACTGAAGAAAAGCTTGCACAGTTCCTGGACTCTGGATTTAAGGTGTATTGGATAGACAGAGAAGAGTAGTCACAACGCTCACCTGATTTTGTGTTTGGTGTTTACAGTTACAGACTGTAGTCCATCTGTTTCTCTGTATACTGTATTACCCTGTTCTTCAATGGTCAGGACCCCCACAGGACCACCACAGAGCAGGTATTAGGGGGTGGTGGATCATTCTCAGCACTGCAGTGACACTGACGTGGTGGTGGTGTGTTAGTGTGTGTTGTGCTGGTGTGAGTGGATCAGACACAGCAGTGCTGCTGGAGTGTTTAAACACTGTGTCCACTCACTGTCCACTCTATTAGACACTCCTACCTTGCTGGTCCACCTTGTAAAAGACAATTTTTGCTCCCCACTAGGGGATTATTAAAGACAATTTTTGCTCCCCACTAGGGGATTATTAAAGGACTTCTTTATAAAAGAAAAAAAATTAAAATTAAAAAATTGTGCGTGCTTGTGTGTGTGTGTGTAAGTGTGTGACACACACACACACAAGCACGCACAAACATACACACATGCACTCACCGAGCACTTATTAGGAACACTTTACTAATACTGGGGCCATCATTGCTCAAAGCCGTCACAATTGTTTGTGGTATGGATTCCACCACATGATGGAAACATTCCTTTGAGATTCTGGTCCATGCTGACATGACTGCAATTCCTGCACTTTTATGCTGTGAATTTCTAGCCATGTTCACAAAACCAGTCAGAGACGATAGCTCATCTGCTGCTGCACAGTGCAGTGTTGGTCATCCTCTAGTCCTTCATCAGTGGTCACAGGACGCTGCCCACGGGACGCTGCCCACAGGATGCTGCTGGCTGGATAGTTTTGGTTGGTGGACGATTCTCAGGCCAGCAGTGACACTGAGGTGTCCTGCAGCACTGCTGTGTCTGATCCACTCCCACCAGCACAACACACACTAACACACCACCACCACGTCAGTGTCACTACAGTGCTGAGAATGATCCACCACCCACATGGTGGTCAAATGGGGGTCCTGACCATTGAAGAACAGGGTAATAAAGTATACAGAGCAACAGATGGACTACAGTCTGTAATAACTGGTTGCACTGCTGAAGATGATTTGTATTTCAGACCTGGATCAGTTTGCGTTCTCAGTCTTAATGATTACTAAGTGCAAAGGACAAGTGATGTAACACAATGGTAAACATGCTCATGGCCAAACTTTCAGGGAATCAAATTTGGAATTAGCGTGTATAATTACCCAAAAACAAAGTTTTAAAGGTGAGATTTGCTCAGTTTAATACAGGTCAAACAGAATTCGCTAATCACTGCTTTCTGGTTTTATTAGCTTACTTACACTTTTTGGGAAATTGAATATGAAGGGTACAGTAAAGTTTTTTTGGGGGGGCCCTGGACACCAATATGAATGCACCCCAATGCCTCACCCCCAGCAGTTATGCATCTGGAGAGGCCCCAAGACCATCTGCGCCAACAACAGGTTCTGATCAAGTCTCAAATCCAGAAATAGTGACGTACTAGTGTAGGCCTTGAACGAGTCATGCACATGCTTACAGGTGGAAGAGATGGAGGTGGAGCCCCGGCGGCAGTTGATGAAGCAGCCGCAGGGAAGGTGAATCCAGCGCTCCGAGAGGACGAACACCGGGGTGACCGCAGCCGAAAGCAAGGTCAGGAAAAAACAAAGCGTCTCCAGGGATGAGCTGTGCATCCGGACAGCGTGGCTCACGAGGATCTGGGCCTACAAGGGCAACCATGGAGATGATAGATAGAGGAAAGAAAAGTTACAACAGGAACATAGCAGCCTTGTGATAAAACTACAGGGTCTATGTGTAGGTGAAGAGGTATGTAGGTAGAGCTATACACCTGTATCAGGTATACGCCACAGAAAAGAGGCTGTTTATAGCACACCATCAACAAAACATGGCAAAACGTCCCTGGAGCGCCACTATCTGGACCAAAAGGTCTAAAGACCTGATGAATACGCCTAGACCTACTGAGAGCTGAACCTAAAAGAGCCCACAGATCTCAGTCTCTTTCCTGGCTCTTCTATTTGTCAGTGGAAAATCCCACCGGAGAGTATTCCCAAATGTGGAACATTCCAAAGTCTTTTTTCAGAGCTTCTACAATAAGATACAGTATAAAAATGACCCTTCTCATGGATAGAGCTGCAAACCTGTCCATAACCAGTCCAGTGACATCACATTTTTGGGATATTGTGAGAATTATGAATAAGTAATTTGCCATGATCTCTTGTGTCTGCAGAAACAATGGAGACTAGGCAGTCCCAAATACCATTAGCTGTGATTGACCTAATGCGGCCCTGGGCAGTGCTGAGTTAACATGATGCATTGGGGTCTTAAAGCAATGCATGCTGGTTGGAAATCTTAGGTTAGGTGGCACAGCAGAACGTCGCCAGGTCACATGACTTTAAACTCTCGCGGGAGCAAGGCTCTTGCAGTTTTTGAAGGCAGGCACTGCAGCTGCTGTTCCATCCGCTGTACAAGCTACAGCACACATCAGCCTTGTAGGCTGGAATCTCCAATGCCAAACATGACAGGTTACGTGACAGTCACATGACCAGTTACCTCACGTTTACCCAGTGTTACCTGCGGCCATTCTTTCATTTACATTTACTACTTTTAGGTAGGTTTAGTACAAGAGTAGTATGTAGTATGCCATTTGGAATACAGCCTCTGACTTGATGCCGTGTTTTTATATCCCACCCCACATGTCCCCTCAACCCTAAAACCATGTTAGCCGATCAGAAACCTGGCTGCATCCCAAACCACATACTTATATACTTTACATGCTACACTACATGCTATAGCTAATGCACCTTTAATGGTGCTGCTCCTGTACATGCTTTCAGTGCTCTAGTGTGCGGTTTGGGACGCAGCTCTTGCGTAGTGGGAGTGCTGGATACAGCAGCGACCTCCATATCGCATTCTGGTGCCTCTGTTGTTCACTATAGTGTAAGCCTGTCGGTTGGCGCTAAGAAAGTTGTTCAGACAATTCATGTCCAGTGTTCATGTTCAAAGCACATCTGAGACAGGCTAACTGCTTTACTCGCTTCGCCTACCAGGCCCGCTAGCCTCTCTTAGCAGCAGGCTATGGGGGTAACAGTACAGTCCACACACAGGTTACCCGTCACTTCAGGGCGTGGTCTAACTTGATGTATGAACGGCATAAGCTCACTAGACAAAAATGAGTCATCTTGTGTGTTTAAGGTGGTAGTAACTTCCGACTCCTGCAGATGGCGCTGCACGAGGATGACGGGGCTATAAATACCTGCGGGGTGTGAGTGACGGGATCCATAGATTGAGAAGAGGTGCTACAGTGCGGTGAATGTCTTGTTCCATGTGTGGAAAATGGCTCCAAAGCAGATGTGACTGCATTTGGGCGTGCCAAAGACCATAGTGTGAAGGAAGTAGTTGAATCTGCAGGTGTATGGAAGCGTGCGGTCATGCAGGCCTACCAGCAGTGGCTAAAATCCCAGTCTACAGGGAATTCTCCTCGGAATTGTGCGAGGGAAGGCATCCGCCAAATCTGGCCTAACCGCACAGTTCTTTAATGCAGGAGTGGATGAACCTGATGTTGCCTACATCCAGAAACGTGTCCAGTCCATGCCATATCCAATCACAGCTGTTATTGGTGCTCGTGGAGGTATTACACGCTATCAGGTACGTTTCAGTCATGGGAGATTCATTATTTATCCAGTGAGTTTAGCCTTATTAAGGGTCCAGGACGGCCAGGCAGAGTTTGTAGCCACCCTGGAAATACATGTTGTCCAGCACCCCGTTAGCATGGCGTTTAGGCTAGCTGTTAGCTACCCTCGGCTATTTCACTCTAAAACTGAACCTCTAAAGTTCATCCTTTATTAATCTTCAGACCTGTATATTATAAAGTTCTGAGGCTCATTCTGATGAAAACATACCCCACTACAATCACTACGCCCACATCTATACTCAGAGTTGGCTGCGATTTGCTCCCCAGTGTTACCCGCTGGCATTTTCTCTGGCTGAAGCAGACTGAGAGCTGGTGAGGCCACGGTGCATTATTGGATGCAGTACACCATGAAGATAGCTCCACCTGTATACTAGGAACTCTGACTGGAGTGGAACACCATCTGGGGATCTTCAGTGCACTACAGACCTTCAATTTGGTCGCATACTACATACTACTATTAGTACTACATGAGTAGTATGTAGTATGCCATTTTGTGTACTAGCCTGCAGAACTCATACTATTAAGATTATTACATAGTACATAGTGTGTAGGGTTAGTGTGTAGTACACAACTGAGACACAGCCCTAGTTTCTCCCGAGAACCCTGAACGCTAAAGTGTTTGCCATTCCTGAAAGAATACAAATAGCCAAAAACACACAAATATCTGAATCTCAGAATTAAAAACTGTATACCTGATCAGTGAACGAGTGTTCTGGTCCTGCACTACACGTGTCTTAATCTTTATATCGTCGCCATCCAATGAAAACCTTGCATCTCCAGTTTTTGTTGATTTTTACTTTTCCGCATCATTTGATCACAGGAGACGCTGTTTACATTGTGTACAAATTTCATGATGAATGGACCAACAGAAATGGCCCAAAATGGCTTGGAGAAACGTCTGGTTCCATTGACTTGCATTATGATTACAAGTTTTTGGCCTCTCCTGTACAGTTGTCATTTTGGAGATACTTGTTTTTGGATGGTGGTGATATGTAATGTTGGTGATGGTAGAATAATGTGGAGATCAATCTGACAAAGTAAGCTTCCTCTGGGGACTATTTTACCACACACTACCTGGCGCGTATCCTTCCACCGTGAGTGTACTGTAAAGACCAGAACCTTGTCAGACATCAGGCTGGGTATTCATGACCATTTCCCTGGTTCCATTCACCACCACTGTAAACAAGGTCAGGTTCTTCTGAACCGGATCATTTCACACCAAAGCGCTCTGAATGACTTTGTTTACACCTTAACTGCTTAATTATTAAACGAATTTTGAGAATTGGGTGGAATTCCCCTTGGAAAACTAGGGACACTACGCGTTCTGGAAATCCACTGGACCGTTCCTGTAACTCGTGGCTGTCTCACCATCATTGGCATCCATAGGACAATCCGTGCCATGGCGAGGATCATGGAGAAGCGTTTCTGCGCGAAGACCACCGGACAGTGCCGGACACCCTGGCCGCTGGAGCATGGACACGCCTCCGTCCCGCACTCTGAGCCGCCCGCTCCAGAGCCCAGCTCGGCGTAGCTCCTCTCCAGGCTCTCGCGGGACGCGGAGGCGACCTCGCAGAGGGGTGCCGCCGCTCCCTCGGCGCTCGCGGCCCCGCCCCCTTCTCCCTCCCACCGGCAGAGCGGTCTGAGCGCATCCGCCGAGCACAGCAGCTGGTGCGTGAGCGGCGCGGAGCACGCGGCCAAGACGCACGCGCACAGCGCGTACAAGGCCACTAGGAGCGGGACGTAGAAGCCGTCGCGTGCCGGCAGGCAGCCCAGGGAGGCGCGCGAGAAGCGACCCCAGCCGCCCAGCGGGAGCGCGCTCACGGCCAAGCTGGCGGCCCACACGGCGGCGAGCGCGCACGGCACGCCTCCTCTCCCACCTGCTCGCGCTCTGCCACCTTCTCCTCGTGCTCCTCTTCTCCGTTTGCTCGCGTACAGCGTGTAGGCGGCAATGAGGCACGCCTTCATGTTACTCGCGAGCCCGTGGAAGACGTACAGGAGTCCAGCCCACGTGCACACGGCCGCGTCGCCGTCGCCGTCCTCCCCGTACTCCTCGCGCCTCCATTGCAGCACCGCGGCGAGCGCGAGCGGCACCACGCCGATCAGGTCGTCCACGGACAGGCAGGCCACGATGAGGCACAGGGGCGAGCGCGCGCGCATGCGCGGCACGGACGCCAGCGAGTAGAGGCCGCCCGCGCACACCACGGCGCCCACCGCTACCGACGCGCCGAAGAGCAGTAGCGCGCGCCACCCGGCCTCGTCCAGGTCCTCCGCGTCAGCCGCGTGCTGGCCGGTTCCGTTGAGCAGAGGCGATGGAGAAGCGCGCGCCGTGGTCGTCGACATGTCTTGTCCTCTTTAGAACTCTTTGATGTTCGAGACTTCAAAAGGAAAAGAGACAAGCAAAACAAAAACAAAAGGAGGTTCAAAAGTTTGAGTCGTGCGCGTCGCCGTGCCGCTCCGGCGCGTGCTCCGTGTACAGCATCTCCGCACGCGCGTCTCTGTGTGAGCGCGGACGCGGAGCCCTGGAGCTCGCGGGCGCCTCGCGCAGCGCCGCTGCCGCTTCAGCGGGAATGAAGCGCTCGCGCCCCGCGCAGCACACAGTGAGCGTAGAGGAGGAGGAGCGAAGACAAAACCCCGCCCACCTCCAGCTCTGAATGAACGAGAGCGTGCGCGTGAGTTTGAATGTGCATGTGTGTCTGTGTGTCTGTACGCAGAATACTATATGTGTGTGTGTGTGTGTGTGTGTGTGTGTGTGTGTGTGTGTGTGTTTGTTTGTGTGTGAGTGAGAGAGGGGGGGGGGGAGAGAGAGAGAGCGAGAGAGAGAGAGAGAGAGAGAGAGAGGGACACCGAAAAAGACAGAAAGACATCTACACATAAACATATTGATAGATAGATAGATAGATAGATAGATAGATAGGTAGATAGTCAGACACACACACACACAGGTAGATAGATAGATAGATAGATAGATAGATAGATAGATAGATAGATAGATAGATAGATAGATAGATAGACACAGACTGATACATAGAGAGAGAGTAAGTCCAGTCCTGTTCATTACCTGTGTAATTGTTTACAGGCTGAAGGGAAAATGCAGCACAGTAAAATATCTCATATCTAGTTCTATATATGAGTGAGACTGATTCCCACATTATTAGACACGCACCTGAACACAGGTACGCAGAACTCCCACATAATATAACGGTACTCTCATTCTACAAGCCTCATGCATAAACCCACATACTCCTACAGTATATGGAATGTCTTTTTTGACCTCTTGAATAAAGCCGTTTCACCTCAGTGTGCATTACAGGAGAGGAACATCTGCCCTCCTGTAAATACACCACTCCACAGGTTTGTCGTGACGGCGATGATGTTTCTAATGAAGCCCACAGAACACGCCGCTGAGCCGAGGCTCCTCCGTCTGTTCCTAATGAACTTAGGGGGAAAGGAAACTCCGCTGCAGAAAGCTTTTATCCAATAAAGCTCTGAGCTGATCTGCGGTGCGCCGCTCCACTGCCTGCGTCCAGCAGCACTAATGCAATAATTGAGCGTGAGCAAAAAAACCAGCTGGACTGTGTACATGTGCGTGAATGTGATGTGTTCAGACTCTCTTGTGACCTCTGCAGTCTGCTGCTGGACACACAGCTGTGTAGAGCCATATCGATCAGCACCGGACAGCTCAGCACCATCAGCCACGCTGACCACTGTGTTACTACTCATGAGATTTAGCCAGACAGATAGACAGACAGACAGACAGACAGACGGATAGATAGATAAATGGATAGATAGATAGATAGATAGATAGATAGATAGATAGATAGATAGATAGACAGGCAGGCAGGCAGGCAGACAGACAGACAGACAGACAGACAGACAGACAGATAGATAGATAGATAGACAGACAGAGTTGCAGAGAGATAGATAGACAGACAGACATATATAGGTAGACAGACAGATAGATAGGCAGACAGACAGACAGACAGATAGATAGATATATAGATAGATAGATAGATAGATAGACAGACATATATAGGCAGACAGACAGACAGACAGACAAATAGATAGACAGATAGATAGATAGATAGATAGATAGACAGATAGATAGATAGATAGATAGATAGATAGATAGATAGATAGATAGATAGATAGATAGACAGATGTCTTCTAACCTCTAAAGAATCAGCAGGACTGTTGGGAGAAACCAGATTCCACATGTAATTAGTCAGGTGGACTGTGTGTGTGTTCGTGTGTGTGTGTTCGTGTGTGTGTGTGTGTGTGTGTGTGTGTGTGTGTGTGTGTGTGTGTGTGTGTGTGTG
The DNA here is from genome assembly GCA_034552555.1 of Semaprochilodus insignis. Taxonomy (NCBI): domain Eukaryota; kingdom Metazoa; phylum Chordata; class Actinopteri; order Characiformes; family Prochilodontidae; genus Semaprochilodus; species Semaprochilodus insignis. The sequence continues at coordinate 2,640,752 of CM067486.1, forward strand.
TGTGTGTGTGTGTGCGTGTGTGGTCAGGGCCTTGTCCTTTCTCTTTCTGTCCATCCTCAAGGCTTTAGCTCTGATTGATGGCTCTTTTCAGGGCGAGGTCACTGGAGAGAAAGCGCTTCAGCAGAGTGTGTTCTTACACTGACCAAAACAGAATAATAGGAACGCACCGGTCACTCAGTCATACACGACACAGGTCTCACACCGGCGGGCCTGTTCCTCAGCTCCTGGACGTTTTGTCAAAGTCCATTTACTCCTGGTGATCCACACACTTTCACTGTCTGCCAGATTAGGTCCAGCGTCAGATGCACTTGATGCACCTTTCACCTCTGTTTAATGTCCAGTTGTTTGAGACGTCCATGTCCATTTGGGAAATGAATGTGAGTGGACATGTGAGTGAATTTAGATGTGAGTAATTGACTTTGGGCTGATTTAATGATCTCAACTCACCATGAATGACCTTGTCTACCCTCAGTGAAAGCAAGAAAGGGTCGAGAAAGCCAAATAGAGAGAGAGAGAGGGAGGGAGATCACAAGCCTTACTTGAGCCAAACAGCTTGTTTACTTGTACTGGTGTATGTTTAGCTCCATCGGTGTAACTCTGTAGCTCATTCTACTGGTGCAAGCCAGCTCATTGGAGCACACGACTACACCACTGACATTGTGTCCTTCGGTTACAGTACTTTACGTCACCTGTCTACTTTGTACCACTGTGTCCTCTACTGTCTGCACATCTTGTTTGTCAATATGGACAGAGCATGAGCTGAATGAAAATGTGCATATGAAATATACATACGCAGTCAAAATTGAGGACATGCTTAATTGAATTTGTTTCAGCGGCCCAACAAGGTCTCAACACAAGTCCGGTTAGAAAAGCAGCCGTGGTGAAAAGCACTTCATGAAGCCGCTTGTTCTCCTGCTTTTTCTGATGCTGAAAAATGAATCATTTGTACATAATATAGTGTACTGTATACATATTTAATATATTTCCTATGCAATGTGTGGAACTATTCTAAATATGACTCACTGCGTGTAAGAAGCAGTACATGTGTCCTTCGCTCCTCTTCTGTGTGGAAATCATGCAGCTGTAAAGCCCCCTGGCCACGGAATATTCATGCAGACGGTCTCCAATCGTCCGTGGCTAAAGGTCAACACAGAGCGGAATGACACAGAGAGATAATCCACCAGCCCTACAACTAAACCTACTGAAATTAAACCTGGCACTGAAACGCAGAACACAAAAATGAAACGGATATAGTGTAAAATAATAATGGATAAAAATCTACACTCATCATCTAAAGAATAAACAC
>CM067486.1:2651656-2673997 GCA_034552555.1 Semaprochilodus insignis
TCTTTCTTTCTTTCTTTCTTTCTTTCTTTCTTTTTCCCCTCTTTCTTTCTTTTTACTTCTTTCAGTCTGTATTTGCAGATTTATTTAAGGTTTATTAATATGACAGTAAGAATATTCAGTACTGCTGGTATTTACTGGTTTATGTTCGGTGTAATTCGAGGGGCCCAGACTCTCCAGGAGAGCGATCAGGCAGGCGTAAAGACCCCTGAATCCCTATCGTGCTCAGTATGTGGGCGGTCTCCTCCTGTGTGTGACTGATTGGCTGCAGTCCCCTGGTGAGGTTTAAATCAGCATCCCTGCAGCAGCTGTGATCTGTTGCCAGAGGCTGTGTACCGGCCTGCTGGAGATCACGCAGGAGATGAGCAGAACCTTCAGAACAGCAGCGCTGTCTGTCTGTCTGTCTGTCTGAGGAAACGTAGACGTGCGTTATATGCAGGTATAAATAGTGAAGCTCTTGAAATGACCTTTGAGCCGTGAGATGGATCATGAGCTTCCTTTCTATCTGAGCACCCCAGNGGAGATGAGCAGAACCTTCAGAACAGCAGCGCTGTCTGTCTGTCTGAGGAAATGTAGACGTGCGTTATATGCAGGTATAAATAGTGAAGCTCTTGAAATGACCTTTGAGCCGTGAGATGGATCATGAGCTTCCTTTCTATCTGAGCACCCCAGGTCAAGCGCCTGCTAGTGATGGATTGCTTCAGGTGCTCATGGCGCACAGGGAGAGTGATCAAAACGAGCCTTCGTCCTCTGAGTCTGAGTGTGTGTGGATATATGACAACTGGCACTGTCATTAGACGTCTCTCTCTCTCTCTTTGCTAAACGCAAATCACCTGTTTGTGCAGCGCTGCTGACGGTCAATGAATCAAACAGTGAAGGGGGGTGGGGGTGAGAGTGAGGCCACGATGCAGCTTCCACCAGAGAGCCACTTGCCTCCCAAACCTGCATATCAGTAATGCTATATCAGTAATCTGCTCAGCTAGCTTAGAGACACTCTATGACATAACAAATACATCACAGTGTAGAAGGAAAATTAATTATGATTTCTTTGTCTTAGATTTGATTTCTTTTCCTTTATGTCCACTTATAAGATTTTTCTGGTTTTACATGCCTGAATTACCTTCATCCTCAAAGTAATAGCTGCACCCAGAAGGAAGTGTGGGACTTCAGTGCTGTTGGGAAGGAAGATAAAGGTTACCAGGAACAACAAATGATGATAAATTTAGACTGATATGATCAATATTTATTGAGCTACACATACAGAAGTAGTGTCTCTCAGTATGCCGTCGGGCCGTCTCGGCATGGAGTTGTAGAGGTTCCTAATGGTGTCCTGTGATAATCCATCCCACGCATCTTGAATATCCTCACACAGTTCCTGCAGATGGTGCGGTAGGGGTGGAGGTGGAATGACACCAGGTCTTCTGGACGTGTGACGCGTGACAAACCGTTCATCTTGGAGCTGACCACGGTGCCTCCGCACACGGATTCGTTGGTCATCTCCACCAAGACAAAAGCGGGACTCGTCACTGAAGATGACCCGCTGCCATTCTGAGTCACACCATGACAGTCTGGCACGACACTATTGCAGTCTGAGGCGATGTTGACATCGTTGTCATCTGTGGTCTGTGTGCATACCCTGCGTGGTGCAGGCATCTGCCAATGGTGCTGGCACTAACAGGATGACTCATGGAGGCATCACTGCTCACTGAATGTCCGCAATTGTGGCCGTTGGGTCAGTCAGGTACTGTGATAAAGCCTGTCATTGCTTACCTCACATGTCTCATGATGTCAGACCTACCCACCAAGTTTCATTCCTGTGGGTTGATTCATTCTGGGTGCAGCTATTTGTGCAGCTATTGTTTTTTTTTTTTTTTTCAGTGTATTGACGATCAGTGTAATTTTTACACGACCAGATTAACCTCTCCTTAACCCACAGGGGTAAGAGCATATTAGCATCAGCTTGTTCAGTACATCATTACATTTAGAGAAGAGTGTAACAAAGAACTCAAACCTGACGTTCTGTGCATCATATGTACTGTTACAGTGCTATGCCATGTGATGTTGGCCTTAACTCACTCAAACATCTACTCACTCACTCACTGACTCATGTTTAGCAGGCTCCACAGCTGGAGCTGTTAACACTCAAATCACTTCTGGAACACTTGTCAGTGAGGTGGGAGTGATCTGGAGGAATGCAGGAATGCAGTTCTCCAGGAGTTGACCACGGGTCTAAAACTTGGTTATGGGGGTTTTGGTTATGAGGTCGATATTTAAATATTTAGCTTGTGATTTGGTGGGTATTGCTATTGGTGGGTAAAGCTCATTTGGTAGTGATGTTACAGGGTTCTTAGCAAAGTTTAGGACAGTTTCATGCCTTCCCTGCACCCGAGGTGTATCACTGGCTACTGATTAAGTCCTCCTTGTCCTGGAACAGCTGCACTGGATCAGGGAAAACATGCTGGCCTGCTTGGCTGTGAACCATATCCCACTTGTAATCATATTTAACCAACTTTTCTTGGGTCTCCATCATTACCGCCTGTCTCCTAAGTCTCTGAGATGCCAGGCGGGTTGCCATGGAAACAGTCATCAAAGCATGGCCGCTAAATAAGCGCTAATGGTGAATGTGTAGACCCGAAGGTCTGTACAGAGGCAGCACATAAAGGCATCAGAGCTGTACTTCCTGTATGCAGCCCCAATAGCACAGCTCAATCTGTCTCGCTGTTTAAGACGGTCAGTGTTGACCCAGCTTAACCCAGACTTCTGAGAAACTTCTGTAGCCTCTGAAACCTCTTATCTCTCTAAAAGGTCACTGTGTTCAAGTTTCAGTATAGCTATCTAGAACTATCTTAGTGGGTAGGTTTGACATTGTGAGACATGTGAATGATTCAAGTTTCACGCCCATCTGCGCATGTGGCGTAAGCAAGGACGGGCCTTATCACTGTACCTGACTGACCCAACAGCCACTATTGCAAACATTCAGTGAGCAGTGATGTCCTCCATGAGTCATCCTGTTAGTGCAGCAGCATTGGCAGACGGCTGCACCACGCAGGACTACATGCACACAGACCGTTACAATGACTGTGCTTAACACCACGTCAACGTCACCACAGACTGCAATGGTGTCGTGCCAGACTGTCATGGAGTGACTCAGAATGGCAGCGGGTCATCTTCAGTGATGAGTCCCGCTTTTGTCTTGGTGGAGACGATCAACGAATCTGTGTCCACCTCCACCCCTACCGCACCATCTGCAGGAACTGTGTGAGGATATTCAAGCTGCATGATTGGATTATCACAGGACACCATTAGGAAGCTCTACAACTCCATGCTGAGACGTCTGGCATGTTGGGTTAGCAAACATGACGGCCCGACGCCATACTGAGAGACGCTACTTCTGTATGTGTAGCTCAATAAATATTGATCATATCAGTCTAAATGGATCATCATTTATTGTTCCTGGTAACCTTCCTTCCTAATAGCACTGCAATCCCACATTTCTCTGGAACAGTGTGGGTCCACTTGTCCCATAAAGGGAAGAGTCTCTGCAAGTCAATACAAACGGATCCCCGGATGACTCACCTTTATCCTACAATGAAATGTTTTGATGACTGCAAATATGATGTAAATCATATGCTTAGGCCTTTACAAATCACCAGATCTCAAATCGATTGAACACGTATGGAAGATTTTGGACAAACGTGTGAGACAGCATTCTTCACCGCCAACTGAGGGAATATTTCTTGGATGAATGGCGTTCCATTCTTCCAGTACAGCTACTGAGACTCGTGGTGGCCCAACACCTACGTACTCACGTAGGATGCTTACATCACTGATCTGAGGGTCGTTATGGCCTTAAACCAGGTTTATAAGCATTGTAAGTGGCGCAAGGGTGCTTAGCAGGTTTGCCTAGGCGGGCAGGTATGTGAGAGCTCTATCAAATAATTTCACAGAGAAAACTGCAACAACTGAAGTGCTAACTATTAATGCTAACATATCTGCTAAAGGTTTTCACGTTGTCTACTTGGAACCTTGGGCGATGCTTTGCTATGGCCCCTAATCCGCCAAAGCTTGGAGCAGCCCTGGGATGGACTGGCGGCCTGCAACCAATGAGCACTGGGATATGCTCCAGCACACCCTGTGACCCACAAGGATAAGCGGCTTAGAAGATGAATGAACTTGGAGCATTCCCTGTCCTGTTTCCTCAGCCGCCATATAGCATTTGAATTATCAGGACATAATTGCTCTGTGGTACGTATGTTTCCATGACTTTGCCCATACAAGCCAGCTTTGCCCAATGAGTCTCCTCTTCTTTGGGTGATGCTCTGAACTCTGAGGCTAAATTTGGCTTCCTATCCGGCAGCTTGAATTTACTCATTCCACCTTAAATGGTGGAGCAGTTACATTCTGGGACTGTAGCCCATATTGGTCCCTTTGCTGTTTGTTTAATGGGACAGTCGCATCATTGACATTATGTTTGAGTTCTATCCTCAGGCATGGGTACCAATCACACTGGTCAAACGGACTGGACTTTGGGAGTCAAGAGCACTTGGACATGATACGGCTATCCTAGTGTGAGTGTACCCTCGGGCACATTTGTATTTCATACCTTGTCCTATACTCAGGCAGAGCTTTATCCTTCTAACTAGACCTTCTGGGTCAAACCAAGGTGGCCTGGTGATGGGTTCTCTTTCTCAAAGCCCAGTGATTCAACCGGACGCCACTAGAGAGTGCTATTTGACTGCAGATTGGCATACAAGTCTAAGACAGTGTCTCACATATAGTACCAGTCAAAAGTTTGGGCACGCCTTCTTATTCAATGGCCTTTTCTTATTTTCATTATGTTCTACATTGGAGGTTAATATTTATTAAGACATCACAACTATGAAGGAACCCATATGGAATTATGTAGTGATTAAGAGAACCCAGCTAGCAGGGAAGATTCCCAGAGCTTTGGCTAACGTTACCTACAAGTTAACGTTACCTCCTGTAAAATACCGCATACAATTCAAAGTCCTCCTGCTCACTTACAAAGCTCTGAACAATCTCGCTCCTTCATACCTGTCTGACCTTCTTCTTCCCTACAAACCCGCTCGCTCACTCAGGTCTTCTACAGCTGGGCTACTTGCTATTCCTCCATCCAACTTCCATGGCTTTGGTGACCGAGCTTTTTCCAGACTTGCTCCCCGACTCTGGAACTCTCTCCCACCCCTGGTCAAGAAGTCCAATTCACTCTCTGTATTTAAATCTAATCTTAAAACACATCTCTTCACTCTCGCTTACAACCTGCACCAAGACTAACACAGCTCTCTAAAATGATCCTGCTCATGTTGTCTATTGTCTATTTGTATGTCTTTGTTGTTATCAATGCTCTGTCTCTTTGTTTCTTTGTTGTGTGACACTTGTGCATTTCTGTCTCGACCAAGATTGTAAGTGTCTTTGGGTTTGTGAAAAGCGCTATATAAGAATAAAGTATTATTATTATTATAAGTTCTCATTCTAATTCCAAGTTTTACAGTAGGCTAAATGTTTTAATCTAATGTTCACAGAACGTTTTAAAGATGTTAATGATTTCAAATTATGCTCATAGTTTCAACAATAAGAGAGCCCAGCTAGCAGGGAACATTCTCAGAACTTTGGCTAACTTTGCCTACAAGTTCTAATAAGTTAAAATGAGTTCTGAAGGCTAAATGTTTTAATCTAATGTTCAAATAACATTAACACAAATGCAGAATTTCAGGTAATGTTCCTATAAGGCTCAGTGTTAAGTAAGACAGAACGTTCTAACTGCAATGTTCAGAGGATGTTTGGAGGATGGCGTCAGGTCCACGGATTATGTTTCATGCTATCAAACGAAGAATATTCTCAGCACAGGAAATATTTGGAAAATGTTTTATGGATGTTACTGAGACCTGAGATGACAGAATGTTTATAGAGGACGTTCTCCCACCTTTAGAAAGAACATTCTGGGAACTTGAAAAGCCTGAAAGCATTAATGGAACATTACATTGCATATTCTCAGAACGTTTACAGAATTCCTAGCTGGGAATGCCAAGAGTGTGCAAAAAGGTGGTCACTTTGAAGACTCTAAAGTATAAAACGTATTCTGGTTTGTTTAACACTTGTTTGTTTACTACATAATTCCATATGTTCCTTCACAGTTTTGATGTCTTAATTAATATTAATCTACAGTGTAGAAAATAATAAAAAGAAAAAGAAACCATTGAATGGGAAGGTGTGTCCAAACTGTTTACTCTACCCTATTATCTAGTTATGTCATGAAATAATGGCCCAATTAGTGCAGAATATGGAGATATTTGGGGTCTATTCATGTCTCTATGTATGATTTGTTACTAGCAACTTCACTCCGATTGAGGCTCTGCCATATATCTGTGGTTGACTGTGATGTTCATTGAACGACTGGTTGTATGCTGGGTGTATTACCTTGAATAACCCCATTTATGGTTCACATTTTGTCCAGTCAATACATGGAATTGATCTGAATGCATGTTTGGCCCCTGTCCACTCCAACTACCCCAGCAGAAATCACCATAATGTATTCCTGCTGTGTGTCCAGCTTAACAGAGTCAATTACAGTCATGAAGGCAAACCAAGACAACAAACGTAGCTTCTTCCAAGCTAATCGACCCTCCCAATCAAAGCTAACGAATAAGGGAACAAACAAATAGAGAAGCAGACCAGGTGGGTGTATGGATAGCGCGTAGTGAGGATTGCACTCCTATGTCTTTCACACCTCTCCATCTGGATGGTCTGTCGAGTCTAAGCGTGCTGCAGAGAGAAGAGCCCTCACTGTAAAACTACAGCCCGAGCCTAAAGGGAGAGTTTGGCAAGAAATCATATCCAGATAGCCCACATATAGTTATATACCGGTCCTCTGGCTTGATCAAGTTGGCACCCCACTGGCTGTTTGCCACTGCTAGTCCACCCTCAGACTACCCAGATTAACTGGTTTTAGGCTAAGGTGTACAGCCTTTATAATGAACTAAGACCAATAAACTAAGCCCAAGATTACAAACAACTGAAGTAATAATGACCAGGGCCTGATATAAGATCTCTGCTGAGAAACTGGTCAACCAGCACTAACCAGCTTAACATCATGGACCAGCATAAACCAGCATGGACCAGCACTAACCAGCATAAACCAGCACTAACCAGCATAAACCAGCATGGACCAGCATAAACCAGCATGGACCAGCATGAACCAGCATAGACCAGCATGGACCAGCATGGACCAGCATGGACCAGCATGGACCAGCATAAACCAGCATGGACCAGCATGGACCAGCATAAACCAGCATAAACCAGCATGGACCAGCATAAACCAGCATGGACCAGCATGGACCAGCATAAACCAGCATGGACCAGCATGGACCAGCATAAACCAGCATGGACCAGCATAAACCAGCATAGACCAGCATGGACCAGCATAAACCAGCATAGACCAGCATGAATTCCAAGCTGATTTTTTCAGATTTAACTGAAACTGTTGTTGCTGAAACTAAAAATGAATCAATGACGTATGAAGGACAATTAAAAAAGAAACGAAGGAAGAACATAAACTCGAAAGTGGAAAACGAGTGATGAAAAACAGCATTTTGTCTAATATGCTGCTTAACCTCCAAAGGGCTGCCCAGAAAACACTGAGCAAAACACCAGTGGACCACCAGCCTTGCCTTTAACAGGCCAAAGGTGGTCTGCCATCCTCTTGCTAATAGGGTAGGTAGCCTACAAAAGACCCTACCTTAAATCCAGTCAGTCAGCCAAGGCATGCCTGGGGTCTGAGGTCTACGTCTACAAGGGGTTTTATTACCTTGTGGTCTACAGATCAATGCACAAGCAGTTCTCCAGGTAGTGCACTCTGGGAACTTCGCCTGCAGAAGGGCAGTGCATTGTGGGAACTTTACCAAAGTACAGTTTATTATGGGAACGTTACCTGTAGACATGCAGTGCATTGTGGGAACTTCACATGCAGAAGAACAGTGTATTGTGGGAACTTTACCTGCAAAAGTGCAGTGCATTGTGGGAACTTTACCTGCAAAAATGCAGTGCATTGTGGGAACTTTACCTGCAGAATTCCATGGTATCACCCAGAAACGTTTGCAATGCAAAAGTGCTACTTAGCAGTTAAACAAGTGCCAGTGCCAAAAAACAAGTGCCAGACAATTCTGAGTTGGAAAATTCAGTGTTCCCAGGCGTTATGACCACAGCATTTGATTTGGGGTGGAAGTGAGATCTGCAGGAAGGTAGAAAGGGTTGATGACCACTCTTCTGAGACATGTCAATGGACAAAAGTCATGCAGTCTGCGCAACGCAACCTGGTGGTCATGAGCTTCCATTACCTATCAGGTACATGAACCTTGTAGCTCCGGTGCAAAACTAAGGAAGCAGATCTCAGACACCAGACCTGTCCTGGCTGATCAAATACTTCACATACTACGGCCTGAATGAAGTGGATGGAGTGTTTCCGCTAAGAGAACGAGTGGGCGCGGAGGCTAACAGAGAGAGAGATCCCCAGAGGAGGCCATCTGTTGAGATGTCTGTGTGAGTCTTTAACGAGCAGTCTGTAAATAATGAATTAGTCATCACCTGTCCCTCAGGCACTTTAGCTTTCTGAACGTTCACAAAGCGCTTAATGAAGCAGAGAAGAGTGCGCAGTGGGAGCTGTAACTGCAGACACACAGAGCACTGAGGAAATTACCTGCCAAATACCAAAACACTGTGTGGAATTTACATTCAGAACTCAAGCTGACTGTGGGAACATTACCTGTTAAAGCAAAGTGCACTGTGGGAACTTTACCTGCTAAAACACAGTGCATTGTGGGAATTTCACCTGCTAAAACACAGTGCATTGTGGGAATTTCACCTGCAAAAGCACAGTGCATTGTGGGAATTTCACCTGCAAAAGCACAGTGCATTGTGGGAACATAACTTCAACTTGATAACTTCATAAATTCAACTGCTCACTGAATGTCCACAGTTGTGGCTGTTGGGTCGGTCTGAGCATGTTGGACAATTCATTACCTGTTAAAGCACACTGCATTGTGGGAACATTACCTGTTAAAGCACAGTGCATTGTGGGAACATTACATGATAAAGCACATTGCATTGTGGGAACATTACCTATTAAAGCACAGTGCATTGTGGGAACTTTACCTGTTAAAGCACAGTGCATTGTGGGAACATTACATGATAAAGCACAGTGCATTGTGGGAACTTTACCTGTTAAAGCACAGTGCATTGTAGGAACATTACATGATAAAGCACAGTGCATTGTGGGAACATTACATGATAAAGCACACTGCATTGTGGGAACTTTACCTGTTAAAGCACAGTGCATTGTGGGAACATTACCTGTTAAAGCACAGTCCATTGTGGGAACATTACCTGTTAAAGCACAGTGCATTGTGGGAACATTACCTGTTAAAGCACAGTGCATTGTGGGAACGTTACCTGTTAAAGCACAGTGCATTGTTGGAACATTACCTGTCAAAGCACAGTGCATTGTGGGAACATTACCTGTTAAAGCACAGTGCATTGTGGGAACATTACCTGTTAAAACATGTGCTGATCACAGTGCCTCCACACACAGATTCGTTGGTCGGAAAAGCGGGACTCATCACTAAAGATGACCTGCTGCCTTTCGGAGTCTTTCCATGACAGTCTGGTACGACACCATTGCAGTGACGTTGACACGGTGTTAAGGACAGTCGTTGTAACGGCCTGCGTGCATGTAGTCCTGAGTCATGCCAATGGTGCTGCACTAACAGCATGACTCATGGAGGACATCACTGCTCACTGAATGTCTACAGTTGTGGCTGTTGGGTCGCTCTGAGCATGTCGGACAATTCGTCGGTTCTCCCTCTACGTGGTTCGTGTAGGTCCGTTTATGCGTCATGGGAACTTTACCTGCAGAAGCCGCTGCACAGTGGGAGCTTTACAGAAAGACCAGTGGATCTATGAACGAATAAACTGAATAAATAAATACAGATCACCTTCAGAACACCCGAAATGGTCCGTTTTGGGAATCGTTAGCAGCGAGCACTTCGGTCCTGTGCACCTGAACGTCACAGTCATAGTTGTGGACTCTGGCATGCCAGGATTTGCTGAACACAGGATTCCTTTGCTTTTCAGTGGGAGGAAGTGACTCCAAACTCCTAAAAAACAAACACAACAACAACAAAAAAACAGCCCTGCAGACAAAATCCACTGAACACTGCAGTGCTCAGTATGTGGTAGTCGGAGTTTTACCTGCACTGACAGCACTTTCAGCACTAATCATCTTCTCTGAACATGCACAGCAGCTTAGCACTTAATAAATACAGTATTTCACTGTGGGTGCTCAAAAATGACCAACCAAAAACAAATACAAATATTCTAACACACTTATTATTATTATTATTATTATTATTAGTAGTAGTAGTAGTAGCAGTAGTAGTAGTAGCAGTATAATATATAATCAATATTAATAACTAATATTAATAGCTTATTGACATACAAATAAAATAGCTCTATATTAATATTTATTAGGGAAAAAATACATGATTAGTAGCAATAACATAATTAACATAATATAGTGTATATAATAAAAATATTATATCTATTTTTATATGTGATAATATAAAAATGTATTCACATATATTTTATTAATATATAGATTTTATGTAATTATATATTTTGTAATTTGTAATTCTCTATAAATACAAAATTATCATATTATTATATAAAAAAACCCAAAAATATGCAAATAACAATAATCATATACAACGTTACTGCAATAGTATATGGAAAAAATCAACACTGAAACTGAGAACTTCACATATATCTGAATATTGCAAACAAACAAACAATGAAAAACAAACAAACAAAAAACTTTCTGACAAAATGATTCAGTATTTAACACCGCTGATGTTCCATCTTGTTCTGAGATACACTCATGATCTGACTGGAGAACATTTTAAACATTCATGGATCAGTTTACAGATTCAAACTGCTTGTTATTATAGCTCTTCATAAAAGTGTTGATATTGCATAAGCAGTGCCTACAAGTATGAACAGAGTTCCAGGACCTCTAATATGCTTGTTCTATCCTATTGGTCATGTAGGAGCTCTACAGGCAGGTATGTCTTTATAGCATGATGAACTGGTCATGCTAATGCCCGACTGTATACAGTCACTGCCTGCTAATACCAGCAGTGACACAAATCCCAGTCTACAGGGAATTCTCCTTGGAATTGTGCCACGGAAGGCATCCACCAAATCTGGAATAACTGCATGATTCTTTGATGCCACAATGTTTAAACATTGATGTGGCCTCCATCCAGAAACTTGTCCAGTACATGCCAAATCCAATCCCAGCTGTTATCGGTGCTCGTGGAGGTATTACAGGGTATTAGTTACGTTTCAATCACAGGGGTCTTTTCTTGGTCCAGTGAGCTCATTATGCGATACTCAGCTTATTAAAACGTTAACACTGGTATGAGAATTGTTGACAGTTGCAAGGTGGGATTGTGGGATTGTGCATTCCCAAATCCAGCCTAGGCTTTAACAGGTTGCTTCCAACTCATATAGAAGACATGCTAATGCTTCACGTGTGTCCAGACTTCTGAAGTGAGAGTATTAAATGAATGGATGATGCGTTTCTCCTGTTGTACACTAGAGGGCAGTACCTTCACACTGTTGGCAGGTTTGGAGCCACACACCTGAGCTGTGTTGAGTAACACCTTGTCTTTTTGCTCCACAGTTAAGCTTTATTCGTATCTCGAGTTGTATCTTTGAACGGAGAAGCTGTTTGGATGTAGACGGGATGTAGAACTATGTCCTGTTTAATGTTGCATTGGATGAACTGAAGTACATGAGCTGCACATATGGTAATGAAAGCAGCCTGAACCCTCTCTCTCTCTCTCTCTCTCTGGCGCGCTTGCTCGCTTCTCCAGTCATTCTCCGTCTCTCTACACATGCTAGCAAATGATGTGTCATGCTTTGCGGTCAGTCAGTTTGAGTTTCCCTCTCTCACTAACATGGCTCCCTGTGGATCTGCGGCCTGTGGTTTCGTGCTTCCTGGGCAACGTCGACATGGAAAACATTGATTGAAATGACAGGGGCCTGGCCGTTTCTGCTGCTCCATTCCTTTTTTGCAGGAATGCATTGGTTCTTATTAAGATGGAGGATTGTACACTATTTACTCGCTGCACACTTTGATGGATTGCTGGTTACTGTCACACAGTGGGATAGGCCTCAAAACAAAGAGACCACCGTGACCCCTCACAGAGAGGAGAAAGCAGCACTGGGGTTTATTCATGATGCTTTTTAGTTTGACATTTCTGATCCTCTGTCTCCACTTCTGTCGCTTTGCCATGAATTGTTAAACATGGTACATATACCTTCATCATCAGAGGAGTAGCTGCACCCAGAAGGAATCAACCTACAGGAATGAGACTTGGTGGGCAGGTTTGACATCATGAGACATGCTAATGGTTCAAGTTTCACGCTCAGACACGCATGTGACATATGCAAGGACGGGTCTTATCTCTGTACCTGACTGACCCAACAACCACAATTGCAGACATTCATCGATGCACCTTTAGATTTGGGTTGGAGACATACTCTGCAAGATGGTAGATCTCCAGAAACAGGACTGAGCACACCTGCCCCAAACCAAACCTATCAGAGATAGCAGGAACGGTAGGAGTGGCAAAATCAACAATTCGGTACATTCCTCAAAAATAAGGAGTGCACCTGTGGCTGTGAGTGCGGCAACACATGGAGGAACTGGAGGAACATAGAAGACAAGTATATAAAATAGATGATGGCAGAATTCTTTCCATGATGAAGAAAAAACTCTTGTAGACCTTCGAGAGGAGTTTGGCGTATCACTGTTTCTCTGTATACTGTATTACCCTGTTCTTCAGTGGTCAGGACCCCCACAGGACCACCACTGAGCAGGTATTATGTGGGTGGTGGATCATTCTCAGCACTGCAGTGACACTGACGTGTTGGTGATGTGTTAGTGTGTGTAATGGTGGTGTGAGTGGATCAGACACAGCAGTGCTGCTGGACACCTTAGTGTCACTGCTGGACTGAGAATCGTCCACCATCCAGTCCTATATCCAGCATCCCGTGGGCGGCGTCCTGTGGCCAAAGTCCTACGGGCAGCATCCTGTGTCCAATGAAGGACTAGAGGATGACCAACACTGCACTGTGCAGCAGCAGATGAGCTATCGTCTCTGACTGTACATCTACAAGGTGGACCAGCAAGGTAGGAGTGTCTAATAGAGTGGACAGTGAGGGGACAGTAAGTTAGTTTTGGCAAGTCAACCTAATAATAAATAAAGGTGGTTTTAATCATGTGACAGTGCAAGTCTCCTTTGTCCTCCCTGCAGTGGAGTATTGCATAACTGTGCCAACCAGCACAAGTGACTAGCATTTACCGTAAAGGACTAAAAGGAAATGAAAGCAGATTTCGGGTGAGAGCATCCGAACGAGTCATAAGCCAAATGCTTGGAATGCTTCATTTCACAAGAAGGAGGTTAATGTAGCTACAGTGTCTGAGTGCAAAGGCAGCTGATAACCACCGATATACAGCATATAGCATGACATGACAAGATTTCTGTTATATCCCAGTTGCTTATGTGTAAACCGTAAACATGAACAGCTATAGTCATCACACACTGTGTTTCTCTAAGCAGGACAATCTGATTTACTCAGGAATGTGTTAGATATTAACACAGTGCAGTAAATATATTATGTAGTGTAATATAGATTTATCTAGAACAACAAAAACGGTGACAGACTTCTTAATAAACAGATTTCAAACTTCAATGAATCCTCAAAACAGAATAAAACTCTGCCATCTACGCGAGCAGCAATCGTCCACCTTCAAGAGTCCTCCTGCCGTGCTCACATGTGAAACAAGGAGCCCCCGGTTTGTCTTGACCCTCGACAGGCATGCTGAAGTATTCTTTGTAGGCCTCGCATGTCTTAGCAGATGCTTTTATGGAGTCCTTCTTCACTCTGGTCTTGATAAATTGGTCCACAGACGGAGCAGAATGCGTCTGCCGGATGCCGCAGCCTCTTGATGACCTCTAAATGACCTCTAGCTCTGTATCCACTATCCACTCACTCAGCTGGAGCATCAACTGGAATGGCTGTTTTAACACACCTGTATTTATACTGCTATGTAGACTACTGGACAGTCCCAGACAGTTCTAGAAAGTTCTAAACAGTTCTCCAAAGTTCTAGAAAATTCCAGACTGTTCTATAAACTCCTGGAGAGTTCTCCACAGTTCTAGAAGCTACATGAAGTCTACTCAGCACTGAATGTATCTCAGATGTTCTGGAAAATAGAGAACTTCTCAAAACATCATCCTGGACACATAAAAGCAAAGTTTATGGGGACCAGTAGCCGTTTACTGTACATTTTACACCTAAGGAATTAAGAAAACACACTTGGTACCAGGAACAAGAACAAAATGAATTTTTGTAAGGTAGTGTAATGAAAGGATGTGACCGTAGTCGTGTCCCACTATTCATCCTGTGGATTAGACCTTTAGCCGAGAAGCTATTGAGTAATCTGACCAATTGGAACCTTTAATTCTGAATCATCGTGATTTCCTCTTGTTTTGGAAGACGGCTGGTCTACTGTAAACCAGGGCGTTTCTCATAAAAGTGAAGTGAACAAAATGCCAGGCAGCGAGGCTGAAGCAACAGGATATGATCCATTTTTTCTGCGTATGGGTTTTGAGGTGAATAGTAATGTGCAGTTGCGTAAAAGTTGACATTTGAGAATGAATAAAAAGAGCTGCCAGAGACCCAGAAACTTCCCAATTGTACTTTTATTACTTTTCCAGTGGACTCACGGCACCTACACTTCTTTACCATGCGCTTTAAAACACTTCACTCATCTTGAATCATGCATTTCAATGTTTGGGTGGTCTCAGGACGGGGGTGCGATTTGGATATGAACTATGGCTGTTTTTGTTTTCTTAGTGCAGGAAAAATGTATTTTAACACATCACTAAACGAGACCACATGCTGTCATAGATTATCATGGCACACTATATCCAGTGCTACAACAGGGTAATGTATTCCGGTGACCATGTTGGTTGGCAACTTTGAATTCATGTGGCAGCGCAGCGTTGGTTGTTATGAAATAACAAAGCCATAACCGACCCAGCGAAGGCAGTAAAACAAGTTTATTTTTTAAATCCTGGAAATTAATTGATAAAGTGACAAGTAAGTGGTGATCTCAAGAAAACAGTGTTTGTTCTCTTGAGATCACAAGACTATTAAGTGGTGATCTAGAGAAACAGCTTAAATGTTTTGTGATCTCAAGATAACAGTTCAGAAAATTACAAGTCATAACTATTTCATGGGCTCTCTGGATCGCCATAGTTTAAAGCTAATGTTTAACGTGTATGAACGTGTAACGTGAGCGTATGAATGTGTGATGTGTATGAAACATTTGAATATTTTTGGTTGGAATTAATCTGATTTGTTGCTGAAGTGATAGCAAATGAAGTTAATGCCATAGACAAGACGAGCATGAAGTAAGTGCTGATCAGGTATTATGTGTTTGTGGTGGATCATTCTCAGCACTGCAGTGACACTGACGTGGTGGTGGTGTGTTAGTGTGTGTGGTGCTGGTGTGAGTGGATCAGTCACAGCAGTGCTGCTGGAGTGTTTAAACACTGTGTCCACTCACTGTCCACTCTATTAGACACTCCTACCTTGCTGGTCCACCTTGTAGATGTACAGTCAGAGATGATAGCTCATCTGCCGCTGCACAGTGCAGTGTTGGTCATCCTCTAGTCCTTCATCAGTGGTCACAGGACGCTGCCCACAGGACGCTGCCCACAGGACGCTGCCCACAGGATGCTGCCCGCAGGATGCTGTTGGCTGCATAGCTCACTGGTGGTCCTGTGAGGGTCCTGACCATAGAAGAGTAGGGTTATTAAAGTATACAGAGGAACAGATGGACTACAGTCTGTAATTGTACCTATATGGTAAGTGGAGCCGATAAAATGGACAATGAGTGTAGATAGCAAGATACCTGTACCTGTACCTAATGAAGTGGCCAGAAGAAACTGAACACTCAAGGTCATGCGTTATTGTGAATATGGCTGTGGTCCTCAAACTGGTCATAATGGACCCCCGAATGATGAACATTTTAGCTCTATCCCTATGTGGAACACATGTGGGCCTTGAGAACCTCTGATTTATGGTACTTGACTTGTGCCTGTGATCAGATCCATGATCTGCCTATTGTGTTCTATTGTCAATAGGAAACCTGTTTTGCATAATGAAGTAATTACATAACAACATTTGTAAACAGCACAATAAGCTCCTCATACAAACAATGTGTCCCCTGTGACTGAAACGTGCCTAATAGCATGTAATACCTCCACCAGCACCAACAACAGCTGTGACTGGATTGGGCATGGACTGGACATGTTTCTGGATGTAGACCACATCAATGTTCAGACTCTCTTCCATCGAAGAATTGTGCAGTTGGGCCAGATTTGGTGGATGCCTTCCCTGGCACAATTCCGAGGAGAATTCCCTGTAGACTGGGATTTTAGCCACTGCTGGTAGACCCGTATGACCGTACGCTTCCATACACCTGCAGATTCAGCTACTTCCTTCACACTATGGTCTTTGACACGCCCAAATGCAGTCACTCCTTTTAGCCAATCATTAACATCTGCTTTGGAGCCATTTTCCACACGTGGAACGAGACATTCACTGCACTGTAGCACCTCTTGCATTGACCCTGTTCAAGATGGAGGATTGTACACTATTTACCAGCAGCAGACTTTGATGATTCGATGGTTTGTTGGCCCATCAAACCACAAAACACTTACCACTGAGGGGAATAGACCTGAAAGCAATGAGGTCACCACAATGACTCATCATACAGGACCAGTGTGATTCACTGGTTAAGACTTCTTAGAATTCAGAACCACTTGACCAAAGTGCTTGCACACATCGGACTTTGACCTCTGCATGCATCCCATCCATGCAGTGAAATACCCACATACACACACACACAAACACCAGGGGCAGTGCTTAGCTGGAGTGGTCGGCAGCTCTATCCATGACCCCTGGTACAGTGCGCAAGAGGTACAGCCGTGTCTTTACGGTCACAAGGGTAGGTTTTCTAACCTCCAGCCCACGACTGCCCATCGCCATAACTGATTACCTTCCACACTACCGCACACAAACTACAGAGAGGAAGATATGTAAGACTTCAGGGGCATTTCAGCATTTCAAGTGGTCTTAGAGCAATGACTCAACGTTTCATGCATGTGTGAACACGTCAAACAAACTCAGAGTGAACCTACAAACAAACCCAACTCAGATCGCCTCCTGAGGTGGTCTCATTTTTGGTGGTTTGTGGTTCGTTTTGTGGTCTGATTGGTTCATGCAAACAAAAATTCCCCCGCTCCATTTTGAACTTTGCTTTGCGGTTGAAGAACCTTGAGGCGTAGCCCACCAGCTTCCATTACTTGGCGTGTAAAACAAACTACTTGAGGGAATGTCTTAAAGAGAGACATTAGTGCTGCTGAATTATGTATTATATGGCTTTAATATATTTATATATTTGATCAATTGTTTGGATTGCTATATTATTCCAGGTGGTTTCTAAAGCTTTGTTAGAGCATTGCTATATTTTCCCAGGTGGTTGCTAAGGTTTTGCTAGGAGATTAGTATATTATTCCAGGTGGTTGCTAAAGTTTTGCTAGGAGATTGGTATATTATTCCAGGTGGTTGCTAAAGTTTTGCTAAGAGATTAGTATATTATTCCAGGTGGTTGCTAAAGTTTTGCTAGGAGATTGGTATATTATTCCAGGTGGTTACTAAAGTTTTGTTAGGGCACTGCTATATTATCCCAGGCGGTTGCTAAAGCTTTGCTAGGAGATTAGTATATTATTCCAGGTGTTTGCTAAAGTTTTGCTAGGAGATTGGTATATTATTCCAGGTGGTTGTTAATGTTTTGCTAGGGCATTGCTATATTATCCCAGGTGGTTGCTAAAGTTTTGCTAGGAGATTGGTATATTATTCCAGGTGGTTGTTAATGTTTTGTTAGGGCTTTCGTATATTATTCCAGGTGGTTGCTGAAGTTTTGCTAAGGCATTACTATTTTATTCCAGGTAGCTGCCAAAGTTTTGCTAGGGTTTTGCTGTATTATCCCAGGTGGTTGCTAATAAGCGTGTTAACATATGTACCGTATGGGTGTTTACATGGCTATTATTCTTCTATTTCACTGACTATTAACAGAATTACCCACCTCATTCAATCAGAAATTGTAATGTGAATCCCATTGAATGTATTCTATTTTGACTGAGAATTATTAATGGATGGATAATAGATTATTAGGCTGCATGTAAATGTGGTTAGTGTTAGAAATATCTTTTGTGGCATCATTTGTTGTAATTAGACTGGAATTTTCTTGGCATTCACCGATTCTTTTCCCATGAAAAACGATTGTGTTTGAATGAATGCTGTTAGAAAAACCTGTGCTTAGTCAACTAAAGCCAACTTAAGAAAGGATTTAAAAATGAACATCCAGTACCAGTCAAAAGTTTAGAAACACCCAACTAAATGGATGTTATTGCTGATCTTAAAGACTCTACAGTCGTACACTTAACAGTTCCAACTGATGAGAGTCTGAACCAGTACATATTTTGATATACCACACATACTCTTGATGTACCACAGTATGATATTTCTCCATATCTCCACCTCTAATATATATTTAGTGGTGTAAAAACTTTGATCTCTTTTTCTGCACAGTGTAAAAGCTCTAGTTCTCCTTCAGTTTAGTGAATATTCATGATGGACAGACCAATAGAATTGCTCCAAACCTGCTTAGAAATAAACCTTGCTCTATCAGCTTCCACTGCAGGTTAAGAAAGCTGTTTTATCCTTCTGTAAAGGTCCATTCTGGAGGTTATTAAGGTGGACTGTATAATTCCATGAGTGTCTAAACTTTTGACTGGTACTGTATCTGTAGCACATTCAAATAAGTAGAACCTATGAAACTCTTACTGAAAATGCATCAGTGTTCTGCAGGCCTTATGCTGTTAATTACATGCAGCGCAATTCATGTATTATCATCCTTATCAACACCTGACTCAACACCTGTAGCCTTCAGCATAATGATTTAGAGCCAAATCTAGCAAGAATGGTGAGACGGTTATATTTGACTGTCACCAGTGTGTAATCTAGGCAACACTAGCGTGAGCGATCGACTGAGTTGTTTGTTATGCTTGCTATGATGAGGAATGCTGTGTTGCGTATTGCTGTTTTTCACACTTCGAACAAAGAAATGTCGGCACTTTCCATTCCCTTTCCAACGAACCTGTCAACTGGCATTGGTGATGTTCATCTTTAAACATGGTTGAAGTTGCACCCTATTCACCAGCTTCTAAATCTAATGTTCCATTCCACCTTAAATGCCACAGCTTGTACGGGCACAAGAATGTAACTGTCGCACCGTTTAAGGTGGAACGGAGAATCTACAAAACAAGCTGGTAAATAGGAACTTCAGCTCCCACACCTTTAACAGGATCCTGCTGTCTACATATTTCACTCCGGACAGTTTCTCAAACTCTTGGAGCAGCTTTGCTCAGCGTTTGACCCTCAAGAGACTGAAGAGAGGAGCAGCTCCACCTTTATTAGCATCGCAACCCCAACAGCAGCCTATAAGTAGCAGCCATGCTGTCTGATTGTATCTGTGTTTGCCGGTTGAAGCAGATCATCTTAAACTGAGAGTTCCATAGTGAGGAACAGCTTTAGTCTACTTTGTGTTGATGTCCAGATGGAAAACCAGTAGCTAGTATAGGTAGCGTTAGCTACTAGCATTAGCTCCAAGTAACTAGCATAGCTAACTAAACAGTATGAGGGCGGAGCCAATTTACGAAGAGGCTTATTTTATTTAGTCTATTTCCACATGTTGCATCTGTGTGATCGTCGCAGCATCTCGCTGTAAACCAGCCAATCAGAGCAGAGCTCTGTGATAAAATACATAAAATTGAAACTCTATCTCTACTTAACTCGAAGATCTGATAGTCTCAGCTCACCAGACAAAATATTAGTCACCTGTGACTGAAACGTACCTAATAGCGTGTAATACCTCCACCAGCACCAATAAGAGCTGTGATTGGATTTGGCATGTACTGCACAAGTTTCTGGATGTGGGCCACATCAATGTTCAGACACTCCTGCATCAAAGAATTGGTCAGTTGGTCCAGATTTGGTGGATGCCTTCCCTGGCACAATTCCGAGGAGAATTCCCTGTAGACTGGGATTTTAGCCACTGCTGGTAGACCCATATGACTGTTCGCTTCCATACACCTGCAGATTCAGCTACTTCCTTCACACTATGGTCTTTGACACGCCCAAATGCATTCACTCCTTTTAGCCAATCATTAACATCTGCTTTGGAGCCATTTTCCACACATGGAACGAGACATTCCCTGCACTGTAGCACCTCTTCTCCATCTATGGATCCCGTCACTCACACCCCGCAGGTACTTATAGCCCCATCAACCTCGTGCAGCGCCATCTGCAGGAGCCTGAAGTTACTACCACCTTAAGCATCCAAGGTGACTTATTTAATGTCTGGTGGGCTTATTTCACTTCTTATCTTAAATAATATAATTCCTGAATGTTAACATGATTGAGGTTTTAGTTAATGTCTACAAATTATTGTTTACTTCAAACCTTTATCCTGAAAGTATTTGGTTTTAAGGTATGAATTATTTGGCATGACCACAGACAGTCTGACAGTCTCAAAATGTTGAATCAAATGAATGAACACAGTGACAAACTACCTAAAGTCAGTTAAAAGCGCTAATAAGCACATTATTAGCCACAGAGCCAAATCTGAAAGATTAAAAGACAAGGAAATATATAATTGGGTTTCAAAATGGTGAAATAATAAGAAGTATTCTCTGCTCTCAAATGCTGGGGGCGTGTCCTACCAGTCGTGGGAAAGGTCCAGCCTCCCTCAAGTGTCAAATACCACTATGGCCTGAAAACTGGACGATCCATCTAGCAGCTTTACTGGACTTGTACAGCCTCATGTGTTTGAGCCACCAGAGCCAGAATCCAGTTCCATGCCAGAGAACACCAACCTACTGGGGTTCTAAGGGTTAATGTAAAGTAGCACCCAGTTTAGTTTCGGTTTAGGTGGGCTAATTGTGGTTGCCCCCTTAATTGATATTTGCTAATCTTGCTTGTCCAAAGAAGAAAAACAAGCTTTCTTAAGCTGATACCTGTTAATGTAGCTTAATTACCCTGTAAAGCCCATTAGTCATGCAGTAACAGTGGGACGGGGCTCTGAATGGTCCGGGTTTCCTTAAGACGGTGATGATAGAGTATGAGTCTATGAATGGACTGTCTGTGCTTCTTTTGTTTGGGCTGTGTGCTTCATCCATCCCTTTGTGCGCGCTCAAGCAGGTGGAAAATCTTCCGCAATCTGGAAAACCTGTGGTCGCTTTGTTGACGGAGACTGGATCTGCACTGTGGCTTCGAGACCATGACGCACAAATCCTAGCGGCCGTGTGTGTATGTGTGTGTGTGTGTGTGTGTGTGTGTGTTTCTATATCCTACTTCGGCTGCTACCCTACATTCCATTGAACTCTGGCCCCCCTACACAGGGTCCTCTGGCACTTGAGTGGTTAAAATAACATAGGGCATTATTACAGGGCGCTACTCGCTCAGACCAAGGTAAACTCCGGCTTCCTACAGTACTTATAGGATTTATAGGCCCAGGCAGGTGGTATGTGTGGGTAAATGTGTGTGTGCGTGTTGGGTGTGATCGCGGTTAACACCATGTATTTTGAGTCTGGAATCTGGGGCAAAAGGACCAATATATGTAAGCATGTTTTTGTTTTCGTGTGGTTTAGAGGCAAATTGCCAGCATAAAGGCCATTTACCCAGACCCCTGGAAGTCTAGACCAGAGGAGGAGGGGTGTGAAGGGAAAGGGGCGGGGAGGACAGTATACCCAGTTGCCTATTTATTGGATTTATCCCCCAAGAGTCTATGGCAATATGTCTAAAGACACAGAAACACCAGAAAAAGATATAAACACATCATTATATATATACACACCCATCAGCCATAACATTAAAAACCACCGCCTTGTATCTACACTCACTGTCCATGTTATCAGCTCTGACCATATAGGAGCACTCTGTAGTTCTACAGTTCCAGACTGTAGTCCATCTGTTTCTCTGTATACTTTATTACCCTGTTCTTCAATGGTCAGGACCCCCACAGGACCACCACAGAGCAGGTATTATGTGGGTGGTGGATCATTCTCA
>CM067486.1:2721356-2743767 GCA_034552555.1 Semaprochilodus insignis
GCTGCAAGGATCCAGAACTAATCACCCAACATCAGCACATGACCTCACGAATACTACATGTCTACATGTAATACAACACTAAGGTCTACATGCAATCAGATCCATACAGCAATGTTCCAACATTCAGGATAAAACCTTCTCCGAAGTCTAGACTGCACCAAAGAAGGGGCAAGCTCCCTTGATTTCAGAAGAAGCACTGCAGAAGTGGCATCTCTAGCAATGGCCACAAACCCTGGTCCAGAAGATCTACAGTTCCTGTGGAGTATAGTTCCAGTTAACATCTGCCAGACCTGCATCAGCTGATTTGCTTCTTCAGAAGTCCTTGATTGGCTGGATCAGATGCTAGGTGGTGGACGGGGGTTGGGCAACATGTTAGAACGCAGCAGGAAAGTAGAGAGTGCATGACCACTGCTCTATACCATACGTCCAAAGAAGCTCATGTATGCCGTAGAACCCGTCTTCATGTTCGTCATGGAAGTCAGCACATCTCTTTGCCTCTATTCTATCCAGCCCAGACACTGATGATGCATCAGAAATCAGGCACATCTTGATGAGGTTTTGGTGGGGAAACAATCAGGTTTGATTTAAACAACAATGAGAGGGAGATTACCATCACAAACCCCTGAAGTTGTAATTAAATTAATGAGACGTTTGTCCAATCACCTCTTCTTAATAACTGAATCTGAGCGCCACCGGTCTATTACTGCTAATCACTGGCACGTCAAAGGAATACACATCAAGCTTGCACGACAAACAGCGCAAAATGAAAATAATTACCCGGGGCTGGGAATTAACCAAAGGGGTCACGACTTCCCCGGGAAAACAAAGGGTTCTGAAGCCAAATCCCCTCGTTAGCATTCCCAGTGCGTTGACCTCTGGTAGAATTAAATAGAAAGTTGATGTGAAAATAAGAGCATATTTAGAGCCTTGATTAGAGGTTTGGATGTAATTAGCACTCGAGCCCCGCGCTGCCTCGGCCGCCCTTCCTCTGTGCCTGTCAGCAGGCGTTTGCGGTTACCAGCATCTGCAAATGAAATGGCTGGACTGGACTATCTGTATGACTTCAATTCCCTTTAAAGACGGATGATTCCCCGGAAAACTGCAGTGAAGTTGAATTGTTGTTTGTGCTGTGATCACTGTACACTTGAAGCGAGTCCTCTTGTTTCTGATGGGAGGTTGTTAAATGGATTACTGGGTTCGCTGATGACCATTGCCGCATCGTAAATCAATTAAAGCTTTGATTAGACTTGTTTAGCCACGCAAGCCCGTGATATACGGCGTGTGCCAGATGATGAGCGTCATGAAGACTGACCGCGGAAGTGACAGTGATTGTGGTGACTTTGTCCCGTAACCAACACTCACTGTTATGTGAATACCCTAAATGAAGGTGGCACGTGGCCTTGCAAGTGTGGAATGACAGCTAAATAGTGGCAGCTTTATGAACCTGATGATCCTGAATCAAGCATAAGCACAGAGTCATGGAGTACATACTGTGCAGTAATCAGGATAAACATTCTCATTCTGGATACTGAATAGCCATAACTAATGCTGTTTTACCACGACATCCAATATAAAAACATGACCTGTAGTAATAACTGAGGTGTCAACACAGTAAAACACACACACATACACCTGAGCAGTAACGCCAGCATACAGGTGCTTCACTCATGGACACTGTGCAGCTCTACAGGCCAAAGAGTGCAAAAAAAGTAATACATAAAGACCCAAAGGGAAAGGACAGAGAGAGAGAGAGAGAGAGAGAGAGAGAGAGAGAGAGAGAGAGGTGGAGGGATATGATACTGAGGGTTATGCAGTTGTTCTCCAGATGTTGGAATACTGTGCAGTAATGTTCACAGTTGACCCTCAGAACTGTAACTGTGCGTATCATGATGTTTGTTATCAATTTTTAACATTAACATTAATGGAAACAGTTCAAAAGCTAGATGAAAAAGGAATAGCGGAAAGTATGAAAAACAGAAGGAAGGAAGGAAGGAAGAATGAAATAAAGTGGATGAAAGAAAGAAAGAAAGAAAGAAAGAAAGAAAGAAAGAAAGAAAGAAAGAAAGAAAGAAAGAACGATTACAAGAAAATGAAAAATGAAAGAAAACACAAACAAATCAATAAACTTGGGAGGAAGGAAGAAAAATAGGAAGAAAGGATGAAAGGATCAAAACAATGACAGAAAAAGGAGCAAATTAAAAACAATAAAAGGGAAGTGTGGAAGGAAGAAAGGAAGAAAGGGAGGATAAAAGAAAAAGACAAAGAAGGAAGAAACAAAGAAAGAAAGAAAGAAAGAAAGGAAAAGAAAACAAAAGAAGAAGGAAGGAAGGATGGAAGGAAGGAAAGAAGGAATGAAGGGAAGAAAAGAAAAAAGAAAGGTAGAACAAGGAAGAAAAGAAGGAAGGAAGAATAGACAAAGAAAGGAAGGAAAAAAGAAGGAAGGAAGGAATGCAGGAAGGATAAGGCATAAAGAAAGAAAGAAAGAAAGAAAGAAAGAAAGAAAGAAAAAGAAAGAAGGAAGGAAGGAAGAACAAGGAAGGAACACAGGAAGAACAAAGTAAGGAAGGAAGAAAAGAAAAAGAAAGAAAGACAGAAAGAAAGAAAGAACGAATACACAAAGAAGGAAGGAAGGAAGGAATGCAGGAAGGATAAGGCAATAAGACATAAATAAAGAATGAAAGAAAGAAAGAATAGACAAACAAAGGAGGAAAGAAGGAAGGAAGGAAGAATAGGGCAATAAGAAAGAAAGAAAGAAAGAAAATAGAAAGAAAAACAAACAAAGGAGGGGGAAGGAAGGGAGGGAAGATGGAAGAAGAGAAGAAGAGAGAGGCGGTGTCCCTCGTTAGACCCTGTCTCCTGGGTTTGACTAACAGTCACTCTGAGTCAGTCAGCTGAAGCTGAACACTGCAGATCCATCTCTGGAGAACACAGTACACGTTCTCTAACCTAGCGCCTGACCTCCACCCGTACCTCCTCAGGCCTCCCCAGCCTGTCAGTGAGGGGCTAAGCCTTCACCTCCGTAATCAGCACCAAGCTGACAGAGAAATGACCACGGCAGGAGACGCAGGCGCCAGACGGGGATCGATGGCGATCCTCTTACCAGGATTATCAGAAAGCAGAACCAACAACCATGACATCACGGGGTGCCCTGGAAGAGTGTGACGTGGCTGTGACTGACGGGATTGTGTCTTGTAGCCGAGTCCCTGGATCAAATCATTCAGTGTGTCTGAGCTGGAGGGTGTGCGGGGCCCAGCGGGCGGTGAGAGCGGAGGAAGGGGGCAGCTCAGGGAGAGTCAGCCATGGAACTCATGCATACGCATGGCGGAGACACCGCAGGAAGGATCCGCTTCCGGTCTGGGACACAGAAGGCTCTGTGAAGAGATGTGGGCCAGATAAGGCCGCTCTGAAAGTTACTGCACATGAGGCCAAAGTTGGAGCTGCAGTAAACTCTGTGCTTAGTGCTGAAGGTTCTAGAAGGTGACTGAAGGTTCTAGATAAAAGTGGTAACTTTCTTGTTTGTTGAGTCTAAACACATCAAGCTGGCACTCGCTCTGAGACCTGGATAATAGAGTACACAGCAATTACGGAGTGGTGATGCCTCAGACAGGGGAAAGGCCCCTCCACCATTTAGCTACAAGGGCAAGGAGCGCTTTGAGCATGTGGGAGAACTGCTGCCCTAATGACCATTTGGCCCAAGCAGTGTTTATACAGTAATTCCGTGTAGTTGCGAAGGTATTCCAGCTTGTAGGTAGTTAAATGAGTGCTAGGGTGTTGTTAGCCTACTGCTAAGGTATTCCAGGTGGTGGTTATGGTGTGTTTGACTATAGCTCTCTGATAACAAGTTGTTGCTGAGGTTTTGCTAGTTTTACCGTACAGTATATTGTATATGGACTGTGGTGGAAAATTCCTTGCCCAAGTGCACAACCACATATATCCAGTCAGTTGTGGGATCCATTTGCTATCTTACCAACGTTTTCAATACCGCCTCTTGACCAACTTTCATAGTTTCAGACATTTTGGACTCGGATATCAAGCAGATTTTTTTTATCAGCCATCATCAAAAATAGTTGCACAAATAGCTGCATCCTGAAGGAACCAACCGAAAGGAAAGAAACTTGGTGGGTAGGTTTGACATCATGAGACATGCGAATGATTCAAGTTCCATGCTCACCCGTCCATGTGACGTGGCCAAGGACGAGCCTTAACGCTGTACCTGACTGACCCAACAGGTACGATTGCAGACATTCAGTGAGCAGTGATGTCATCCTGTTAGTGCAGCACCATTGGCAGACGGCTGCACATTGTAGGGCTACATCCACACAGACCGTTACTGCGACTGTCCTTAACACCACGTCAACATCACCAAAGACTGCAATGGTGTCGTGCCAGACTGTCATGGAGTGACTCAGAATGGCAGCGGGTCATCTTCAGTGACGAGTCCCGCTTTTGTCTTGGTGGAGACGACCAACGAATCAGTGTGTGGAGGCACCGTGGTCAGCACCAAGATGAACGGTTTGTTGTCACGCGTCATACATCCAGAAGGCCTGGCGTCACTCCACCTCCACCCCTACCGCACCATCTGCAGGAACTGTGTGAGAATATTCAAGCTGCATGGGATGGATCATCACAGGACACCATTAGGAACCTCTAAATCTCCATGCCGAGACGTCTGGCATGTGTGTAGCTCAGTAAATATTGATCATATCAGTCTAAATGTATCATCATTTATTGATCCTGGTAACCTTTATCTTCCTTCCCAATAGCACCTCAATCCCACACCTCCTTCTGGGTGCCGCTATTCTTCTGATGATGAGTGTATATTATTTGATTCCATTCGGTCCCAACAACTCCCTCTTGGTGCGTTACTTTTGTCAAATATGTATATTATCACTTGCTGGAAACTCCAGCTGGAAGCCGTGTCTGCTTCCATACGGGCTATCGTTTAGTTCATAGTTCCGTTTGAGCTCAGTTGGAGCTGCTTCTGGATGTTCGGATCCTTTTAGCTAGCATTGAGAAAAACTCTATTTGCTGGAGCTCCGTCAGCTGGGTCTTCACCGTCATGCCAAGCAGAACAGGCACCTCCAAACAAGCCTGAACAAAGGAGGCCCAGCGCCACCCAGCACAGAACACAGGCTGTTTCATTTTGTGGCATCGTTCTTTGGGGTGGGACAGTTACAACTGCTTCCAGTACTGGGTGGGACATTCCACTCGGTTCTTACGCCAGTGCTAATAATACTTAATAATACATAAAGATACGTAATAAACAGGATCTGCCGATGAATGTCCTGCCTGGCTAGGGGATGTGCATCCCCGTGTCGTCTTTATAGCTAAGATCCGAAGTCCTGGTTCCAAACCAGCGTTTAAGCCTCCGTGATTTAGAGCTGCACAAGTCAGAGCGAGAGAACAACAGGGGCGAGCCAGAATGTGCGGGACAGACGGAAGGAGATACGGAGAGAGAGAGAGAGAGAGAGAGAGAGAGAAAGAGAGAGCAAGTGAGAGAGAGAGTTTTGAAGCCGTAGGGGAGCGTGCCACACGCACACCAGGCGGTCTCTAATCCGATCATACACACATGATCTCTGCCCTTTCTCAGGAAGCGTTCAAACGCAAGCCCTAATTAAAACCAAATCAGAGCCCGAGCACCGCAAAGGAGCGATCCAGAGCCACGGAAAGCCCTCGGCCTTGCAAGGAAAACAGAGGCGACAGCTCCAGGCCAAGGCTGCCGATTAAGAAATTAGCTGTTGATTTAATAAAACCATTGCGTGTTGTTTACGATATGTAATAAAGCCATTACACCGCGGGATCAGTCATGTTTCATGCCAATAGTAATTGAGGTTACACTTAAATATCTCATTCTCAAGTCAATAACCAGCTGGCAGCCAGCTTCTGGGTACGTGTGGGTGTCCACAATGGAGTAGTAATTCCTGATGTGTCGAGCCGTGTCGGAGGCTCCAGGGCACATGACTCAACGTGAATCAGTACTCCATTCACATGAAGGAGGTTTCCTTTCTGAAGAACGCTCGGTTGCGTCCGAAGCTGTCCTTGCATGACTGTTCCACTTCCAAAAGCTGATTTTTATCACAACGGTTTTCCACACAGACTTCCTGCTGGCAGGATGATTCGTTCAAGGCTAGGTAGGCTTAACCCCCCCCCAAAATCCAAGTTGTTTATTTACTATCTCGTAAGCAGTTGGACGCTTGTTGAAAATAATAATCATAGCATTTGTGGATCCAACAGCAGACAAGATGACATAAACAATAAGGCCCAGTGCATATGACATCTATAGAGCACCTGTAATTCATCTGCAGAGTGCAGGAGTGAGTTTGACCTTAACTTGCTTCTAGTGTTGACTGAGACATGGCTAATGTAAAATGCTAAGGCTAATGTCTAAAACGGAGACATGGGTAATGTAAAATGCTAATGCTAATGTCTAAAACCGAAACATGGCTGAAGTAAAATGCTAATGCTAATGTCTAAAACGGAGACATGGGTAATGTAAAATGCTAATGCTAATGTCTAAAACCGAAACATGGCTGAAGTAAAATGCTAATGCTAATGTCTAAAACGGAGACATGGGTAATGTAAAATGCTAATGCTAATGTCTAAAACCGAAACATGGCTGAAGTAAAATGCTAATGCTAATGTCTAAAACGGAGACATGGGTAATGTAAAATGCTAATGCTAATGTCTAAAACCGAAACATGGCTGAAGTAAAATGCTAATGCTAATGTCTAAAACGGAGACATGGGTAATGTAAAATGCTAATGCTAATGTCTAAAACCGAAACATGGCTGAAGTAAAATGCTAATGCTAATGTCTAAAACGGAGACATGGGTAATGTAAAATGCTAATGCTAATGTCTAAAACCGAAACATGGCTGAAGTAAAATGCTAATGCTAATGTCTAAAACGGAGACATGGGTAATGTAAAATGCTAATGCTAATGTCTAAAACCGAAACATGGCTGAAGTAAAATGCTAATGCTAATGTCTAAAACGGAGACATGGGTAATGTAAAATGCTAATGCTAATGTCTAAAACCGAAACATGGCTGAAGTAAAATGCTAATGCTGATGTCTAAAACCGAGACATGGCTGAAGTAAAATGCTAAGGCTAAACCGAGACATGAAGCTGAAGCTGTTTTTCCTGAATCTTTGCAGGAGTTCTGGAGAGAGAGGATACTGGGACTGATGCTGGGAGCAGCTCTTTAGCCAAAGCCAAGACCCTCTACAGGTCCTGCACCAATGAAAGTGAGTGCAGTAACCAATCGGAAGACCAGGATACCCCTCTTAATACGCGTAGCCTTCTTTGAGTAGGTTTTGCTTTCTGTTAGTAGCTTG
Source organism: Semaprochilodus insignis (assembly GCA_034552555.1). Lineage (NCBI taxonomy): Eukaryota > Metazoa > Chordata > Actinopteri > Characiformes > Prochilodontidae > Semaprochilodus > Semaprochilodus insignis. The sequence goes on from CM067486.1 coordinate 2,728,692, forward strand.
GCAGGTGACAGCAAAATGCTACATGCCCTCCTTCATGAAACACTACCATGCATGAGTTAGAATTCTAAGGCTGGTCAGGAAGGGAGCTCGTTGAAGGCTTGTTGAGATGAGCGAGTGTCACTGGAATATTGTTGCTTTTATCCTGACAGGTCTCATCGAGCAGAGAGGTGGAACGCCTCTTCTCACAATGCTGCCACAAGTCTTCGACTGGCCCATAGCAACGGAGGACTGGGACACTGCATTTGGTATGTGATTATGCATATCACCCCAATAAACACCACCGAATGAGACCTGTCCTTGAAATATCTGTCATATCCGCTCCTCAGGAACCAAGTGGAGAGCAGAAGACTCCATAGCCACACTGAATGCGAAATACGGAAAGCAGGTCCTGATTAACTTTTTCGTCGGCACAGACGACAGAGACTCCAATGCCCATATTATTCATGTAGGTGTGCACGCTCATACAATACTGCTCTTCAACACTGTATCCCACCTTGGTCTTTGTCTGGATTATAATCACTCCGCAGTTATTACCGTCAGACTGTAAACACTACACACGCTGCAGATTCATACTGGATTACAATCACTCCGCAGTTATTACCGTCAGACTGTAAACGCTACACACGCTGCAGATTCATACTGGATTATAATCACTCCACAGTTATTACCGTCAAACTGTAAACGCTACACACGCTACAGATTCATACTGGATTATAATCACTCCGCAGTTATTACCGTCAGACTGTAAACGCTACACACGCTGCAGATTCATACTGGATTATAATCACACCACAGTTATTACCGTCAGACTGTAAACACTACACACGCCGCAGATTCATACTGGATTACTGTCTGACTGTAGATCTATCTATCCCACCTGATATACCAGATTTCCTTTTCTTTTGATATTTCTGAAGCTCTCTATCTGTCTTTTTCTCTCTTTTTCTCTTTCTCTGACTTGTCTTTTTTGCAACCCAGTCTCTTTTACTTTCTTTCATCCAGCTCACATTCTTTTTCTATTTCTCTTACCATCTCAGTCTCTGTCTCTTTCTCTCCCGCTCTTATTCACCCACTTTCAGCACTCCTCCTGTCTCCAGAGTCTCTTTCTCTCTCTCTCTCTCCTCCTCTTTTTCTCTGTCTCTTTCTCTGTCTCACTCTCACCCACTTTCAGCACTCCTCCTGTCTCCAGAGTCTCTCTCTCTCTCTCTCTCTCTCTCTCTCTCTCTCTCACTCACTCACTGTCAGCACTCCTGTTTCCAGAGCACACTCCTTTTAACAAGTAGATCTGTTCTGTTCATATGAACACAGGAGCCAAAGGCCCACAATCGCAAATCCTCTAGGAACAAGCAGTCCCTGTGTTTATGGAGCTGCGGGGAGATTAACCGGGGCTTAAAAGTGCTTTTCCATCTTAATCGCAGTAACTGATACTGGTTCAGTGGGCCAGGCTGTGGTGTGGATGATTGGGTTTCTGCTGAGTGGATGAATGGCTGATTGTATGTGTCGCTCTGATTCTCTCTGCCAGTTCGACCAGCCAAGCCTCGGCCTGCCCTCCCGAGACTACTACATCTGCACTGGCCCCTACGAGGAGGTAAGATCTGCCAATTACAGCAACTCAGGCCACAGGTGGGTTTCATAAATCCCACCCCCCCCACACACACACACACACATTACTTCTTCTTGGAAAAGGCAGCCCCCACCAGGAAAACAGCAATACCCCATTTACTCCTCCAGAGCTGAAAAACAATTGATAAGCTTCAGCTACATGTACTGTGGTACCAGTCTGCACACGGGTTGTTCTGGTCTACAGGCTCTATAATTGATCTAAATCTGAAATCTGAGTCCAAGTTGTTCTGGGACCAGCCATAACCATTGTGTAGTCAGAATGGGGAATGATGTACTTTATCACCATAGTGCTAACATATAGCAATCTACATTCATAAAGGTTATAGCAATACCACAGCAACCCAAGGCCCAATACATTAACGTCACTGCCACTCATTCAGGATGGATCAGACTCTTCGTCCCACCACTTGGACAGCATTTAGAGTGGGAGTCTCTCTGGCTGTCAGAGCTGGGGTGTATGTTACGCTGCCCTGGTCAGTCCAGTGGCTCCGATTTCATCCACAACCAAATGTGCTTTAGGGGAGGATGATCAGTCCAGCCAAATGAATGTTGCTCAACAGCATAAAAAGCAGAAAAGCAAAAGCTAAGATTAATAACCCTCATGCATTATGAATGTTTGGTTACTTTTCTTGCATAACATAGACCAAATTTTGAAATGATTGCAAAAATGAATAATGTGTGTGTGTGAGTCCTTATGGAGTATGTTGCCTTGAGGCAACATTGGGGGATAATAGACAGCAAATAATATACAGCAGTTCATATATATATATATATATATATATATATATATATATATATAGAGCATCAAGAAAATCACATATATATATATATGAACATACTCCATAAGGACCCACACGCACATTATTCATTTTTTAAATCATTTTTGCGATACAGAGCATCAAGTTCATATATGAATGCTTTTCTTGATGCTCTATATCATTTGCTGTCTATTATCTCACAATGTTGCCTCAAGGCAACATACTCCATACTCCATAAATTATAGATTTGGAATAAAAATTAGGTAGAATTGGCTAGCATGAGCTTGTAGCCTCTAATATTGCATACACATGAATACCAACACCAAGTTTGATTTTCTAAATGAACAAAACACATAAATAAACTCTAAAACTCTAAATAAAACATGATCCTGGAAAACAGCATACAATGACTGTAGTGTTCTGCATGAGTGATGCTTTGTTTGCGACTAGCTAAATCCGTTACACAGTGTTGCTTCAAGGCAACAAGTATGTTTCAACAATTTCTACAAACTGTTTATATGATAGTGAATGTTATAAGGCCTATATACAGAACTTTTCTGAATCTTATTATTTAACTGTTTTGAGAGAAATTATGTGGTGCAATAACGTGTGGTGCAATAACCTGTTTCTTTCACAAACTACACCACCTCGAAACTAAAGTTTCATGAGGCTCAGCAGATGATAATGTGACCAGGCATGCACCTTTTTAATGGTTTATTCAAGCTCTTCCCTTCAGTATTAAGCCTTTCATTGACAGTAAATACGTATCACGTCATTGTAAAGTGAGGAAAACAGGTTTGTTGCCCTGAGGCAACATCATACAATAAAGGGTTAATAGATGTACTTATCCATGTCCTATCCAGTTCCTTCTTACCTACTGTTTCTAGGTGGGCCAAGCTTTGTAGATTGCTGGGAATGATGTCGTATAAGTTAATGAGACAAGCTTAATATGCACTTTGTATGCATGCACAAGTTTGGGGATCAGCAACATCTGGAATTGGTCATTTGCTTTTGATTGCAAGCATAATGAATGCATATCAGTAGAAACAGATTCCAATCATGGAGTACCCTCAGGAAAAGTTTGACAGAGAAGAAATTACCGGGGGGCTTGAACCCCAAGCTCGCTGTGGAGAAGATCGCAGTGTATTTAGAAGTCTTTAGAACAGTGTGCCACACCCCCCCCCCCATCCCATAGTTCAGATCTGAAAAGCCTACAATGTGTTTGGCATTACTTGGATCATGAGAAGCAGGAAATGCAACCAACTGCTAAGACTAAACTTTGGAGGTATGGAAAAATATCCATGTAGAGTTCTGCGAGAAACTGAAAGAGTGTCTCTGGAAGAGAACGGAAGCTGACTATTAGTACAAGTGGATCAGACACAGCAGTGCTACTGGAGTGTTTAAACACTGTGTCCACTCACTGTCCACTCTGTTAGACACTCCTACCTTGCTGGTCCACCTTGTAGATGTACAGTCAGAGACGATTGCTCATCTGCTGCTGCACAGTGCAGTGTTGGTCATCCTCTAGTCCTTCATCAGTGCTCACAGGACGCTGCTCACAGGACGCTGCCCACAGGACGCTGTTGGCTGGATAGGCTTGGTTGCTGCTGAGAATGATCCACCACCCACATAATACCTGCTCTGTGGTGGTCCTGTGGGGGTCCTGACCATTGAAGAACAGGGTAATACAGTATACAGAGAAACAGATGGACTACAGTCTGGAACTGTAGAACTACTGAGTGCTCATATATGGTCAGTGGAGCTGATGAAGTGGACAGTGAGTGTAGATACAAGGAGTTAGTTGTAACGTTGTAAACGCTGATTGGTGTGTGCCCTCTGTATAACCTTCAATCCCTTTAATTGACCAATTCATGCTTCGCCTACAGTTGTGTTGTCACTTCACCAATCGCTGTTGTGTCTGGTCATTGCATGGTGAGTGCGTCCCAGCAACCAGAACCTTTTGGGAAACAACATAGGGATAGGGATCTTGTCCACTGCTTCAAGAGCAGCTCAAACCGAGGTGCGGTCATCTGAGCTATCCGTCAATGTGGTCAACACATCTTTTTAAACTTGTAGACATTCTGCCTAATGGTTGTCCTTGTTGTGTTGTTTCAATGCAACAAAATCTCGATTTGGCGGGAAGATTTCACATTGTCTTCTGGTTCGTAACGGCATTTAGACTCGCTGTAAACCGCAATTAACAAAGCGTCTCTCGTCCCTGTTCCCTCTCTCTCCTGTCGCTTTGAACTTTGAGTGTCCAGCCCAGCCCCTGAGGACAGCTATTGTTAGACCCCATCTGATTATTATTCAAATCAGGCCGTGCCGGCTCCGCATCCGTAATGCTTTCCAGATTCGGCGGGTAATTAGAACCAACACGGAGTGGAAACGAGGCCGGATGCACGGCAGCAGATGGAAGCGTTTGGACTTCCTGTCCTCCACTTCCTCTATCAGTTCCGTTCCAACCAATCAGGAAGCATGAACATTCGAAGGTAGATCGAACTGTCTCAGGGGGTTGGAGAAGAGATGGAGAAAGAGGAGGTAGAGAGATAGATAGATTAACCCAATTAGCTTGCATAATGCGTCCCGGGAGGCCCTGAATGCTTCCTAAATAACTGGGGAGCCAAACATCAGGAGGGCACACACTAGTTCATAATTTAACAGCGTTTTTATCCCTGCACATGCTCTTCAACACACATACACACGTTCCCTCTCTATCCGTCTCACAATCACACCCACCTACGCAGCGCTAATCCATGTAGCTTCTTGCTAATGCATCACATGTGTGTTGGTGTTTGTTCACAGGCCTGTACCACTTATGAAAACTTCATGGTTGACCTCGCCATGCTGGTCCGGGAAGACAAGAACCTGAAGGCCAATGAGAGCAGCATCAGGCAGGAGGTGACCAGGGTAATGGCGCTGGAGAAGGAACTGGCTAACGTAAGCAGCAAAATGTTTTGGCCTTTTTGGCCTTGTTTCAGGAGAAATTGGGTGAAACTGCTTGATGGTGATTGACCCCTGGAAGGTGGTACATTGACCCCCCAAGCTTGTCTAAGTCTGGCGCATGTGCATGGTGGAAATGAATGAAATTTGGCCATAATGAAATTTGGACTTGGAGCTCTATTTTAATACTCAAGTATTAAGTAGGTCATTACGCTGGTATTCGTTTCTGTATTTACCATTCAGATTTAATTCTACATAGAATAGTTTTATTAATATACACTGATGAGCCAAAACATTATGGCTTATATGCTGTTGGTCCTCCGCTTGCTGCCAGAACAGCTCCCCAGGCAGGAGGTCTTCAGAACAATGGGCTGGCCACCTCATAGTCCAGATAGGGTGGCAACTTTCATAACACCAAAAAGGAGGACATTCCACCCCCAAAAGGAGGACATCATAAAGTGTGTGTGTGTGTGTGTGGGGGGGGGTGGTCGGGCACGATACTAGAACAGAATTAAAATCATAACCTATAACCTATATAACACATACATGACTGCTTTACTTACCTAACTGGGAGGAATGGATGACATTTGTGAGTCAGATGGGAGCTTACTAATTGACTACCATTTAGAGGGCTGATCTGTGGTTAGCCAGTAGGCAAGTCACAATGTCACATGATCTTGGTAAACCAATGAAATGCAAGGCATGTCAATGGCACACATAATATTGTTCGCGCGTGAACATTTTAAATAGTTCACGAAAAGAGGACTAATAGGTTCCAGGTATTGCACTGGACGGACGACTGGGAGTTGAAAAACCAGACGTGTGGCCAGACCTGAAAAGCATAAATTGTGTTACTTGGATCATGAGAAGCATATAATGGAACCGACTGCTAAGACTGAACTTGGTAGGTGTGGAAAATGATCCATGCGGAGTTCTGTGAGAACCTGAAAGAGGGTCTGTTGAAAAGAATGGAAGCTGATCTCCAGACTTCCAGAATACTGTATAACTGAAGGCAAAATGCAGAGGATCAAATCATGTCCAAGCTAAAATTAAGGTACTTAGAGACAGAGAGAGCAGTCCCCAAGGCAGGCCCACTAAAAGTGCCCAAGATGTTACCAGGAGATCCCTTGAATCCTGTAAATTGGAAGATTCCAGCACATCCCACATATGCTTGATTGGATTAAGGTCTAAAGAAGTTGGACTCAACATTTTGAACATCACGTTCTTCAGAACATTCCGGAACAGCGTGTGCAGTGGCAGGACGCATGATACTGCTGAAGGAGGTCTTCCATCAGGGAACACCATTGCCAAGAAGAGGATGTACCAATAACAGTATTTAAGTAGGTTGCCAATTAAGGTCCACACGAGTGCCTGAACTCAGGGTTTTCCAGCACTCCCACAACTGGCTTATCTTCTTCCTAGAGTGTATCTGGTGCCATCACTTCCCCAGGTAAACAGGGCACACGTACCCAGTGATGTAGAAGAAAACAGGACTTGTCAGACCAGGCGACCATCTTGCATTGCTCCAAGGTCCAGTTCCAATGCTCATGTGTCTGTTGTAGGTGCTTTCAACAGTGCACAGTGGTTAGCATGGGGATACCGACCAGTCTTTGGCTATGCAACCACTTAATCATCATGGCAAATTTCTGTGCTACAGTAACTCTTTTGCCAGTTTAGACCAGACAGGATAGCCTTTATTACCCCGCCCAATGATCCCTGGGCGCCCGACCCCAACCTGGGTGTCAGCGCTTCATGGTTTGTCCCACCACTGTCAGAAGGTACTCACCGCTGCTAACCAGAAGCACCACACAAAGTCTGTCATCTCCGGGATGCTTCAACCCAGTCATCTGGCCATTGTCAGAGTCACTCAGGTCTTCATGCCTGCCCAATTTCTCCCACATCCGACAAGTCGACTATGAGAACCAACTGTTTGCTTACCGTCTAGTATATCCAAGACCTTGACATGTGTTGCTGATCAACTCTATTCATGTCATCTGTAAGTGGTCATAATCTTCCGCCTCATTAGGGTACATGGAACATGTTAGAGCTCATTTAGAGTCGATTAAGTTCGTAGATCATGGATTAATGATGACAAACTGTGCTGTTTTTCACATGGCCGTTGAAGATACAAGAGCAAAAAGAAATCACAAGCGTGGGAGCACTTAAAACAGTGTAGCAAGAGGTGCGATAAGAAGTGGGTATGCCGTGAATGCAGGACATACACATTCTCAAACGTGTAAGTATAGTGAACCTAATCCAAGTTGGTAGGCTTCACGCCTGAACCATGGTACCACTTTTGAATCGTTGGTTTTATACTATTACTACATTACTGCCACCTACTGGATCTGTTTTGAACTGCACTACTGAACCTAATTGAAATTGTGATTATGGTTAATGATGGTTACTTATGAGTGTTCTGATACTCATTCAGTAAATGCCAACAAACATTTGAAGCCTGTAACGTGATTTTCTGGCCAGCTCAAGCACCATGTTTTCTATCACTATGTAAAAGAAGCCCCATGCTGCCTTTAGTGCTGGATGCACTGCAAAGTTTTCCAAGGAAGTTATTCAGGACGCAATAAAAGAACAGCTGCTAACTTGATTCTAAGAGCTGACCAAAGTGGGGCCTGGAGAAAGTTGACTCCCACATTGTCAACCAATGAGAGAACATGTAACTTATTTCTTCTTATTTTACTTTTAATTTTAACGTATTAAGTACTTTTAGTAAGAAAATGTCTTGTGCAATCTTAGAAAATGGCATGTTACACATTTAAAAACGTGTAAGCCTTAACACTGACCGCATAACCGATGTAACAGCCCATATGTAACTAGCAGTTATGAGGTGAAGGTCCAAAGACAAGGGGCGATTTAGACACCTCCAATGTGAAGACATCTTTTCACTGAATTTAAAGGCAAGGCAATATTAATTCTACGTAAATAAATCCATCGGAGGGTTTAAAGAACAGAGTTTTGTCATGTATGCAGGTAATGTGTGAACACTTAACAAGTTGCTAGCTAGCTGTTTTTTATTTTTGGCCCCTGGACCATCATAAATTATTACATATTGCATTTTGGCACCTTTGTTGTAAAGTGTAACTTATATAACATGGTTACAAATGTAACTATTAATTAATTGTGTAACTTACTATGTAAGGTATATATACCCTTCAGCCACTTTATTAGGTATCTACAATCACTGTCAATTTGGTCAGCTCATAAGTACCATATAGATGCACTTAGCAGACCTACAATTGCAGACAGTTTCTTTTGTTTCTCTGTTTCTCTACTTTGATATAGTTATAATGTTTATAATATTCTGATATATTATAATAGTGTGTAAATACATATAGTATTCACTACATGTAGTATATACTATAGTATATAGTATATAGTATTCACTCACCCATCCATCCAGATCATTGAATTCAGGTGTTCCAATCACTTCAATGGCCTCAGGCGTATAAAACCGAGCACCTAGACATGCAGACTGCTTCTACAGACATTAGTGAAAGAATGGGTCGCTCTCAGGAGCTCAGTGAATTCCAGCATGGTACCATGATAGGATGCTTCCTCCCTACTAAATATTCCACAGTCAACTGTCAGTGGTCTTATAACAAAGTGGAAGCAAATGAGCCGTGAAGTCACTACAGACCTCCAAACTTCATGTGGCCTTCAGATCAGCTCAAGAACAGTGTGTAGAGAGCTTCAAGGAATGGGTTTCCATGGCCAAGCAGCTGCATCCAAGCCTCACATCACCAAACGCAATGCAGTGTCGAATGCAGTGGTGTAAACTGACGAACCACTGGAGTGATGAATCACGCTTCTGTAGAGTGACGAATCATGCTTCTCCGTCTGGCAATCTGATGGACGAGTCTGGGTTTGGTGGTTGCCAGGAGAACGGTACTGCATATGCCAAGTGTAAAGTTTGGTGGAGGGGGGATTAGGGTGTGGGGTTGTTGTTCAGGAGTTGGGCTCGTCCCCTTAGTTCCAGTGAATTGAAGCTGTTATAGCTGCAAAGGGTGGGCTGACATCATATTAAGCCCTCTGGATTAAGAATGGGATGTCACTCAAGTTCATTTGCTTGTGAAGGCAGACGACCATATATATATATATATACTGTATATATATGGTCATATTAGAATACAGAAGAAATGATCTGTCTGTGATCGTAGACCGTGATTAGTGATGTGTGTGTGAGTGTGTAATCATCTTGTTCTAAGGGTTCTGAAATGAGCTGGGTTCCTGATGGAAAACAGCGCAGTGTGTTTTTTCATTTGGCCTGTTACGTTCTGTTTGTGTTCTGCACTAAAACCAATCGCCAAAGGCTGTAAATCATCAGATCTAAAAATCAACAACATGTTTTTCCACCAGATGCGGTAATACTTTAGCCTTTTATTAGTTAGCGATCATGTGACCCTTCTGACATTTACAGTGTGCGGAGCGCGGGCCTAGTTAAGCTGTTTGTTTGATCTGGAGGTGATGTCACACCGCTCAAACTCTCTGTACTTGGTGCACTCTGACTGTGCCCGAGAGTGGTTGGCGTGCGCTATGAGCGTGCGTGTACTAAGACAGAATGAATTATAGCTTTAATAGAACTTAATAGGCAAGCAGGCACGGTTCACACAGTGTTCAGTGGACGTTCACCGTCTCCTGATTGCAAAACATTAACTCTTAGAAGTCGCTGCTGTAGCACTTTGTTTTACAGTCCCGTAAGCTCTCTGTATTAACCCAGTGAGTGGAAGGTGCAAACTCCAAAGTACTAGGTAATTATGCTGGGTCAGATTACGTTGGGTTTAACTTAATTACAATAAGATGAACCAAAGGTTCTAGATATTTACTGGGTAAATACATGGTACACTTGGCAAAGTGCTGGGTAATATTAAGTTATTGATGGTAAGTTCCAAGACAGTTTAACTAAACTACACATTCTAGATATTAAACTGATAAAGGACATAGTACAGTATCTCATAGGTATCTGCAAGGTGGCAAACAAACATAGATGTTTTCACGTATCAGGTAAGTTATATGGCGGAATGTTGCCTTATTTAGCCACATGGGTTTTATTTTGTCTGGCAAGGTGAGTAAATGTGTACGTCTTTATGTTTACCCTGTGAGGATTGGTGGCCTGTCCAGAGTGTTTCCTGCTGTCCACCCAATGGTATATGGCGCTGGTATGGCGCTGGTATATGCTCCAGCACCTCCTGTGACACAGAAGGATAACCCTATGTTCACACTAGCAAGCGACAAGTCACTTATGTTGCCCCAAGTTTGTCTCTTGTGGGTGTGTTCGAGATCCAGGAGAGCTAACCAGTTTTAAAAGCACCTGTTATTACTGATGAATTAATTTATATGAAGACGTAACTGCTTGCAGTTGTGGCTAACTGTATTGGCTGTTTAGCATGCTGGCTAACCTAGCTAGCTATCAAGTGACTTGACTCCCTAGAGACACCAACAATATTCCCTACTTTACTACAGATGTACATGTACAAAGACACATCGACTGGGTAAAGAAGAAACAGTGGTTATGAGCTTCTCCTCCATGTTTAACACCACACTGCGGAGAACTGGAACCAGATGCTGGTCCAGAGAGCCTGAGCTGGGGACCTCAGACCCCCGAGTCTACGATTGGTCTGAAGAATTTGTTGGAGCCAATTGTTTACTATGTTGCTTCATCACATCAAAATTCATTTGTGTATAGTTGAGAAAATCTTAACCCTTTTCCCTTAACCGAAGTTTCTTGTAGCTCTGTTGCCGCATGTCGCTAAATTGCGGCTACAAGTAGCTTACTCCCATAGGAAACGACTGGTTACTTGTAGCTAGATTGGCCATATGTCCGGTTTTAGGCCGGATCATCTGGTTTTTCAACTCCCAATCCTCCAACCGGACGCCTATTAGTCCTCTTTTCGGGATGAACTAATTTAAAAGGTTCACTCACAAACAATATTGTGTGTGCCATTGGCTCACGTCCGTGTCAAAAGACATGCCTTGCATTTCATTGGTTTAACAAGGTCATGTGACGTTCGTGACTCACCTACCGGCTAACCGCAGGTCAGCCCTCTAAATGCTAGTCAATTTAGTAAGCTCCCGTCTGACTGATCCATTCCACCCAATTAGGTGAGTAAAGCATCATTTATGTGTTATATAGGTTAGATTATGATTTTGATTGTGTTCTAGTGTCGTGCCCGGCCCCCCACCCGCTATGTCCTCCTTTTTGGGGTTATGAAAATGGCCACCCTACTTGTAGCTCTGTCATCTGTTAGTGTGGACGTAGGACCAGAGGTCTTTAAGTTTGAGCAGACTTGCTGTGCTCAGGGACACGGTAGCCTACAGCATTAAGTTCAAGCCGTGTGGTTCATTAGAACCGTACACATGGTCTACTTAGCTTGAGATTTTCTCGTCTGCCTGTCTCTTTCGGCCTTTCCAAAAATCCCTCTCCTATTTCCTAACACTTACTCTTGTTCCTTCAGGCCACAGACACGCCAGAAGACAGAAACAACCCTGTTCTGCTGTACAACAAGATGCCCCTGGAGACCCTCAACACCAACTTCACGCTGGAGTTTGACTCTACAGTAAGATGTTTGTACCTTTTTTGCAGGAACAGAAGTTTTGATTGATTTTTAGAGCTAGACTTTCCCGCCGGGTTTTAGAAACAAGTCTCTTGAACCAGAGGAGAGATGTTTACCTCGAGCGCTGCTGTCTGCATCAACGACACAAATTCTCCGATGAGCTCTGCCAAAGTTCTGGACTGCAATTAGATAGCAGCAATGTTCAACCCAGATCTTAACTTCTTCTCTGGTGGGATATATGACATTTAATTAAAGCCACCAGCCTGTGATCATTTAATGAAATGACTTGTGACTGCCAGCCCGGCCCTGCAATTCACACCTTAGGCTAACCTGAAACCACACTTGAAACTAGCAATTAGAATGAAACCCTAGGTTCAGCCTCGTGACTAACAAAGTCTGAGCCAAGGCGCATTTGAGCTCAGAGCCTAGCTTTCCAACAGAAAGACAGATCCCAGACGTATCCCTTACAGGAATGTGCAGATCCTTCTTTCAGTCTTTCCTCATCTCGTTCATCAGGTGTTCAACTGGACTCTCTTCACCAACAACATCATGCAAACGGTCGACCTTCCCATTACGGACAGTGAGCAAGTGATCGTTTATGCCCCCAACTACTTGAGGAGGCTCAACCACGTCCTGAACAAGTACACAAAGAGGTGAGTTCTCCAAAAACCACCTTCGGAGACATTACAGAGATCTACACCAAGTGAAGGGTACTTCTGGAGAACATGCTGACCTGAATTAGTTTGCATCCAGGTGTTAGACTGGGTTCTTGTACATCATATCCTTTTAGGACTTCTTCTCATCCCTGGTCATAAGCTCGCTGGACAATAAATGAGTCCCCTCTGTGAAGTTCTGGGGGTGTTTTAATTATGTGGAAATGGGTTTTTCGGTTGAGGTGGCAGTAAATGTGAACCACAGTGTCTACACTGAGCTGCTGGAACAACCAGGTTTTACCTCTTGCTCATCATCTTACCGAGGAGCATATCATTCCTATCCCTGTATTCCAAGATGACAGTTCCCACGTTCACAGAACTGCAGATGTGACTGATTGGCATGATGAACATTCAGGAGCATTCACACATGCCCAAGATTTGAATCCTCTTGGAAATCTGTGGGACTACTTGGAACAACCAGTAAAGACACCAGGGAAGGCATCCACCAAATCTGGACCAACCGTGCAACTGTGAACATTGATGTGGCCTACATCCAGAAAGTTGTCCAGTAAATGCCAAATCCAATCACAGCTGTTATCCATGTTCATGGAGGTATTACACGCTATTAGGTGCGTTTTAGTCACAAGGGACTTATGTTTTTTGTCAAGTGAGCTTATGTAAATATGTATGACCTCACAACCATGATGTTCAGTTCCCTGTATGACTTGGAAAGCGTTTGGTATGTTTTGGTACTGGTACTTTATTAAATTACACTTCAGGATCGGGGGCATTGTGGGGCAATTTTGATGCAGTTATTAAGCTTTACCATAGCAGTAGATGGTAATTAACTGCTTATTATCATGTTATTAAGCAGGACCTTAGGTACCTTAAAAGCTCTTGTAATGTGCATTTTGAGTCCAGTCAGTCCAAGACAGTAGTTTGTAATTGGCAGTCTGCTTATTTGTATGGTATTAAGCAGTCCCTTGACTGAATTAAGCCTTTCCAGAGTGTTTGTATTTGGGAGTTTTTTGTGAAGTCGTTTCTTGACCTTGGGGGAGGAAGGACTTAAGACCAGTCAAATGCAATTAGCCTGCTTTGTTTGTGATTGTGCAGTGCAAAGACTCTTTTCTCTTCGTTTTTTTTCCTCGTCTCATCTCCTCTTTTCTTGTATCTTCCCACTTTTCCCTTTCTCTGCTAACTTGTCCCACAGATATTGACATCATTCCAGCTCTGGAATGTTCAGTCTGCTTGGGAATGGTGTGTTTGTGTACAGCTCTTTGATCTTTATACAGCTCTTCTTTTATTTTCTCTTCTTTTATTTTCTCTTCTCTTCTCTTCTCTTCTCTTCTTCTCTTCTCTTCTCTTCTCTTCTCTTCTCTTCTCTTCTCTTCTCTTCTCTTCTCTTCTCTTCTCGCCTTGATATCATTCCAGCTCCAGAATGTTCAGTCTGCTTGGGAATGTTGTGCTTGTGTGCAGATGTTTGATCCAGTGTTTATGTACAGCATTGTTAAATGATGATTTATGTTCCTATAGAAATGAATGGGGAGTCAGTTCGTAACACCCTATTACCCATCTATCATAGCAACCACTCAGAAACCACCTAGCAGCCCCCTAGCAACCACCTGGGACAGTTTAGGAACCTCAGCAACTTTAAGCTGCATAAAACTCTGTTTCAGTGTTACTGTTGTTTTATGGTGTGAAAGATTGTGTAACACGCAAATACAAGTGCTCTGGAATGTCCTTAGTTCACTCTTACTTATAAATGAAGTAATAAGTAACGTCTACTGGCTTATTAAGACTATTACATCATTAGCAGGTCCTGCTCTGACCCTGAAGGCTGCCCCAAAAAGGTTTCTTGCCATGATTCCATCCAGCACAGCCTAGTCTACTGTACTAATTCTCTACCCTGCACTACCCTACACTACCCCGCACTACGCTACACTACCCTGCACTACCCTACCCTACCCTACCCTACCCTGCTCTACACTACCCTGCACTACCCTACACTACACTGCCCTGCACTACCCTACACTACCCTGCTCTACACTACCCTGCACTACCCTACACCACCCTGCACTACACCACCCTACATTACCCTATATTACCCTACACTACCCTACACTACCCTGCACTACACCACCCTACATTACCCTATATTACCCTACACTACCCTACACTACCCTGCAATACCCTACACTACACTACACTCCCCTCACTACAATACACTACCCTGCAGTACCCTACCCTGCACTACCCTACACAACCCTACACTACCATACATTACCCTGCACTACCATACATTACCCTACACTACCCTACACAACCCTACACTACCATACATTACCCTGCACTACCATACATTACCCTACACTACCCTGCAATACCCTACACTACCCTGCACTACCCTGCACTACACTACTCCTCACTACCCTGCACTACCCTACACTACCCTGCACTACACTACTCCTCACTACCCTGCACTACACTACACTACCCTGCACTACACTACTCCTCACTACCCTGCACTACACTACAC
>CM067486.1:2744099-2755517 GCA_034552555.1 Semaprochilodus insignis
CTCTCTCTCTCTCTCTCTTTCTCTCTCTCTCTCTCTCTCTCTCTCTCTTTCTCTCCCCCAGAGTGAAAAGAGCTTTTGATCAAAATGAGTGATGGTGTAGTATTAGTATCTGTATCTGTATCAGTATCAGTGGACAGTGAGCTCATTTACTGACTGGAACTCTGTTATCAGTGCTTCAGTCCATCATTCTATTCTATTCTATTCTATTCTATTCATCTCTTCTTTTTCGTTTCTCTTCTTTTTTCTTCTTTTTGTCTGTTCTTCTCTTTTCTCTTCTTTTTCTTTACTTTTCTTCTTCTCTTTTTCTCTTCTCTTCTCTTCTCTTCTGTTTATCTGTCTTTCTTACTCATCCTCTTTTATTCTCTCCTCATTCAGGCTATCTCCGGTACCACCTCAGAGGCAGCAGTGTGGAGACGGTGTGCCAACTACGTCAACAACAACATGGAGAACGCTGTGGGCAGGCTGTATGTGGAGGAGGCCTTCGCGGGAGACAGCAAGGAGATGGTCAGTCCCACTAAAGGCCGAAAGTCCCTCTAGAAGCTCTGAAGTACACACGATTTAGGAAAGCCAAATTCACAGCGTAGAGGACAGGAGGCCTTTTGTTGCTTCCCTATCCTGTTCTGATTCCTCAAACTCACAGTCACAGTTCCTTTCAATCCTGGGAATAGCTAGCTAGTGCTGTCATGAGTGAATGGCTGGACATTTCCTCCTTTCTCATCTACCAGGTACAGATAACATGAGACCACGTTTCCAGATCTGATAGCGATGTCAATATTGAAACCTTGAGTATCGGCTGATGATTATACCAGGTATCAGATCGGCGCCATCTGTACTTGCAAGTAAAAGGCAAGTCACCAACTAGTGTCCTGAGCTAGCATTCAATCACAGCTCAAAGCTTTCCTGCTAGTACTCGAGTGAGTAGTAGAACGTCATACGTGAATAACACTCCAGTTTATGGTGGAGTTCACTTAGCCGTCTATATGCATTACTGCTTGGGCAGGATTTAGGGTTCCTGGAGCACATGGTTTAGCAGCACATGCAGGCTGACGTCTCCCTCGTTTGTTTCCTCGTATTCTTGTAAGAGAAGCTGAGCGGTGGATCTGCTGCACCTGTCATAAAGTACAGCCCTTAACACCCCATTAATCACCCGGCCCCATTGGGCCCCTCGCCTGGGCAGCGGACGTGGCCTGCAGCGCCGTGCGTGTGCATGTCCACATGGGTCCGTTTTTCCATTGTGTAGACATCTTAACAAGTACAGCTGGCATGTGCACGTGTACGTGTATATGAGGATCTGTTGTGCTAATACTGCTAATACTAATGCAGTTGTTGCCAAAATGTCATGTGACCTTTCCATTGGCATCTGCTAGAATACAAGCACCCTAGGTGTACACCTTACTGCAGCAGTTTGGTTAATCGTTGTTGTTCATGTTAGTGGAGCTGTAAAAATACTGCTGTTAATATTTGGCAAAGGTTTCTGCTGGTGTCAGAGCTGTTTGCAATTAATCACATAGTAAACTACAGGGCATGAGACAACAGCTTTCACCATCTACTTAATACATTCGGGCCAGCTCCCCAGACCCAGCTTAAGCCTAAGCCTTTAAACCTTGACTAAATGTATTTCCTAGGGTGATTCATCACTGGAACTGCAATTCAGTCCAAGACTGCAATGCAGGTGTGGGAAACCAGCCCTGAAAGTCATCATGCCATAGAAGAAGAAATTTCCAGTTTAGCCTTTGAGTACAGTGTCTGTAGTGTGCTGAAGTAGTTGGTACACTGTAACAACTCTGTAATAACACTGTAATAACACTGTAATAACGCACTGGACAAAAAATAAGTCCCCTGTGACTGAAACGTACCTAATAGTGTATAATACCGCCATGAGCACCAATACCAGCTGTGACTGGATTTGGCATGGACTGGACAAGTTTCTGGATGTAGGCCACATCAATGTTCAGACACTCTTGCATCAAAGAATTGGTCAGTTGGGCCAGATTAGGTGGATGCCTTCCCTGGTACAATTCCGAGGAGAATTCCCTGTAGACTGGGATTTCAGCCACTGCTGGTAGACCCGTATGACCGCACGCTTCCATACACCTGCAGATTCAGCTACTTCCTTCACACTATGGTCTTTGGCACGCCCAAATGCAGTCACTCCTTTTAGCCAATCATTAACATCTGCTTTGGAGCCATTTTCCACATATGGAACAAGACATTCACTGCACTGTACCACCTCTTCTCAATCTATGGATCCCATCACTCACACCCCGCAGGTATTTATAGCCCCATCATCCTCATGTAGTGCCATCTGCAGGAGCAGGTTCTTTGAGTCAACGAAGAAGAACCACTGTTGGTTCCCAAAGGAACCATGTTTGAAAATAGATTAGTTAGTTTAAAGAGCCTTCACATAATGTTCGGGTTTTATACTAGTTTAAATGTTAATCCTGTGGTACATCAAGAGTATATGTGGTATATCAGGATATGGACTGGTTCCGACTCTCATCAGTTGGAGCTGTTAAGTGTAAGACTGCAGAGTGTTTAAGAATACCAGCACCATCCACTTAGTTGGGTGTGTCTAAACTTGACTGGCACTTTAACTGCAGCCTATTGCAGTGCCTATTTATAAAACACTGTTATATGTCCTAAATCCATAAGTGGATGTACATAAATAAATATCTAATAAAATCCCCCATACCACTGATATCATAGAGTCATTATAAGCTACAATGGCAAAACACTGTACAAGTGAAACTGCGACAGCACTCAAGGTTGCTCAGACTAGTCAACTTGCTCAGCGATGACACTTTAAGCTTGGTGTCAAATAGTCACTGATCTGAACTATTGTGTTGCACACAGAGGAATTTGTCTTCTGCATTGGGAAACACCCATATACACACACTAGTGAACACACTCATACGCTAGGGGGCAGTGAGCACACTTGCCCGAAGCGGGGGGCAGTCCTATCCACGGTGCCCGGGGAGCAGTTGGGGGTTAGGTGCCTTGCTCAAGTGTACCTCAAGTCGTTACTGTCGGTTCAGGGAACCAAACCGGCGACCCTCTGGTCACAAGGCTGGTTTATTGACCACCAGCCCACGTCCTTATAACACTAACAATATGGACACCTTGGAGAAGACTGGTGATTTCAGGGTCTGCATATCCGGTTTCCTGAAGGCTACCAAATCGATCAATGGCTCGTTGGAAGAGCATATCACACTCTACTGGCCTGTGGAGTTTGGCTCTGTTCTATGACTTTTCCAACGATCTACAGATCTTCAAAAACCAGATATTGGATGTTATTATATACAGATTCCCAAAGACTGAGTAATGGCGCTCTGAGTAATGGCGCTCTACATTTCTCTGGCCCTCTTAACAAGGCTGCTGTGGGTGCACTTAAACTGGATACAAGTTTGCGAGTTTCCGGGGTCCGCATCTACGGTTCTAGCAGTGTGCCCCAGGGCCCTTTGGAAGGGGCATGTCACGCTCTACTGACCTGTGGTGGTTTTCTTCACCACAGACTTTTTAACCTGGATTATTGCAAAGGATTCCTTTCTCTTTTAGGCGTGTAGAATGTAAATGAAATGTTTGTGTGATGCTAAAATTGAATGCTACATGTACCTCCGCCCTAAATAGATGCATTTTAAGCCGAACACTTCTCTCAGAACTACTGTAAAACTCTGGCTTCAGGCAGTAAAACTGTTACTATTTCATGCAAACCACTTTTAGCTTTTCAATGGGCATAATTGCTGGTTGGACATCTGGTTCCTATCACTGCCACTGTAAACAATGGAGCATTTCACATCAAACCACTTTCAATAACGTTATGTACAACTCAAAGATTGAATTATATAGCAGGTCAGCAGGTTTAATATCAAAGAGAGTCAAATAACTTGAAGTGAGGGCCCACATATGGATGGAGTTTAACCCTCAAGATATGGCTGGTCAAGGCTCCAATTTCCTGCTTTAGAATAGCTAATAAATAGCTGTCTTATCACATACACTCATCGTCAAAAGAATAGCTGCACCCAGAAGGAGGTGTGGGATTGCAGTGCTATTGGGAAGGAAGATAAAGGTTACCAGGATCAATAAATGATGATACATTTAGACTGATATGATCAATATTTATTGAGCTACACATACAGAAGTAGTGTCTCTCAGTATGGCGTTAGGTGCCATGTTTGTTAACGCAACATGCCAGACGTCTCAGCATGGAGTTGTAGAGGTTCCTAATGGTGTCCTGTGATAATCCATCCTGTGCAGCTTGAATATCCTCACACAGTTCCTGCAGATGGTGCGGTAGGGGTGGAGGTGGGGTGACACCAGGCCTTCTGGACGTGTGAGGACAAACCGTTCATCTTGGTGCTGACCACGGTGCCTCCACACACGGATTCGTTGGTCGTCTCCACCAAGACACAAGCGGGACTCGTCACTGAAGATGACCCGCTGCCATTCTGAGTCACTCCATGACAGTCTGGCACGACACCATTGCAGTCTTTGGTGACGTTGACATGGTGTTAAGGACAGTCGTCGTAACGGTCTGCATACATGTAGTCCTGCATGGTGCAGCCGTCTGCCAATGGTGCTGGCACTAACACAATGACTCATGGAGGGAATCACTGCTCGCTGAATGTCTGCAATCGTGGCTGTGGGTCAGTCAGGTATAGCGTTAAGGCCCGTCCTTGCTTATGTCACATGCGCAGCCGGGCGTGGAACCTGAATCATTTGCATGTCTCACAATATCAAATCCACCCACCAAGTTTCATTTCTGTCGGTTGATTCCTTCTGGGTGCAGGTATTCTTTGACGATGAGTGTCAAGGGGTATAAGTGTTCTCCTAGCCTCCTGTAGCATGCTTGAGAACATCTGTTGTTCTGTTGTTTGCATGTGGTTTGGGAATGTGTCTATAAGATCAAATTTATCTCTCTTTGGCCGAACTATAAGCCACCCTTGGCTGCAACCCCTCCGTCCTCCTATATCTTTGGTCACATGGATATCATTACGGATATCTACACGCAGGCCCTCCATTAAAGGTGAACACCGGCAGGTCTGAACTGGTGCCAGTGGTTTTGCGAATTAGAGTCCAACCAAAACAACCCAACGATATGAAGTAGTACATCATTATAAGCAACTGAGTGAGCCGGACTTACAGGTTCCAAACACAGCTCAGGCACGTGGGGCTATTTTAGGATTGGTGCCGCGGCCTACTATCGCCTTTGAACCGGTGACAAAGAACACTGCTCGCTTAACAGCACGTCAGCGCAGTTCATAACATTTAAAGTGAGAGCTTATCTCGGTGCGATAAGGGATGGCGTTATGAGAAATATACGAGCCTAAGCTCCCCCATAATCTCCTCTCCGTCTCAGTCAAGTCTTGGCTCGGCTCCTAGTTGTCGTTTCAACCAGCACCTACACTCGGAGCCATGTGAAATCCTTCGGCTAACGCTAACAAAACACTATGGCACTGACGTAAACTCTACACTGTGTTTTTCCTGATACGCTGGGAAAGTTCAAAGCGATATCATTACTCAGTGTAGCTCGCTGCTCCATGCTAAGACACTACCCCAGATAAGATGGTGTAGTGCTCGATTGTCTGTTTACTTAGAAGTGTGTTTTATGTGACATAATGGTTCCATCTATCACAGCATACAGAGAAGGTGCACCATTTTCACCACCACATGCATTCACATGACAGGGCTGTATACATTCCGCCTGCTTTTGACTCTTGGTGTGGTTCCTCATGTGATTCCATACAATAATGCTATAAGTAGAGACCGTGGGGAAGTTCCCAGAGACAGAGGTGGACAAAGTACACAACTCTATTACTTGAGTATAACTACAGATACCTCTGGTCAAATAGGGGTACCCCTAGTGGGAGGAGTTTGACTGACAGCATAGGAGAGTGACTGACAGAATAGGAGGAGTTTACCGTGATTGACTGACGACGTAGGAGGAGTTTACTGTGATTGATGGCATAGGAGGAGTTTACTGTGATTGACAATGCAGTAGGAGGAGTTTACTGTGACTGATTGACAATGTAGGAGGAGTTTACTGTGATTGATGGTGTAGGAGGAGTTTACTGTGACTGACTGACAGTGCAGTAGGAGGAGTTTACTGTGACTGACGGCGTAGGAGGAGTTTACTGTGATTGTGTAGGAGGAGTTTACTGTGACTGACGGCATAGGAGGAGTTTACTGTGATTGTGTAGGAGGAGTTTACTGTGACTGACGACATAGGAGGAGTTTACTGTGATTGTGTAGGAGAAATTTACTTTGTCTGACTGACGATGTAGGAGGAGTCTACTGTCATTGTAGCGGAGTAGTTTACTGTGATTGACAGTGCAGTAGGACGAGTTTACTGTGACTGACTGGCGATGTAGGAGGAGTCTACTGTGATTGTAGAGGAGGAGTTTACCGTGACTGACTGAGTGTAGTAGGAGGAGTTTACTGTGATTGACTGATGGTGTGGGAAGAGTTTGGCTTCCTATTCGCCAGCTTCTTGTTTGAATTTTCCTGCTCCACCTTAAATAGTCTTGCAGTCAACAGCAGGCGTGTGAGGTACCAGTATATAACGGCTGCAATTAAGGTGGAGCAGCATCAGGCAGTGTATTCATAACCATTTCATGTAGTAACTTTCTGTGAAGGAGCTTTTAAAGGGTCGTCAGACGTCTGGTTCCCATCACCACCACTGTGAACAATACTGACTCTGGCAATGTGTACGGAGCGCTTCACTCCGAGCCACTCTGAATGGCCACTCTGAAACATTTAATTATTAGGGAATTAGGGAATTGCTTTTCCCCATTGAGTGGCAGTTTCAAAATATAGCTTTCCTTCCAGTTCTTAAATCTGATTGGCTGAGCTGCATTTAAAGCTGCTGTAAAACATACGACTACACACGTCATTCAGCATTCATGCACCAAGCTATGAAAACCATTAAATTTACAGTGCAGTAATCTCAGACTGCAGATCCTGGCAAATCACAGCCCACACTTAATGAGCCACGTTACTCAGGAGAAGGATTTTTATTGCAGTTATTGTTCATTCTTTATAGGACATTGTATACTGTATCATATGTTTTGCACTATGTCTAACAACAACCATTAAATGTGGTAAACCTGCTCCAATGTAACGTATGCCAAATGTGGGACGTGTGCTTATATGCTGTTCTCTGATTGGCTCAGATGGACGAGATGATTGTCAACATCAGAGAGGTGTTTGTCAGCAACCTTCATGACCTCACCTGGATGGATGGTGAAACCAAGAAAGCAGCTGAAGAGAAGGTGAGTTGGTGAAAGGTCTCAGTCTCACTCGGTCTCACTGAGTAATTTAAGCACTCTTCTGAAGTTCGCTATTCAGACACAAGCATCCCGAATAAACAAGGCTCTGCAGACGGCAATCGAAAGTGTCAATTATAATGCAACCAATATGATACAGTGGTTATACACATGGCAGCTGCCCCCAAACTTTTTAGCAAACAAGTCGATGATTCACATGAGCTTCTACTCCTTGCAGGCCCGAGCTATTCGAGAGAGAATCGGGTTCTCGGAAAATATCAAGAACAATACGTTTTTGGATGAGGAGTATAAAGAGGTGAGTAAGAATCCCTGCAGGAAACGGAAGATACCAACATGACCAGTATACACCGACTGGTCACCAGTGTCCATTGTATCAGTTCCACTGACCATATAGGAGCACTCTGTAGTTCTACAGTTACAGACTGTAGTCCATATGTTTCTCTGTATACTGTATTACCCTGTTCTTCAATGGTCAGGACCCCCACAGGACCACCACAGAGCAGGTATTATGTGGGTGGTGGATCATTCTCAGCACAGCAATGACAGTGACGTGGTGGTGGTGTTAGTGTGTGTAGTGCTGGTATGAGTGGATATATATATATATATATATAAGGTGCCAAATAGGGGTTCTTTGGCACAATGCCATGAAACATTGTGTCGTAAATGGACCTTCACATGATAGGGTCCTACACCAAGCCGCGAACCATCCAGGTGCCTTTATGTTTATAGAAGGAAGGATGACACTTTTTCAGATAAACAGTCTTTTTGTAAATGACCCTTTCTCCTTTTCCAGCTGAGCTACCATTCGGAGGAATACTTTGAGAACATCCTGAAGAACCTGGAGTTTGGTCAGAAGAAGCGGTTGAAGAGGCTGCGGATGAAAGTGAACAAAGAAGAGTAAGACGCTCCTCGCCTTGTTGGACAGGCTTAGTCCTAATTTATGAAGGTCGTATATACAAATTCATGATTGAGTATGATTATAGTTAAGAAACATGAATTTGACATAGACATGCACAGTTCCTTTCTATCTGCTGAGATGTTCTTCCAAACCAAAGTTCAGTTTTGGAAGTTGCATTGTGTGCTTCTCAAACACTTTCGATGTTGTTGGGGTCTGGTCGTTGGGGTGGTCGGTCCATTGTTCACCAGCAGCTTCTTTGTTTGATGTGTCCATCTTCTTTTCTCAGTGAGGGTTTCATGAACAGCTACACATGCTTTCAGACCCATGGGAATGAGTTGAGGACAGTTTTGGTGGTCTACCAGGCCTTCCAGGTGGTTGTTAGGAGGCCCATTTTCTTTGTATTGCTGTCCAGACGTTGGGGTGGTTGGTCCATTGTTCTGAGAACAGCAGCAGCTTCTTAGCTTGATGTGTCTGTCTCCTTTTCTCAGTGAGGAGCTTCTTGAACAGCTACACATCCTTTTAGGGCCTTAGCATTGAATTGAGGACAGTTTTGGTGGTCTGCCAAGTGTTTTCAGGTGGATGTTACGAGTCCAGTTTTCTTTTTTATCACTTTAACATGTTAGAGGTCCAAACACTTGGGTGGTGAAATCTACACTCGTTTTTTTTTTTAAATCAGTAGTTCTCAGTCCTGGTCCTGGAATCACTTAGAGGATCCCCCAGGTGATCCAGCTAATGAGTTAAATTAACAAGCTGTCGTTAAGGTGAATGAGGAGTGTAAGAACAGAAAAAAACGCTGGCTGCATCCAAAATTGCCTAATTGGAGTACGTACTTGACTGGACAGAGTGCGCGCTGCTGGACTAGTAAAGCAGTAGGCTCTCGGTACGCCAATGTGTAGTATCCACTAAACCTTGGATGCACTACGTCCGCATCTTACCAATGTCTTTTGATGTAACATGCCACACCACCACTGTCCCAGTCCCTCTATTTATTAAGAGCACCATTTGCATAAGATACAGTTCTTTACTATTACAGGTAGCTTGGCTGGCTAACTAGCTAGCTAATATAATATGAACTTATATTACCTTAGCTTGCGTTCACTGCTAGCCTTAAAAACTCGCAAGTTACACTGATACAGACAAAACATGTTCAAAGTTCTACACAACGTGACTAATAACACTTATAGTCTTAATATTTAATGACTGCTTTCCGCCATTTTCCTTCCTCCGCCGTTCCAGTTTAATCATGGGATAGCACAGTGTGCTGTGGTCACATACTTTACATGCACCCTGATTCAGTAGGCCATCCGGGAATTTCCACACCCTGCTTGATGAATACTGTGTATTCGGACGCGCTAGCCATTCCGGCTTACTGCTTTCGCATACTGCGTATTACGGACATTTGGATTTCGGATGCAGCCACTGGTTAACGTGCAGGGCTGTTACTCCAGGACCAGGACTACAAATGCAGTCCCTGCTGAGAGGTGTAATGTAGCCCAAGACCAGTCTCAGTCTGCTTCTGGAAAACTGCCCCTTTCTTGTCCGTGCATACTGATGACAGATGGCCCTCTTAAAAATAGGAAGTCATTCTCTAAGTTTAGCAACTGCTATAAAAAAGCCTCATTAATGAGGAACAGTCATAAAACATTAACATGGAATGTGGACTCCATTAACTGTAGATCTGTCATCCTTTACCCTAAGGTGGATCTCGGGGGCAGCAGTGGTCAACGCGTTCTACTCATCCAGCAGAAACCAAATAGGTAACCAGAGTGCAAATTTAAAGAACAGCGTTTTAGTCATCGGTGCACTGTTGTAGGTTTGTTGACGGAATATCTTTCCTGCTCTCGCAGTATTTCCTGCCGGAATCCTGCAGCCTCCGTTCTTTGGTAAAGGCCAGCCTTGGTCCCTCAACTACGGCGGCATTGGCATGGTGATTGGCCACGAGATCACCCACGGCTTTGACGACAATGGTGAGAAAGCCGGTCCCGTCTGTGCCTGCTAGTGCTAACTATATGCAACAGTATAGGGGTTCAGTGAAGACCGAATACACCTGCATCTTCTGTTTGAAACATACCATGTAATTACCATGTAATTAAGCCCAAAGGCCTTGAGCAAGCAATTTAAAATGGGGGATTGGATTCATTCGGGAGCTACACTTTCTCTCCAGTTTGATTTAGCAAACACACATACAACTGACTTTCCTGGACAACAGCAGCTAAAAGCTTATCCTCAAACAGGCCCACCCCCTTTTATCATTGGCCCATCCAAAATGACAAACTTAGTTTAATATGCAGGGCTAGTTAAAAATATTTGGGGCTATATCCCCAGAGGCCTCAGGCCAGGCTATAAGCCCCGCTGAGTCCTATAAGTAGCCGGAATACATACATACATACATACGTACATATATACATACATACTTACATATATAGACCACTCCAGTTTTTCTTAAATCAGCATCTGAACATGTACAGCAGCCGTTCTGAAGATTCTCCCTCACAGACACGCCTGATTCTACTTAACGAGATGCTGATCAGGTGATCCCCTTAACCAAATCCTATCTTTACGAGCAACAGTATAAACCCACTGCTGCTGTCATCACTGTTCTCTCCTTATGGAACCAACTGGATGGCAAAAGCAGTGCCTGTACTACCCAAACATTAAGTGTAGTCAAAATACAACTACAGACCATGCCAAGAGAGCTGAAGAGAAAGGTTCTTAGCGAGGAACAGGAGGGTTAGGTTCTAGCTTTACCGACAGATACAGTGAGCCTCAGGTTCATTTCAAAAAACATTTCAAACACAGAGGTTCATAAGAACAAGGTCAAGCAGCAAACACACGGGACAACACAGCCACAGACTGGCAGAGGGTGAAAACCACTCTCTACTGACTGTGATGAGCGCCACCTCATTCGAAAGTCACTTAACCTCCGTAAGATGACCTCAAGCTGACCTACAGAAAGCAAGGCGAGCGGTAGCTGGGGTGAACTGCACAGTGAGGATGGTTCCAAACAGGCTTCCAGAGGCCTTTCTGTTCTTTTGACCATCAGTCAAGTAAAAAGATCTTTCCAGTAGTGTATACGGCTCAACACGGCTCATTCTGGTCAAACACTGATCATTTTGAAACTGATCATTTTGATGTGGTCTCTTATTTTCATCCAGAGCAGTATATATATATATATCTATCTATCTATCTATCTATCTATCTATCTATCTATATATATATATATATATATATATATAT
>CM067486.1:2770323-2791921 GCA_034552555.1 Semaprochilodus insignis
GAGGAGAATTCCCTGTAGACTGGGATTTTAGCCACTGCTGGTAGACCCGTATGACCGTACGCTTCCATACACCTGCAGATTCAGCTACTTCCTTCACACTATGGTCTTTGGCACGCCCAGATGCAGTCACTCCTTTTAGCCAACCATTATCATCTGCTTTGGAGCCATTTTCCACACATGGAACGAGACATTCACTGCACTGTACCACCTCTTCTCAATCTATGGATCCCGTCACTCACACCCCGCAGGTATTTATAGCCCCATCATCCTCGTGCAGCGCCATCTGCAGGAGTCTGAAGTTACTACCACCTTAAACACGCGATGCGTCCATGTGCCCATTAAGCTTAAGTTGCCAGTTGGTGATGTAGCCCGGTCAAAAGGGATATACCCTTGTTGCTCAAAGCTAGCTGCCTAAACAAGGAACCCTGCTTTGTGAGACAGACCCCAGGTACGGCTAACTTGCTTGTCTTGCTTGAGTTGTACGAGATTGCGTAACTCGTTTATGAGTTGTACGAGATGTATATTTTCTTCCTCTCTCTGCAGTTATTGGGCTTCTGTTGAAGGAAAGCTATGAATCATTAATCACTGGATTTCTCAACCTGATACCACATAATCTGCTCTATTTTTCTTTCTGCATTTGTTTATTTACATGTACACCTCAAGGGCCTCCATGTTGTTCAGTACATTCAGCTTCTGTTCATTTAGTCTCTGTTCAACACTTGAGTCTGACGAGATCCATCTCGACTTGTCCACACGCAGACAGATATACCTCAGATGCCTGTATTTAGATACTTTGTAATAATAAGCATCTTCAAGAAGAGAAATTTGTTTTAATAATAAATGGTCATTGCGAAATCTTTGTCTGTCATTGTCTTTATTCGTTAGACAGAAGGGGCTCTTGAAGGACCTCTGTTTTCCATAGGCTACTCTTAAGCCCCTATATGTAGTCAGTGATATGTGTAGAACTTCCAGAAGACCTAGAGTAATGTCCCACCCTTCATATGTGTAGTCAGTGATATATCTAGAATTTCCAGAAGGCCTAGAGTGATGTCCCACCCCTCGTATTTGTAGTCTGTGATATATCTAGAATTTCCAGAAGGCCTAGAGTGATGTCCCACCCCTCGTATTTGTAGTCTGTGATATATCTAGAACTTCCAGAAGGCCTTAAGTGATGTCCCACCCTTCGTATTTGTAGTCAGTGATATATCTAGAACTTCCAGAAGGCCTAGAGTGATGTCCCACCCTTCGTATTTGTAGTCAGTGATATATCTAGAACTTCCAGAAGTCCTAGAGTGATGTCCCACCCTTCGTATTTGTAGTCAGTGATATATCTAGAACTTCCGGAAGACCTAGAATCATGTCCCATCTCAAATATTTGGGTTTAACATGTAGGTGTCCCAATACTTTTGACCTTTCCATATAGCGTATGATGACAAACTATCTTTTGGCTAAGGAAATAGAATACACCATGTGTGAAGCTATAATTCTTGTTAACAGATGTTTGTAAAATCGGTATTCTGTTATTAACCCTTTCAGGATGATGATGTCAGGTGACATCAAAGGACAACATACATAAAAGAGTAAAGATCTCATAAACGCTGCATGCTAGGGACTTTTGCCCGGAAGGGTAGCATTGCTCCGTCATCAGATATTTTACACACATCTGTTACCTGTTAACTTCAGAGATGAGTTATCTAATTATCTATTCATAAGATATTTTGTCATCTTAAATACTTACTGGAAAAAAAAACCAAAGTTTATGTTGCAATTACAAAGTTATTAATATATAGCAGTATTTTGCTGCAGTGAATTGTATACATGTATTGATGTTGTACAACTCTAATAACTAATGACTTGTTCTACTTCCATCTGTACCAAAGATCAGTTAATGTTTTATTAAGTTAACGTTATCATAAAATGTTGCCAATTCATCTTCCATACATTCAATCCTGCTGAAAGGAAACATTCCTCTTGCTCAAAGTTTTGGTGGAGCGCAGTTTGGGTGACTACAGGGGTTGGACAATGAAACTGAAACACCTGTCATTTTAGTGTGGGAGGTTTCATGGCTAAATTGGACCAGCCTGGTGGCCAATCTTCATTAATTGCACATTGCACCAGTAAGAGCAGAGTGTGAAGGTTCAATTAGCAGGTAAGAGCACAGTTTTACAGTTTTGCTCAAAATATTGCAATGCACACAACATTATGGGTGACATACCAGAGTTCAGAAGAGGACAAATTGTTGGTGCATGTCTTGCTGGCGCATCTGTGACCAAGACAGCAAGTCTTTGTGATGTATCAAGAGCCACGGTATCCAGGGTAATGTCAGCATACCACCAAGAAGGACGCTTTCCTCCACCAGCATCACGTAGTGACCTGGCCACTATCCTGCAAGAAGAACGGCTTAAAATCCCTCTGACCACTGTGCAGGACTTGTATATGTCATTCCCAAGACGAACTGACGCTGTATTGGCCGCAAAAGGAGGAGGAGGCCCTACACCATACTAATAAATGATTGTGGTCTAAAACCAGGTGTTTCAGTTTCATTGTCCAACCCCTGTATATCTTAATAATAAAGGTGTTGAACTTAATTCATCCTGATTGTGTCATCTCTACCAATCGGCATAGGTATATTAGGTTAACCAAATTCACAGAAGGTCACGGAGTCTTTCAATAGATATGACTTTACTGTTCTCATCCACAGAGGAAGCAAGCAACAAGTAACTCTATCCGCACGTCTGGTTGATTGTTTTTGGTTGGAATTTTCTAAGGTGAGTTTATTTTATTGCCATATTATAGTTTCAGAGGTTTTGATGAACAGAATTATGTAACTTTATACAACATACAGAAGTCTAATAAAGGTAAAAAAGACATGCGTTACCAAATGGTGTAATAGTTTTTTTAATGCTAAAGATGTCTATGCTAAGCTATTGTAATTAAAATTGACTATGTGTTTTAATAATATGGCCACAAACAAACAAACAAAATCTGTTTCTTTTTTCTCGGTGAGGATGCGTAAGTGTTAGCTTGTATGTCAAATGAATGGCCAGTAATTTGGAGGTAATTTCACCTTGTCTGTTGTATTGAAACTCATTTCAATATCAAGTTCTGGTTGGAAACAGATTTTTGTTTGTGTGTTACATAGGCAGAAAGAGACTAATTCTTTGTCCGGCGATCTTGCTTTGCTTGGAGTCCAAGAGGTTCACTCTCTTTCTGCTTGTTCACTCCTCCTAGCACTCCTGCTAGTACTGTTCTGACCACCACCACCTAATCTGAACTTTGCATACCATCGGCAGGCCTGTCGAATGATTCTATAACCCATTTTATGTTTGATCCCATAAACATTTCCCCGTTCCTATGAGCCAGCTTTGCTAGAGAAAGCAGTCTGAGGGCTGACACCGCTCAAGCACGATCAGCACCCCTCGCCACACTCCTACAGGCACTGTAATTACACGCCTCTTTCTCTTCCTCCCAGCTCGGTGCTGCAGAGAAGCACATCACCTCCCTCTGTAAAGTTTGTCGGGTCACTCTCACTGGGATGATGCGGGTGGAGGTGAGGATTTGGGCTGTTGAGATCTGTGAGCACGGACACCGATACATGCTAAAGCAAATAGCATGGCCAAAGTCAACGAAAGGGCAAATGTGCTGGTAGATTATGCACTCTTATGGCCAATCACTGACACAGGAGAAGGTGAGAAGCAGCCAAGCAGCTGAGTTCATAGAACTGCAGGAGTGTGCTCCAGATCCAAAAGAGTGAGAGGAGCTGAGCCTGGTCCCGACGCCCTTTAGCACACCTCGTGTGTCTTTCCCATGCAGTCGCGTTTACGTACTGAGCTGCCCAGTTTCAGCAATTACACTCTCCATCAGAAACGCTTTTCACTTTCCGGCAACGAGGTTGTTTAAGCTGCTTTTGACTTTTAGCATGTCCTCTCCACAGCGGTGGACAGTAATGAAGTAAATGTAATTAGTTACTGTACTTAAGTAGTTTTTTTGTGTATCTGTACTTTACTGAAGTATTTCCATTCTGGATGACTTTTTACTTTAACTCTACTACATTTCAAAGTCAAATATCACTACTTTATGCGAAATTTGTCGTTCCTTGCAGCTTATATGTGCGTAAAAACAGATACAGTACAGCAAAGGAAAACTCATTTGTGAATCTGTGTTTAAAGTTTTTAAGTTTTTATTAAACTTAAACTTGTAACTGCGTTGCAAATAAATCTTAAACCAAAACTTTGCTTGTTTGCAAAAAGGTTATTTTATAGTTCTAGCTAATGGAACCTGTTCTTATTCTGTGCTGATGATGATTTGAATAGACAACAGTGTCAGACTAATTCATGAGCTGGTGGACTGAGAGACACTCGAGTCTCTTCTCCTAAACTGAGCTGATTAAGAGTCTTGTTCCAGAAATGATAATAGGACATTAGAGCCATAATAAATCATGCTCCTGTTACTCTCCATACTTCAGTACATTTGAAGGTAAATACTTCAGTACTGTTGGAGTGGAGGGAGGTGGAGGACTAAAGTGAGGAACTTCTACTGACACTGGAGGAGTAGTTTATCTTGGGGATCTCTACTTTAGTACATGGTTTGTGTAGTTCATCCACCACTGCCTCTCCAGGGTGGTAACTCATGTACTGGTGCTACGTAATGGTCACTGGGATCTGTTGCAGTTAAACTATAAAGAACAGTAATCAGATTACAGCTCCACTGACCATATAGGACACTCTGTAGTTGTACAGTTCCAGACTGTAGTCCATCTGTTTCTCTGTATACTGTATTACCCTGTTCTTCAATGGTCAGGACCCCCACAGGACCACCACAGAGCAGGTATTATGTGGGTGGTGGATCATTCTCAGCACTGCAGTGACACTGACGTGCTGGTGTGAGCGGATCAGACACAGCAGTGCTGCTGGAAACATCAGTGTCACAGCTGGACTGAGAATCCTCCACCAACCAAAACTATCCAGCGTCCTGTGGGCAGCACCACCGATGAAGGACCAGAGGATGACCAACACTGCACTGTGCGGCAGCAGATGAGCTATCGTCTCTGACTGTACATCTACAAGGTGGACCAGCAAGGTAGGAGTGTCTAATAGAGTGGACAGTGAGTGGACACAGTGTTTAAACACTCCAGCAGCACTGCTGTGTCTGATCCACTCACACCAGCACCACACAAACTAACACACCACCACCACGTCAGTGTCACTGCAGTGCTGAGAATGATCCACCGCCCACATAATACCTGCTCTGTGGTGGTCCTGTGGGGGTCCTGACCATTGAAGAACAGGGTAATACAGTATACAGAGAAACAGATGGACTACAGTCTGGAACTGTAGAACTACAGAGTGTTCTGTATGGTCAGTAGAGCTGATACAATGGACAACTGACTGTAGATGTGTAGGTGGCGTACCTAATGAAGTGGCTGTTGGGTGTATATACATATGTAGACTGACTAAGAGAGAGAGGTGGGAGATGAGAGTGAGGTTAAAGTCTGGGCAGCCTGCCACACCAGCAGCTTGACCTTTCCCACTCCAAAAGTCAGCAGCAGCAGTGTCCAGGCGCTGAAGTTTCAGCCTTACCTTGCTTACGCTTCTCAGAAAGAGAGGGGTACATGCACAGGGGCGTGCAGGGCAGGGGACCATGTCTCAGGGTTGCCTATAAAACTGTCCAAAACTGGCCTCCACACCTTCTCTGCAGGCGTTTGCTGTTTCCCTTGATATGATACCTGCTGTGGATTGACCCTTGGGTGACCCCCCTGCGGTGCAGGGTCACTGGAATGTGGTGGCGCAAGGCCATGGCATGTCTGGAAGGCCGGGCAGCGTGTCGTCCACAGCTCACAGCGTTCCGCGATCTGTTATCTGTCAGGCACACACACTCTCTGTAACACTCAGCACTCCCACTTAGCCATCCGCACACACATTCTGTCCCACTCACCACCCTCCTCACAAACATACACACAGATATATAGACGAAGTACGCTGGGGTAAATATACTGCAAATGAAGGCTCATACTTGCAGCTTGGCTTTATATTGTACACCAACATCTAATCCCTGGAGCCTTCTAGTCCTTCAGAGGAGGCCTAATGATTTCTGCGAACTAAAACAAATGCATGTTTCATTTTGAATGCATTCATATTTAAAGCTATCCTATGCTATGTATGATTTGAGGATCTGGGCAGCTCTCTGGTGGAAATGTCCACATGCATGCAAGCAGTGGTGGGACCAAAGTACAAAATTATTTACTTAGTACAAAAGTATTTACTTAAGTATGGAGAGTTGAAGTAACATTTGTCTATTTCAAATGACCATAAGCACAAAGGAGAACAGTTAGGTAGATATTTCTGAGAAGACTAGAAGTCCAAGGAGATGTAAGTAAACCAACAGGAGTGTCCTAAACTGGAGTTCAAAAACTGATCAAAAGCTACCAAGAAAATGGGACTCCTAACAACCACCTGGAAGACTCAGTAGACCAGTCAACAATGTCCCCCATCAGATAAACAGTCCTTAGAGAGGATAACATCAAGCCCTCTCTTGCTTCCGATCTGGGAACATCTACAGGAGTTTCTGTCCATCCTTCCACTGTGAGAAGGCACCTCGACGCTATGGGTCTGAAAGGATGTGTAGCTGTTCAAGAAGCTCCTCACTGAGAAAAGGAAATACACCTAGAACAGAAGCTGTAATAGAAGAAAAGGGTGGACAAACTAAATACTAGAAACTGTAATATTATATGTGGCTGTTGAAGCTTCTGTGTAAGATGCATAATGGCTAATGGCTAATGGCTAACGTTCGCAGATCTAAGAGAATAACTGGTTTTACTTAGAATGAGCGGGCCAGAAGCCAAAGAGTTGGCCGTAAACCAGAACACAATAACCCATAAGGGATAGAGCCAAAAGCAAGAGAACAAGCAAGAGTCAAAACCAGAGCAAACAAACCAACCAGTGATCCAAGTACAAGGGGAAACCAGAAGACACAAAAATCAGATGACTAAAGAAAGACCATACATGGTAAACTGGCAAAACCTCACCTAGCGGTAAACAGACTGAACAGGTATATATACAGACCTGTGCATAGCGAACAGGTAATGAGAATCAGTACTCGGATGAGGCTGAACAGAATGGCAGTTCGGGTTTGTGATTGGTCAGTGATGGACATGGTGTTGATGTCATGAGAGGGTGCATTCTGGGAAATGTAGTTCGGAGGCCCAACTGCTTTGAAGAAATTAAAGAAATGAAGGATGGTCTCTGACTTTTGCACAGTGCTGTATATTTCACAGTTTTTGAAATCCATAACGTGCTGAAGGAACAACTCACACAAACAGCACTTCCTGATCATAACCAATATCCCAGCATATACACACATTAACTTCTACAATAAGGCTAGTGATTATGTCATGTCTGCAGATAGAAGATAACTGCCTAGACCGCATGGTACGCAATGATAAATACAGCAGACCTGGCTAAAGCAATGGCAGGAGGTGTCAGATTAGCTCTCGTCAGGTTCCCCCCAGGAACACAGCGCCAGTGCAAAAGTGCGCTTTCTTGTGGTTCTGCACGGGATTGCAGCCAAAACTGAGAAAGGCTGAGGAGCTCCTGCCCTCAGATCAACAGTTCATTGACTGTTGGCTCAGATTAGTACGTAGAGAGGAGCTACCGACTTGCGTACGACCACGATAAGGAATTTATACCAGAGGGCATTCTCCACAGCTCCAAACCTGCCGCACTTCCAACTCCCGCCTATAAGCCAGGAATACAGCACTATATTTCATCTGGCTTGGTGCTCTGTACACGAGGAGAGAACATATCATGCCTCAGGGTCAGCACACCGCGTTCCTCAGATATTTGTGGGCACCATTACGCAAATACAATGGCCCTTAAGCTAGTGGAGCTGATGGCAAACTAGAGTGCAGTGCTCACACAACCATCATTCTACACCAGAGTGTGAGTTTTCATTAAGATCTATGGACCTGGAAGCCACACCAGATGTTTCCGTGAGCTGTGCTTGGCTAAGCTGCACTCTGTTCCTATGCGCTGGAGAGATTGGTGGGCTTTTAGGTTGGGTGGTATTAGCAGGTAATTGTCCTGGTGGTTAAATGGGGCTTTACACCTGGAGAGCGGTGGAGCATTCAAATGTCAGAGTGGGCTTTTAAGAGAAAGGGCCGCGGGGCTGGGAATGCATGGGAGACGGGACTGCTTATGAGAGCCATATGTCCATTGCAGGCTCAATCTGGCCCAGTTGGTGTTTTCGTACAAACACTGAAATATCTATGAACAAGCACGCTGTTATTCTCTGCCTCTCTGAGAAGAATGGATGTGGGGTGAATAATTAAAGCACACAAAGTAGCGCATGTATTTGTCTTTTTTGTGGTTTCGAAAAATCTGATTTCTGGGCCAGCAAACTCTATTATAAAGACGCCTTTCGGAAAGATATGAAAACACTTCAAACCCATTTATTGATAAAACACTAGCAGGAATTTACTGGCCTAAAAAATGAGGGGTACTAATACAGTCACATGACCAGTTACCTCACATTTACCTCAGAGCTGTTATTACTGTATCCACTGTTTAGAGCTAGCTGCTGCTAACGCTGCTCAGTTCACCTGAAATACGTTTAGCCTAGCTGTTAGCCACCCTCGGCTATTTCACTCTAAAACTGAGCCTCTAAAGCGAGTTAATCTTTTATTAATCTTCAGACATGTATATTTTAACTTTCTGAGGCTCATTCTGATGAACACACACCGCACTACAATCACTACACCCACATTTATACTCGGAGTTGGCGGCGATTTGCTCCCCAGTGTTACCCGCCGCCATTTTCTCTGGCTGAAGCAGGCTGAGAGTTGGTGAGGCCACGGTGCATGATGGGATGCAGTACACCGTGAAGATGGCTCCCCATGTATACTAGAAACTCTGACTGGAGTAGAACACCATCCGGGTGTCACAGTTTGGTCACATACTACATACCATATACTACTTTTAGGTAGATTTAGTATGCGAGTAGTATGTAGTATGCCATTTCAAATACAACCATGGTCTACCTTTGAGAGGTCATCGCAGTTGGGTAGCCAGAATCTCATTTTAGGATGCGCTTGCTTACGGGGATGTTGCTTTCATTAGCTCATCCGAATGACAATCACAGCCACTTCACTTTAGCTGCTGCTCAGCTACAGCGAGCATAGCTAGCCTTAGCTTCACACTTAGCTAGCTAGCTGCCTTCATTAGCTCCTCCGACTGACAAGCCTGACAGCCAGGACACGAAGATGTAGGGTCTTAGCAAGAAACACCCTATAAAACCTATAGACCATATCAAGGGTTTCCAGGTCTGCGTGCATGTAGTCCTGCCTCGTGCAGCCGCCTACCAAGGGATGACTCGTGGAGGGCATCACTGCTTGCTGAATGTCTGCAATCGTAGCTGTTGGGTCAGTCAGGTACAGCGATAAGGCCTGTCCTTGCTTACGCCACATGCACAGCTGAGCGTGAAACATGAATCATTGGCGTTTCTCACAATGTCAAACCTACCCACCAAGTTTCATTCCTGTCGGTTGATTCCTACTGGGTCTATTCTTTTGACGATGGCTGTATTTCCCACACTGCTGGAGTTCGATATCCCTGTTCTAAAGCGCTTCACTTTCCGAACACTCATCCCACCTTTATGGCAGAGTCCCACTTTGCTGGGACCAAGTTACAAAAGCCTATTAGCCTTCAACTTGCTGGAGACCTCACATGGTAAATCTCGCACCCACACCGTCCAAAAACAAGCCAGGCTCATCTTACAGAACCGCTAATTGCCAAAAGAGCCCAGCGGTTCCTCTAGTCGCCATAGCAACAGCATCCTTCCTAGCACCTGATGTTTGGGAAGTGTCTGGCTCTCCACAACCCCTTCACATCTTCTCTCCCACTGTACACACACACACACACACACACACACACACACTACACCGAGCAGCAAGCACTTCACATCAACCAAAGCACTCAATAAGAGAGTGAGAGAGCGAGCGAGCGAGTGAGCGAAAGTAAGATAGATCAGTGCACCTGTATTGTTCTAGGGGGTCCAGGCTTGAGGAGTTGGTTCTGGCGCAAGAGCGACTTCCCTTAATAAATCTGAGCCTCACTTGAAATGGAACTCATACAAGCAAGGATAATGAGGCAGAGGCCCGAGACAGCTCTGATAAATCAATTTTACAGGCCTTTCTCATGCACTCGGTAATCTAATGTGGCAAAAGTCTGTTCCACCAGCTCAGACACCTCCCTCCACTGCCAAAATAGCCTGCAAGGCCGACACTGCTATTCACTAGGGGGCCTATACTAATTTAGGAGTAACAGGTTGCCAATTAGGCCTAGACTATTACAGGCCTAATGCAGGTGACAGCTGCCTTGACTCTGCGATATCTCCCTCTGGTAAAAGGACAAAACAGGTAGATTTTTGTTATTGGAGGTGACGCGGATGGGCGTGCGCACGTGCCTTGTTTACTGATACAAAACCAGCCTGATTAGCGCGGTGAACTTGCATGGAGGCTTGTACTTCTACCAGAAGATATTTCGGCGGGTGGGTGCAGGCAGACGGTAAGGTGAGTCCGATAAGAGACCTGATATTTGTTTGACCTTCATAAGACAGAAAAGAAGGAAATCCATGCTAGTTCTTCTTAAAGTTCAAGGCTTGATGGAAAAAATAACTGCATTTCTCGCACTGGTGTGCCAAAATTTTGGCCTAATCTTTTCACATAATGACTCATCTTCCTAACATATTAGTATCTTTGTTAATGACTATTTTATTTTTGTAAATATTAACTGAAATAGTCTCTTAAAATAACTTATTTTCTTGAATTGTCTCCTAATACTTTTGAAATAATTGCTTATTTTCTCAAAATAATGACTAATTTGTATAATAACTCAATCAAAATGTTATTATTTTAAAATAAAGACTTACTTAAAATAATGACTTACTATGTCAAAATAATGGCTAATAATTTTTTGGAAATATTAACTTTTATTTACAATTTACAAATGACTTACTTTCTATACATTTCATTTCGTATCTTGAAAAACCAACTTACATTTTGCAAACATTAACTTACATAAAAAGTCTCCTAAAATGACGTATTTTCTTCAGAATTCACTTAGTACTTTTGAAATAATTGTTTATTTTCTCAAAATAATTACTATTTTTTTATATTAAATTTTTATTTACTATCCCAAAATAATGAATTACTTCAAAATAATGGTCTATATATGGTATATATGTTTTTTATTATGTTTGTTTTAACTGAGAATTTAAAAATGACATTTTCTATAAATTTCAGGACCTTGAAATAATTAAATATTATTAAATTAGAATCTCAAAATGACTTATTTTCTCTACATTTTACTTAGTACTTTTAAAATAATGGCTTACTTTCTTAAAATAATGACTATTTTTATATTTCTTACCTCAAAACGAATAGTTATTTTCACAAAACAATGGCTATTTTTTTAATATATGAACCTAGTATCTCAAAACGGTGCATGTTCTTTGACTTGTGTTGAACTAATTACTTTTTTTTTGTTAGAAACTTTTACTTGAAAATATTTGAACAAGTATCTTCAAATTTTAGTCACTGTCACTAAGAGTATAGCTTCAGATTTAAGGACATTTGTCTAGTGAGCTAATGTTAAATTAAAGTGCTTAAAGAGCTTTTGCATCCGACACCAACTTTACAGGAGCAAAACCTAATTTAATTCTAATGTAAGTCAATGGAACCAGACTTTTTTCCAAGCAGTTTTGGGCCATTTTCTGTTGGTCCATTCATCATGAAATCAGCTGCTATGTTCAAATGATGCATAAAAGTAAAAGTGAACACAAAATAGAGATACATGTTTTTCTTTGGACAGCGGCGATATATTCTGTACATATGTCTTTTTCTGCAGCGGTTAGACCAGCAAACATTAACCGTTTTTGAGCTAATGAGAAGGTGAACGAGGTCTTATGATTTAGCAAACAAAGGTAAAGATTTTGGTTAATTAGAATTTCAAGCATTTCAGACAGTGTGGAGAATATGTACAGCTAGAACCTAGAACCTGCTAAGGCTCTCTGCAATCCCCAAACATAAGCAGAAATGTGCCTATGTTCCAGTATCTATGTTCCAGACTGCCCAATACAGCATGGCAAAATGCCCATTGTAGGCGTTAATATTTGTATCCATATGTATATGTAATTCATTAAATACATACATTCATAATATTCATACAGTGTTCATACATATATGAATTTAATTAATTCATTAAATACATACATTTATTGATACACAAAATTGAGCATGTCATTATTAAGATAAAATGTGATTATTTTAACATAACTATTCTTATTCTAATCCTTATTCTGAGATATTAATATGTCATTATTTTGACATAATAAGTCACTGATTTGGGAAAGAAGTAATTTTTTGGACATAGTAAGTCAATGTTATTTCAAGGGACAAGATGGATACATATTTTTATTTCCACGCTTTTGGCACTGAATGGCCTTAACCAACTATCTATGTATACAGGCTCAGTCTATGTGGGCTACCTAAAAATTAATGAGGTAGAAGCCAGATTCTTTCTATAACAACACTTATCAGCAAGGTTCTCCATATAGCTGTTTCCCGGAGACATAAAGCAGACTAATGTATTTGTGTGTATATTATGATCCTATACAAATGTATTACATTTAATGCTGTACACTCTTTCAGCCCTTTATTTCTGTTTCACTCTTGTCAATAACAGGACGGGCAATTCATAGTGACATTGTTATTGTAACATGTAAATGAGCAGTTTTCTGTTATTATGTCATTCTACTGAGAAAAATACCAATATCACTTTACTGTAGGGTACATAACACCTACATAAGCTTGCTATGACAACTGACATAACCCTACATAAGTGTTTGTAGATGCTTATTCCGATAGGTGGCACCTGCCATAAAAGCTACTTTGACCAAATCTGGTATAGGCAACCTTTAGAACAGATGACGGCTTTTGCACCGAGCACTTTCATGTAGGGTTATGTCAGTTCTCATGACAAGCTTATGTGGGTGTTATGTAGCCTTATGAAAAGTACTCTGGAGCAAAGTGTTACCAGAGTTCCTAATACTGAAAAAACAACAGTACATCAGGTATAGATGTATTGCTGATGAAGATCAGGGTCAAGCTTGCATGTTCTCCTTCTGTGCTGCCTCTGTGACGTCTTATAAACACTGCTCATTTCCTTACTGTGACCTTTATTTCCATCTGTATGAAATTAAACCAGACTTTACTCAATAGACAAATAGGGACACTAGCTCTTTGGTGTCCTTTGAGACAACACAAGAAACTTCAGCTTTGAGCATCAAGTCTTATGATCCCGGGGTTCTTCTCCCGCTCCCGTTAAGAGACGACAACAGCAGCAGCAGGTAAATCACAGATTGAGTGATGATTAGTTGGAGACCTACAGTAGTCAGCACTCTCAGCACCAGCTACTCTCAAAGCCAAACAGCGAATGCTCTATTCAGCCTGTTCTGAGATAAAAGGGCTGAGGCTGGTGCAATTGCACCGCTGAGTGAGGCACTTAACCTAAAAATAACTTGTGCTGGACTGACCTTGCGTTTTAACCTCTGAGGAAAACATGTCACCGCCAAAACACAAGCGCCGCATGCGAGTGGGTGCCGTTTCAGTGGGGTGCAAATTTCCATCTGATTTACATTTCTACTTCTGCTGGAGAAAAGTGCTCTGCCGCTGACACTCTTTCTGTGCCTGGCATATGCGGGCATGAGCAAGCACATGACAGACCCCCTAATGCAAACCCGGAATGCAACTTTTTAAACTGCTGAGTTTATTATCACAAGCAAACATGCTTTTCAATGACCATGCTGTTCTGCACTTAAGGTCAAAAATATGATCTTAAAGATGATTTTCACTAATTACTCAATATTTCAGCATAATTCAGTCGTTCATATGTAAATTAAAACATTTTAGAGAAACTTAGAGTCAGAATTGACCACAGTGCCGGCAACCAGATGCCTCAGATGGTTGTAAATACACAGCCTGATGACTGAGATATTGTTCTACAGTAGTTTTGAGACTACCCTATTTTTGAAAAGCCATATATGATGGAGATGTACCTTAGCTCTTTATTAAGTACCTTGTATCTACACTGACCACTGACCATATAGGAGCACTCTGTAGTTTTACAGGTATAGACTGTAGTCCATCTGTTTCTCTGTATACTGTATTACCCTGTTCTTCAATGCTCAGGACCCCCACAGGACCACCACAGAGCAGGTATTATGTGTTTGGTTGATCATTCTCAGCTCTGCAGTGACACTGACATGTTGTGGGTTGATCAGACACGGCAGGGCTGCTGGACACCTCAGAGTCACTGCTGGACTGAGAATTGTCCACCAACCAAAACTATCCAGCCAACAGCGTCCTGTGGGCAGCGTCCTGTGACCACTGATGAATTACTAGAGGACGACTAACACAGCACTGTGCAGCAGCAGATGAGCTATCGTCTCTGACTGTACATCTACAAGGTGGACCAGTGAGGTAGGGGTGTCTAATAGAGTGGACAGTGAGTGGACACAGTGTTTAAACACTCCAGCTGCTGTGTCTGATCCACTCGCTCTGTGGTGGTCATATGGGTGTACTGACCGTTGATGAGCAGGGTAAAGCTCATTGAGATAGCAAAGTATACAGAGAAACAGATGCACTGCAGTCTGTAACTGTAGAACTACAGAGTGCTCCTATATGGTCAGTGGAGCTGACACAGTACACAATGAATGAAGATACAAGGAGGTGTACCTAATGAAGCGACTGGTGGGTGCATGTCACTGGTGTCACTCCACCTCCACCCCTACCTGCAGGAACTGGGTGAGAATATTCAAGTTGCATGGGATGGAATGTCGCAGGACACCATTAGGAGCCTCTACAACTCCATGGCGAGACGTCTGGCATGATGCCATACTGAGAGACACTACTTCTGTATGTGTAGCTCAATAAATATTGATCATATCAGTCTAAACTGATCATCATTTATTGTTCCTGGTAACCTTTATCTTCGTTCCCAATAGCACTGCAATCCCACACCTCCTTCCGGGTGCAGCTATTGTTTTGATGATGAGTGTAATAAGAATAATTGTATATATATTAATAAGATTGCGAAAGAAGTCTGTGAAAGGAATCTGCCATTGTCCGGACTTTATGGCTAAAAAATAAGCCAAAGATTGTTTGTTATGAAAGCAGCTGTTCACACAAAATGAACTGAAGTGAAGATCAATGGAGAGCACAGTTAGTCTGCAATTGCCCACAAGTGCCCTACAATCAGCAGCGTAGTTTTCTGCAATGGGGGAGCAAGCTAAAGAAAGACCCGAACCTCTTACTGTTCCTGTTCAGAAGGGTCCTACTTCATTTATGGTGCTATAGCTAGGACTCTACGCTCCAGAGCTAAAACTTTCTTCTTAGATGAGAAGGTCATCTACCTTCACGCCTCTTCTGAACTCTTGACAGATTGCTCCATTATGTGACAAGGTCTCAAGTTGTCTTGTGAGGTCTTGTGTTATCTTGTGACAAGAATACAGGTCTGGGGTACTGGACTGTGGCAAAACGGTGTACGCCCCATTGAAGGCATGCCCCCAAATTCCTGTAGTCCATGCTCTTTTAGTGTCTCGAGTACAATCAGCAACACAAGGAAAAGAAGCAAGCTAACAAAATATCATCATTAGCAGGAGGACGGGTTTCTCTAGACCCACATATACATGCATCATTTTCCAGGGGGAACCTTCAGTCATGCAAACATACCTTACATCCACCTTCACAAGGCACGGGATTGGTTCAGAAATTTCCCACTTGGTCTTTCCTACCCCAAGTCTACATGTACACATATATTTCGGCTATAATTTCTAATAGCTGTACTGAGACATTCTCAATACAAGATGATGTCTGGCCCAGAGCAGGCCAGACATCAGTAGGTCATTGAGTGGGGTTTAGGTTTACTAGCAGTTTAGGTTTACTAGCATTGCTCGTTTACTTTAATTTAATTTAATGAGCTCACCAGACATAAAATGGGTCACCTGTGACTGAAATGTACCCAATAGCATATAATACCTCCATAAGTACCAATAACAGCTGTGATTGGATTGGGCAGGAACTGAGCAAGTTTCTGGATGTAGGCCACATCAATGTTCAGACACTTTTGCATCAAAGAATTGTGCAGTTGGGCCAGATTTGGTGGACGCCTTCCCCGGCACAATTCCGAGGAGAATTCCCCATAGACTGGGATTTTAGCCACTGCTGGTAGACCCGTATGACCGTACGCTTCCATACACCTGCAGTTTCAGCTACATCCTTCACACTATGGTCTTTGGCACGTCCAAATGCAGTCACTCCTTTTAGCCAATCATTAACATCTGCTTTGGAGCCATTTTCCACACATGGAACGAGACATTCCTTGCACTGTAGCACCTCTTCTCAATCTGAATCCCATCACCCTACAGGTATTTATAGCCTCTTCATCCTCGTGCAGCACCATCTGCAGGAGCCTGAAGTTACTACCACCTTCAACACAAAAAGGTGACTCATTTTTTTGTCCGGTGAGTAGGTGGGTCGAGTAGGGAGCATGAAATCTGCTTGGCCTTTTCCATAAAGAGGAGTTGCAGGGGGGAATTGGATAATGTAGGAGGAATTCCCAATATTTTGGTGACTTGCTATTAATATGGCTTCTCCCGTTGATGATTCCCACCTGAATAACATTCAGCTTCTTAGCCCTTTTCTTGGGGCCCTGCATGCTTTCCATATACCTGACTCATGATGTTAGTTCTGCCCTGGATTTGACCCAGTGAGACCAGCTCTCAAGCTGAAATCATGTATGCTGTGACGGTCCTGGGTGTTTGTGATGGTCCTTTGTCTTTCAAACGGAGGAGAAATTGTCGAGGACTATAGAGATTATGCGCTCACAGCTCTGGAAAAACAGAGCAATTAACCCTGATGTCACAGTGATTGTTTAATTTGGTGTAATTGTCTCTATTTTCCCGGGGGGCTAAGATCAAGGAGCTCCATCACTGAAAACATACACCCACAAATTCATACAAGCTGCTGATCTTTAAATGTTCACCATCTGTATCCTACATTAGAGTGGGATACAGATGGTGCAAGTGAAGACAGGTCTACTGCAACTTCTTGTATTTCTGTATGTACGTTGCTTATAATACATCTTTGCTCAGTTTTTAAAGTGGGGGCCTGGAAAATTGCTCCATCTCCACCAGGATTCCCAATTATGTTTTTTTGCTCTGGGCAAAATTACAGCTTTATATTGGAGCATCCTTTCCATCCTGTCTCTCTCGTCTTTCTTTTACTCACTCTGTGACTCTCCTCTGGTGAAGTGATGGCTGTAGATGCGTGGTTGTGGACGCTGGGACTCCTTGCTGGGCCGGTCTGGGTACGCTCCCTGGGACTCTCCTGTGCTCTGCAGAGCAGGTTCACGTCTGGAAGCCTGTATAAGGAAGGTGATGTGATTATTGGTGGTTTATTTCCAGTTCACTTTGGAGGACCTGAACCCGACCACATATTCACACAAAGGGTACAGTCAGGCCGCTGTCAAAGGTGGGTACCTTGGCTTTCTTGCAGATATGTTCCCTTTCTTTAAATATGCCAAAGCTTTTTCTGAAAATGTCCCTCTCTCTCTGATGCAGTGCGGACTTGCGCTCATTCGGCTGGCTTCAGACCATGATCTTCACTGTGGAGGAAATCAACCGGGACCCAGCTCTGTTGCCCAACCTGACACTGGGCTACCTGG
Source organism: Semaprochilodus insignis (assembly GCA_034552555.1). NCBI lineage: Eukaryota > Metazoa > Chordata > Actinopteri > Characiformes > Prochilodontidae > Semaprochilodus > Semaprochilodus insignis. The sequence goes on from CM067486.1 coordinate 2,788,101, forward strand.
CTGCAGACACTTGCCTGACTGAGGGCAGCACCCTGAGTGCTGCGCTGTCACTAGTGGCAGGGCAGGAGGAGACAGTGTCTTGGGAACAGTGTACCGAGGCTCCCACTGTGCCTGTCATCATTGGAGATGCCCGTTCCTCTGCTTCTATTGTGGTGGCTGAAACGCTTGGTGTTTTTGGCATCCCCATGGTAAGTGGCGGAAGTGTTTTGTTCATGAGTTAGTCTTTATTATCCACCTGTTGGAAAGGATGACTGATGATCTATGCCTGCTTCTCTCTGCTCCAGGTTAGCTACTTTGCCTCCTGTGCATGTCTCAGTGACCGCACCAGATACCCTACCTTCTTGCGCACCGTCCCAAGCGATGCCTTCCAGGCTAAAGCCATGGCCCGCCTCTTGCGTTTAATGGGCTGGTCCTGGGTTGGGGTTATCTCTGGAGATGATGTATATGGCAAAATCGGTGTGCAGCTACTGCTGCAAGAACTGGAAGGATCAGGTGTGTGCGTGGACTACATCGAGGTGATCCCCAAATCTTTCGCAGCAAACAGAATCAGGAGAATTGTGGAAAGAATCCAAGGGTCCAAGGCCCGGGTAGTGGTGACCTTTGCCATCAGCCCAGACATGGAGGTCTTGTTGAGGGAAGTGGTGAAACAGAATGTGACTGACCGGCAGTGGATTGCCACGGAAGCCTGGAGCACCTCCAGCCAGCACTCTGCTTTGAGTGCTACCTGCTTGGCAGGCACCCTTGGCTTTGCCTTGCGAAGGGTAGACATCCAGGGTTTGAGCTCCTATTTGACCCATCTGAGTCCTGACATGTACCTAAAGGAACCACTGGTACAGAATGTGTTGGAGGAACTGTTTGGATGCAGATTTGGGGAGGAAACCCAGCCAGGACCACTGGGATCCCTTTGTACAGGCTTGGAGAAAGTGGAAGAACAGAAGGAGACATACTTTGACATCAACTATAATGTGTACAAGGCTGTGTATGCTATTGCGAATGCTATTCAGAACATGCTGAACTGCCAGCCCGGCCAGGGGCCATTTGGGAACGGGGAGTGTCCTGATATGAAACCGATAAGACCCAAACAGGTACAGGAGAAACACTATTGATCTGAATGTCTTTTCTTTTCCATGTAAGGGTTCCCAATCCCAGTCCTGGTGACTCCACGCTCTGCACATGTTTACCGTACTACAGACTTGACCCCGTCTATGAAGAGCTTGTTAATTAGTTGAGTTGAATCAGGTGTGCTGGATGCTGGATTGGGTCCCCAAGACCGGGATAGGGTACCATCTCAAAGTTTCCCAACTTTAGTATATTCTTATATGGACTATTTGTTGACAGCTTCTGTACTACCTCAAGGCAGTGAGGTTCACAACACCCGTGGGTGAGCTGGTCTATTTTGACGAGAACGGGGACCCATCTGCCTCGTACGACATCATTAACTGGCATATGGGGGCTGAAGGAAAAGTGGAGTTTGCCCAGGTTGGGCAATTTGATGCAGCAAGAGGACCAGGGCAAGACTTCCAGCTGGACCTCAGCAAAGTGGTCTGGGGAGGGGGCTGGGGTGACGAGGTAAGAATGTAGCCTCTGGTTCTTTGTAACACGTTTCAAACTAAGACTGGCTAAAAGGACACAAAATAAACAGAGAACAATAGTTTGAGGGTTCTGGCAGCATAGGCTGCCACTCACACTTCCTTGAGAGGGCTCTTATATTTATATAGACACATTTTTCTCATATTCCGAGCTCTGGGGGGACCAGCGGAGTCGTGCTGTGGTTTTGAGTCAGGGAGAGGGCAACTCATCAGCAAGCAAAGAGTTGTTTGTATTGAACCGGCCTACACGTTACAAAGCCATGATATGAGAGGACTGTGTGTGGAGGAAACCTAATTATCATCCCCGTTTGGGAAACGGGTAGCATCCTACCATAGAGTGCCTACAGATGTGGGAGAGGTGTTCTGTACTTATAAGTCTGTGTGTATGTGCGTGCGTGTCTATTTATCTTCTACATGAAAGGAAGGAATAGCAGATCCCATGGTGGGTATCTCATGCTTGCGGAGCTAAATAAAGCAATCTGTCCTTTTCTTGTCTCCTCTGGTGTACCCGTGAGCGCTGTGAAACTGATGGAAACTTCTTCTTTTGCGATCGAGGTGCCGGTGTCTGTGTGCAGTGAGAGCTGTCCCCCGGGCACCAGGAAGGCTGTGCAGAAAGGAAAGCCCGTTTGCTGCTATGACTGTATATCGTGTGCAACAGGGGAGATCAGCAATGCTACTGGTACGGTACAACCACCCTGAAAACCCCCGGGAGAAGTTGGTGGGTCTGGGCTTTTGCATGTCACCCTCTTTACTGATCATCTGAGATCACCAGTTATCAGAAGGGGACACAACTGATGTCTCAAGAGCCAGGCATAATTCAGTGCTTGAGATGTAAACAAAGTCATTCAGAGTGGTTTGACGTGGGTTATCAGGCAGATTAGGAAGATTTCTTTACAAGGGTGTTTGGTAGGAACCAGGGGTTGTGATGTCCGCCTATTATTGAAATATAGCCGACATGACCAGTGAAGTGTTTCCTGAGGTTTTAGGTGTGATGTTGATGATAAAAAAGCTGGTAAAAAAAACATATTAATGTGGAAGAAAGGTTTTTGAATGCATCCCCCATGAATGCATTAAAAATAAATGTGTTTTAGGCCAAACACTTACCTCGAAACTACCATCGGTGCTAGGCAAACATTATATACTCGAGGGAATATAGGTGTAATCTTTGTAAAATGTTATAAAATATTTCTTTTATGAAGTAGTTGTTAAGTAGTTTTTAATCCTATATATGTTCTCAAGTGAGTTATACAGGTCTCCTAAATAGAACTCGATCATCAAAATAATACTAGTACTTTTACTTTGGATACTTAGTGCTTTTATGTTTTTATTAATGCAGAACTATAGACTGAACACTTTTACCAAGTGATCTTATACACTAAACTGATTGTAATGTTGTACTGACTACCGTATGTCTCAGGCATTTGGCAACATTCATATCCAGCTAGCTTGTAGAAGCATTAAGCTCTACAGATGCCTGGTTCCATGGTATCACCACCACTGTAAATAATTCAGACCCTGTAAGATTTTCTAAAAGTTTTTTCTATGAATATGGAGTTTTATTGATATATCCTAAAATGAATGAGACATTTTTCTCTTTTACCATAACCAAGTAAACTTCATAAGAGATATTTTTTCAAAAAAGAATACAATAGAGAAAAAATAGAAGGAAATACTACCATCAGTGGTAGGCAAACATTATATCCTTGAGGAAAAACAGGTGGAATTTTTGTAAATTATAAATAAATAAATAAATAAATAGTTTTATAAAGTAGTTATGGAATCATTTTTAAGTTCTAGATCTTTTATAATTGAATAAATTAAAATATTATAAATTAAAATATTCATCGTTCTTAACTGAGTTGTACAGATCCCCTAAATAGAACTCAAATAATAATCGAAATAATAGTAGTATTTGTACTTTGAATACTTAGCACTTTTATGGTTTTTATTAATGCACAAATATAGACTGAACACTTTTACCAAGAAAATACTTTACCAAGAGATCTACTTTTACACTAAACTGTAAATCACTACCATATACCTCAGGCATTGGGCAACATGTTCATATTAAGCTAGCTTTTAAAAGCATTAAGCTCTTCAGATTCAGTTTTATTGATATATACAATTAATAAAAGATATTTCTCTCTTTTACCAAAATAAAAAAAAAATAGAGAGATAAAAAATAGAAAATATTTCTCTCTCTCTCTCTCTCTCTCTCTCTCTCTATATATA
>CM067486.1:2806871-2845067 GCA_034552555.1 Semaprochilodus insignis
AATGGAGGAACTGCAAAGTAAGAATTTCATTGTACAATGTAACTGCTTGTTATGCTGTGCATATGACAATAAAACTCTTGAATCTTGAATCTTGTGTATATATATATATATATATATATATATATATATATATATATATATATATATATATTAGAATAATTTTAGATTAAGAAATTATTCCAAACTGCAGATCTATATTATACAATACCACATAACCTACCTAACTGTAATGCCCATCCATAAAGTCTGACAGCACCTTAACCAGCATATACATTCCAGTGTAAACTGAGAAAGTTACTTTTATAGCTACGCTGATGACACACAATTACACATCTCGATTCCTTTGGATAATCCAGACTCGGCAGAAAGACTTAGAATCTGTGTGTCACATATTTCTCAGTGGATGTCACAGAATTTTCTACAACTAAATGAAGAAAAAACTGAAATATTGATTCTCGGTATTAAAACTCAGAGAGCAATGTTTTATGATAGACTAGGCTACTAATATAAAACCTGAAGTAGGAAATCTGGGTGTGATCCTAGTTTTATCCCGCATGTAAATGGCGTCACTAAAAAAGCTTTTTATCATTTAAGAAATATTGCTAAAGTTCGGCCTTTTTTGTCTCAGAGCGACGCAGACAATCTTGTCCAAGCGTTTGATCACTGCAATGCTTTCCTTACTGGGCTTCCTAAGAAAACCGTCTGTCCCCTGCGACTCGTGCAGAACGCAGCAGGTCGGATCCTAACAAAAACTAAAAAGAGAACTCATATCACTCCTGTTCTGAAAGAGCTGCCCTGGCTACCTGTATCTTTTAGAACAGAGTTCAAAGCTCTGCTGCTGGTCTATACGGCTCTAAATAATCTAGCACCTGCTTACATCACAGAACGTCTCTCTGTTTATGTTCCAGCTTGAGATCTACACATGCTGGCCTTCTGCATGTACCTTCAGTAAAATACAGGAAACATGGACAGACTCTTTCAGTTACTCTGCTTCTGAACTGTGGAACTCAATTCCAGCTTCTATTAGACAGTCAGGCTCAGTGCTCACATTTAAGAAACACTTAAGCCAAACGTAAGCCAAATATTTGTTGCCATTGAAGCTAGAATCGGTGCTCCTATGATTAGTGAGCAGCCAACCAACACTGGATTAGCACACTGCGTATATACCTAATCTGTTGCTGATGCTGCCCTCAGCACAGGGCACGCAGTCATAGCAGCAGACAGGCTGGCCTTTACGCGGGACTTTCCTGTAGCCTGGCAGGCAACTAGCTGAACACACTGAGACTGGTACCTGGTAAGAGAGACAGAATGAGGGTGAGAAAGAAGCACGGTCAGACAGAGTGAGAGTCCTGGGTTTATTATTCAGTAATTAATTTTATTACTATAATCCACTAACCAGTATGAATGTTTCGGTAACTGATATGAAAGTAACAGGTACGTTTTTAGCTGTGAGAGTGAAAAACCCCAAAGGCCCAGTCACACTAGCGATTTCCAGTACTTTCCAACTTTGTGATGGAAATTACATACATTTCTATGGAATTTGCTGCCATGAGCAATTTTTGCATCCCAAACGTCAAACTTCGTGGACTCATTCAGCAGCACCAAACCAATTAGCATTGATTAAGCATGAATCTTTAAACATTTCTGTCCCAAACGCTAAATATAAACAGCTGAGAGACTGTATGATATGCTGTCAGCTGGGAGATGTATTATTATTATTATCATTACTTTTATGGTTTTACTGTTTTTGGTATGCGAGATAGCCATGGCAGTTATCTACACTTTTGTGCTACAGATCTGCGTGCAGCACTGTGCTGTGGTTAGTGTGGTCATAGAGTAGGAAGATGCGCTTCATATGATCCCTCTTTTACTCAATCAGCAGGAGACAGAGTGGGGCATGTCACCAAGAGCAATACCTCTCATACATATTACACACTACCCCAGCCCTTTTAACGATCCACACAGAGTCAGAGTCAGCGCTCAGTAAGTTCACCTCCTTGGATCCCCGGTGCCAAATGATGTGGTCCTGGTAGAGCACTAGCTGCTGCTCGGTTGGAAGAGAGGAGTCAAAGCGTCCGACTGTAACAAACTGCAGGTCCCTGCCGTCCGGCCCCTTCTGCCAGTTTACCAGATCATACGACCCCACAGGGTCTCCACGCTCATCGAAATACACAGTGTCCCCAAACTCATTGGTGTAGTTCACCTCCTTGAGGTACTGCATCACCTAACAATGAAAAAGATGTTGGCACTACAGTACTTCCAGATCAATAAAGGTACAACGGAAAACTGTCAGTTATGGTTATATTAATGAAGAAAAGTACCTACATTAATAAAGAACTGAGTTGATTTAAATGTGTCCATCAAGTCTACTTGCATCAATACAGTTAGTGCCGTAACTATGCAAACTTACTGGACATAGTTGTGCTGATGTGATACATTTCATTCATATTTAAATGTGAGTATACACCCATCAGCCATAATATTAAAATCACCTCCTTGTATCTACACTCGCTGTCCATTGTATCAGCTCCACTGACCATATAGAAGCACTCCCTAGTTCTACAGGTACAGACTGTAGTCCATCTGTTTACTGTCCTCTGTATACTTTATTACCCTGTTCTTCAATGGTCAGGACCCCCACAGGACCACCACAGAGCAGGTATGATGTGGGTGGTGGATCATTCTCAGCACTGCAGTGACACTGACGTGGTGGTGGTGTGTTACTGTGTGTTGTGCTGGTGTGAGTGGATCAGACACAGCAGTGCTGCTGGAGTGTTTAAACACTGTGTCCACTCACTGTCCACTCTATTAGACACTCCCACCTTGCTGGTCCACCTTGTAGATGTACAGTCAGAGACGATAGCTCATCAGCTGCTGCACAGTGCAGTGTTGGTCATCCTCCCGTCCTTCATGGGTGGTCACAGGACGCTGCCCACAGGAGGCTGTTGGCTGGATAGTGTTTCGTAGACAATTCTCAGTTCAGCAGTGGCACTAAGGTGTCCAGTAGCACTGCTGTCTAATCCACTCCACCCCACCACCATGTCAGTGGAGAATGATCCACCACCCACATAATACCTGCTCTGTGATGGGGGGCTAAGTAAGCAGAGAAACAGATGGACTACAGTCTGTAACTGTAGAACTACAAGGTGCAGCTATGTGGTAAGTGGAGCTGATATAATAGATGAAGAGTGCAGATATGTTGTGAGGTGGCTTTACTGTTGTTGCTGATCGGTGTACATCTGAATCAATTTAGTATCAGTGCATTCCCAAACAACAAAACTGAAAGGAAGAACTGAGTTTAGGTAGTTACAACGTGTTGCATGGGAGAGACATATCGCGTCAGATATATTGTGGCTCTTCCACCCTCAAAATATAATAATTATAATAATTATTGATATCTACTGATGTGAAAAAATTTGATTGTGTTGTTTTGGCCATAGCACCCAGCCTTAGATACTGTTTTGGCCATATCGCCCAGACTTAGATACCATATTCCATTTATTAAATTTCCAGTCAAAACAATATATTTCTTTTTCATATAAATTTTTTAGATTATTTGTTGAGATATTCCACTTGCGGAAGGAAGGAAAAAACGAAGGGAATAAAGTTCCAAAAAGTTTTTAAAGCTAGATAAGAGTTTATAAAAATCTAGTTTAAAAATTACATAATAATTGAAATGATAGTAGATGGGAGACCTATCAACCAAGACCAGGCAGACCATCAAAGCTGTCCTCATCAGATGAATAGAACTTGTGTATTTGAGATATGGGAAAAGCAAAAGAGCTGTATTTCCAGACAATGTTTCTGAAATAGGCTTCATTCATAGAGAGTCTATGAGTTCTGTTATACCTGCCAGGGCTGCAGGTTGTAGATATCCGGACACTGCAGCTGCTTATCAGGGCTGCTGTCCTCCGTCTGACACCTGAGCAGGTTGTGCAGTGCGTGTGCTACAGCATATACAGCCTTGTGCATGTTATAGGTCACTCTGAGCTGAGACACATCATTGTAGATGGTCTCAGTGTCCTCAATCCTCTCCTGTCCTGTGCAGGTACGGTTGTAGTGGACAGGTTCAGCCATAGAACCAACTGGCGTGCTTGTATTAAAGGAGCACTGAAACTGTGTTGCCCAGAATTCCCTGGCAGAGGGGTTATATGGGTCAGCCAGTGGCTGCAGGCTGTGGAGGAATGTTTTAAGGCCAGGGATTTCAGCCCTGCGGATGGCGAAACCGATGGTGCCACTAAGAGTGGGGTATTTAGTAGAGATGAAGGCGGACGTTATCCAGGCTTCGCTGGCCACCCACTGCTTGCCTGTCACATTCTGCCTGACCGTCTCGTCCACCACAGGCTGGATGTCCTCCTCAGTGGCGAATGTGACCAGCACCTGTGCAGTGGAGTCTCGAATCGTCTTAACAATGTCCTGGATCTGCACATGAGAAGGTACCTTCGGGATGATGACCCGAAAGGCCACACACACGCCCAGGCGGGTCACCTCGGCGGTGAACATGTCCAGGGCTGTTCGCCCATAAGCATCATCACCGCCCATTGCGCCTACCCACGTCCAGCCAAAGTGCTTTACCAGGCGAGCGAGAGCGCTGGCCTGGTGTGCGTCACTGGGGATCGTACGGAAGAAATAGGGGAATTGCTGCCTGTCACTCAGGCAGGCGCAGGAGGAGAAGTAACTGACCTGGGGGATGGATTGACAAGGAGAAAGTGAATGAAAGATATACAGAATATTGCTTTGTACTCAAAACCAATAAGAAATACTAGAAAAGAATTCCAATTTTCCAGCAAAGGGCAGCTTCCCTTCGCATTTTTGGAATACACTGATCCTCAAAAGAATAGCTGCACCCAGAAGGAATCAACCGACAGCAATGAAACTTGGTGGGTAGGTTTGACATCATGAGACATGCAAATGATTCACGCTCGGCCGTGCATGTGACGTGAGCAAGGACAGGCCTTATCTCTGTACCTGACTGACCCAACAGCCACAAGTGCAGACATTCAGTGAGCAGTGATTCCCTCCATGAGTCATCCTGCTAGTGCCAGCACCATAGGACTACATGCACACAGACTGTTATGATGACTGTCCTTAACACCACGTCAACGTCCCCATAGACTGCAATGGTGTCGTGCCAGACTGTCATGGAGTGACTCAGAATGGCAGCAGGTCATCTTGCTGTTATGGCAATTGACCTAAGCCTATCTGAAGCCTATGTAGACATTAATAAAGGCTTATTCCAGGAGGTGTTGTCATAAAGTCATAAAGACTATGCTTGTGTGGGGTGACATCAGTTTTGAATCCTGTCATGAACCTTGAAATTGAATTGAACTGAACTGAATTGAATTGAATTGAATTGAATTGAATTGAATTGAATTGAATTAAACAGCACTTAATAACTCACTTGGCAATTATGACTATGTGATATGTGAAATGCACAGTGATGATGCTGATAATGGGACAAGCTGATGATGGGACTTATTCGGAGAAGGCTTCATGACTTCTGGGAACTAGGAATTGCCTTATTCATTGTTTTGGCAATGCCTCAGCCTTCCATGGTCTGAGGTCTGAGAGGAGAAAGCCCCTAATGCCAGCCCCCATCCACCAACCCCCATCCACCACTGCACCTCCACCACAGGGTGCAGTATGTGATGGGGAAGTTATGGCTTGTGGGTGGAATTTAAGGGAGGGGAGTAACAAACGAGTAAAAATCAATAAAAAACAAGTGGTTTTATTAAGCAAGAAGGAAACCGCAGCCATTGTAAGCTCATCTTACACTGTTTTGGGAACCTAACTGAAGATACAGCTCTGAAATGATCGACGTTTTTGGAGGATGTATTTCGAATAAACTAAGAGAATAAGCTGTGCAGGAGGTTGACCTCAAATTTCAGGCTGATTTGTCCCAGCATACAAAGTGCTCTCGCTCACAGGAGACATGAAAGCGATAAAGGGAGGGCGGATATGAGTGAGAGAGTCAGAGTAAGAGCAAGACAGAGCACGGTTCAACAGCATGCACATTCAAGCACACGGTACAAGGCCATGTTAGTGTCTCACCAGTGGGACGCTGAACAGATTGAGCAGTCTGGAGATGGCCATAGTCAGGCTGGATCCCGAGTCCCCTATGACCAGAGGGATGGTGGGGGCCGAACATGCCCCAGTGTTGTTTCTCTTCAGGGGCTGAGAGACCACCGACAAGGCCGTCCTCATAGACAGAGCCACCAGGCCGCACGTGTCGTAGAGCCTGTAGCCCAGCGTGATGTTGGGCAGCAGGTTAGGGTTTCTGTTGATCTCCTCTATGAAGAAGATCATGGCCTGAGACCAGCGGAAGGCACGCAGGTTCAACCTGGAGCAGCAGGACAAAGCAAATGCAGACCAGAGTCAGTGATAAAGGCTTTCCACATACACTACCAGTGAAAATAGAAGGTTCTCCCTATGTTTATCTTAAAGCTTTACTGTAGCATAAAATTAAGACATCAAACTATCAAATAGCACTCATGGAATTATACAGTCCACCTTAAAAACCTCTAGAATGGAACTTTACAGGAGGATGAACCAGCAGTCTTAACCCGCAGTGGAGGCTGATAGAACAAGGTTTATTTCTAAGCAGGGTTGGAGCAATTCTATTGGTCGGTCCCTCATGAATATTCACTAAACTAAAAGGAGGAGTAGAGCTTTTACACTGTGCAGAAAAAGAGATCAAAGTTTTTACACCACTAAATATATATTAGAGGTGGAGATATGGAGAAATATCATACTGTGGTACATCAACAGTATATGTGGTATATCAGGATATGTACTGGTTCAGACTCTCATCAGTTGAAGCCGGAACATCCATGTAGTTGAGTGTGTCTAAACTTTCGGCTGGTATTGCGAACTGTAAGAAGAAACTTCCACACTGCTCACATTACAGCCTTTGTGTAAAAGGGTCTGTGGCTATTTCTTCCTTCACAGCAAGTGTTCAGGTGACTCTCAGGTGGATCTGCTCTGCTCAACATGGGCTTCTGCTCAAAGCATATTTGGGTACAAGTTAGTACCCAATGACCCATCTCTGTTGTGGAGTGTGGGCCAGTGTCAGTACAAGCTGTCGTTAAAGTAAAAGGGGGACAAACCAGTATTGAGAAACTATGAAACTCAAGATAGAATTTCAGTTAAAAGTCCAAACGTTAAGTGGATAATGTCATTAATATTGAATAATAGTGTATTAAACTAGAAACAAATGCAAAAAATATGCAAAGAAATGCAATAGATGTAGATAGATATATAATAAATATATCATTTATAATGAAAAACAGTAGGTACTGTATCAAAACTGTATCAAACTGGGCAAGAGAAAGCATGATAGATACATTTTTACCAGTGGTCTCAGCCTTTTGGACCCCACTCTACCCATAAGTGGGAGACTGGTAATAATGTATCTATTATATATCTATTATATTCATTATCTAAAGCACTTATAATAGTAACGATATACTCAGAATAGTATATCACAGTTTCACTTATTGCACAACAGCAAGGTCATCATTACACTGCCCACCCCTACAGGCGGTTCACATGGTCAGTGGGGATTCTTTGATAAACATGATCAAGAGCTTCATCTCCTCCATCCAAAGAAACTGAACAAATACTGAAAGAACAAAGTGAATTCTGATAATAACATTTGCATAATGGCTCGCTGGTAGACCACATCAAAGCCGCTGAAGAAAAGGGGGGCTTTAATCATTGGCAGCCCCTCACAAGCAGGAAGCAGGACAGAAATATCAGAGGCCAACACTCTTTACCCCCTGCATCTCCTCTTGCCTGGTGCACTGGTGAAGCTCAGCTGCTGCTCGATGCCCTTAGAGTGGATGGGAAACATTCCAGCCAGAATCACCTGGCCCTCCTTATGGACCACCCCAGAGTCCAGGTCCTGCCAGCGCTCACAGTCCGCCTCAGAGGCAGCGCGTGTGGTGCAGAGGAGAGAAAGCAGCAGGGTCGCGACCTGGAGGAGCAGCATATCCTGAGGGGCGAGGCACGTCAGCGGTCCACTCAGCGTTTAGTATGGAGAGCTGCGATGACTGGAGAGCTTTATAGAGGCTGATTAATGAAAAGCCCCTCTGTAGGGAAATTAAGAAAGGTGGGGGGGAACAGAACAAAGACACGCATGCGTGTTTCATAGACACATACACATGCAGCACACCTCCACCAGAGCTCAATTCCTGCTTATAGTCAATCACATCACTTCTGGATCTCTTCACGTGGAACCAGGATCAGGAACGCCTGGGGGACGACAGGATGTCCTGGAGCACCACCAAACCCGAGGCAGTTTTAGAAGCATGTTTCAGAATGACTTGAACCAATCCTTCAAGCGAACCTGGCCGGACGCGGTAGGGTCAGGGGAAGGACACTCGGGCGATAACAAACATCCTGGAGATTTTGCTTACAAGGAAAATAAACCGGACCATGTGGAATGCAGCTACGCAGTGGAGCTCGGTTAAAGCCTTATATCTTAAATAACTCAACATGTTCCGATCTGTCCATCGGAATATCTATCACCACATGCATCACATTAGTGACCTTCCAACTGCACCCAGCAACTGTAAGATGACCAACCCTAACAGGGGCTTTGTGCCAGGCATATCAATATGATATTTATATTCCAGCACTGCGGCAGGAACAGGGAGATATGAATCTTCCGGTGTTTTTAGGCTGTTTGCACAAATCATATTGTTATCTGACCGAATACTCTTCTTCTTCTTTTTATTCTTCTTGGTTCCCATTGTTTGTCTGCTAACTAGTCCCACAGCTTTTGAGATATCAACACCATTCCCACTCCAAAACGTTCAGTCTGATCAGGAATGGTGTGCTTGTATACAGCTTTTTGATCAGATGCATGTATTCCGCATAGCAACAGATTTTTCTGGAATTATTCCCATTAGGAATGAATGGGATGGAAGGTGCATGCCCATCTACTGTACATCTATTCGACTGACAGACAGCATTTCCCCTACCCTATCACTCAGGGTAGACCCCTAAGCACAAGTTCAATGTTGGTCCGACCTGCACTCGTCTCTTTGTCTTTTTTTCCATCCCTTGTTTCTCCCATAGAGTTCCATTCATTTTCGGGCCTACCCAAACCCTATTGTCTCCATTAACCTACAAGCACCAAACTGCATGTACTCACTCAGGGCAGATCCCCAAACTCTAATCCACAGCCATACAGACCAGCACTTCTCTATGTGTCTGTTATTCATCCTTTGTTCCTCCTTTAGCAACCACAGCCTAGCAGGAAGTGGGAACCATTTAAGCTGCCCAACTGTTCTGCACTTCCTTCAGGAAATACTCTTTTCCAGTATATCATGTTGACCTTCTGCTTTCTCACTGTTAAAACTAAAATCATTGAGATCGTGTCATCACTCTGAAATGACACGATGGTCCATTCAGAATGTTACCTTCAAGGATTAAACAAGAGCCTATAGCTGTCACTTGAGTCTCCCTCACTCTCTAGACCAGGGGTCTCCAAATCTAGCCGCAAAGTGTCGGTGTGGCTGCAGGTTTTCATTCCAACAGGGCAGGAGATCACATGAACAGCTGTCTGAAGACTGAGCAGTTGACTAGTTGGCTCAAGTAGAATCAGGTGACCTGCAGCTACACCGGCCATTTGCGGATAAGACTGGACACCCCTGCTGTAGACTGTCAAGTGCTAGTGGGGGAAAACTCCAGTAAAACTGAATTCAGGATTGTGTTTGGACTAACACGGGTGTTTAGATTTGACCCATATTTCAAACCAATATTGGATGTTATTTATGGACTCTGTCCGGCATGACGTTTTTGTTACAATCACAGTGTCCAGAAATGTAGTTTATTGGACAAATCGGGTAAAGTTCTGGTTATAGGTTGCTGCTATCACATGATGAGCCTATTCATCTGTATGTTCTCCAAAGGCCCACTGCTGGTTTACACAGTGAAACCCTCATGCAACTACACAGTCGAATCACATTATTATGACCACCAGCAAATATCCTGAGTAACCGCCGTGAGCAGCACGGACAGCAGCTAGACGGGCTGGGAATGACTCAGTAAGGTGCCTGGTAGGTTGTCACAGGTATCTGGAGCCATGCTGACTGCAGTGCATCCCACAGCTGTGGGAGGGTGTGCGGGGGGCTTTGTAAAGAGTGAACACAACATTTGTGGTAGTCCCACAGATGCTCAACCGGGTTACAGTCTGAGGAATTAGGTGGCCAGGGTAGAACTTGTCTTGGTCATGCTCTTCCAACCAACTGTTCTTTTAGCGATTACGTGTATTTGGACAATAGGAGAAAACCAGAGCACCCAGAGGAAACTCACACAGGCACTGGGAGAACACACAAACTCCACACAGAAAGGACCCCGGACATCCACCCATCGTGCGCACCGTGCTGCCCAATTATTAATAAGTTGACATATCTTTTTACCCATCTATGGACCAATATTGGAGCATACCGTCATTGTACTCTATTGATCAGAAATCTGATTCTAAATTATAACAAAAAGTCAAATTAGTAAATTAGTAAATTAGTAAACAGTGCAATTAGCAAAGTGATGAGGTGAGTAGGGCTTAGGATAGCATATGAATGTATATCATTGTGTCATATGGACTCCTAAAACACCGTGTTATTTGCATTATCTTGTTTATGGCATGACCGCTTTCAAGAGGACGGACTTTAACCCCACCTCATCATCCACAAGGACGAAAAAACTCCCCATAAAATTATCCGCAGCTAATCAGTCATAAAATCAGCCTGTGTGTGCGCTGTATGTGTGTGTGTTTGTTATTGCTGCACTCAGTGAGCATAAAGAGGCTGTTAAATGAAGTTTTAATTAGCCTGCAGCAGCTGGGCTTTTATTGAGGGGCTCTGAGGGACAGCGCTCCAGCTCCTCTGGGAGATGACGGGCAGTGAGAGGGGGCTGACAGTCATGCTGCCAGGTCATTTGGCTGGTCTGCTAAGTCTGATGAGGAAAGAGATGTGAGTCTGTGAGTCCACAGAAGGAAAGACAGTATTTCAAGGTTTCATTTATTTCGAGCTCATTTGTCTCAAAAGAAAACATCGAACTAGCTCTTTAAACAATCTGATCCAATGTAACTAGATGTTTCTTGTTCATAAATAAGCACGAGGGATGTACACAAGATAATCATGTCTAATACACTCAACGTCAAATAGCTGCACAAATAGCTGCACCCAGAAGGAATCAACCCACAGGAATGAAACTTGGTGGGCAGGTTTGACATGCAAGACATGCAAATCATCTAAGTTTAATGCTCGGCCACTCGTGACGTAAGCAAGGATGAGCCTTATCACTGTACCTGACTGACCCAACAGCCACAATTGTGGACATTCAGCGAGCAGTGATGCCCTCCATGAGTCATCCTGTTAGCGCCAGGACTATACGATGATTGCCCTTACCACCACGTCAGCGTCGACAAAGACTGCAATGGTGTCGTGCCAGACTGTCATGGAGTGACTCAGAATGGCAGCGGGTCCCGCTTTTGTCTTGGTGGAGACGACCAACAAATCTGTGTGTGGAGGCACCGTGGTCAGCGCCAAGATGAACGGTTTGTTGTCACACGTCACACGTCCAGAAGGCCTGGTGTCACTCCACCTCCACCCCTACCGCACCATCTGCAGGAACTGTGTGAGAATATTCAAGCTTCATGAGATGGATTATCACAGGACACCATTAGGAAGCTCTACAACTCCATGCTGAGACGTCTGGCATGTTGCATTAGCAAACATGGAGGCCCAACGCCATACAGCCTAAATTTATTATCATTTATTGATCCTGGTAACCTTCCTTCCCAACAGCGCTGCAATCCCACACCTCCTTCTGGGTGCAGCTGTTCTTTTGACGATGAGTGTAATAATGGGGATTTAAAATGTTGTGCAAATGGGAAACACTAGCTGCCAGATAATTACTTATTATATTCCTGTTAAGGGTTAATAAGAGACATACAAAAGCTTTGTAACATCCTATTCAAACACTAGAAATGCCTGAGTTTATGGGCTCATGTACACAAACCTCCATATAAAAGCATATTTCAAGATTACTGTTTGTTGTTATTTATGGATTTGCCCATGAGGTGTTTCTTAGAGTTCTTCTCTGGTCTAAGTAGGATAATGTAACACTTTGGGGCAAATATACACAGTAAAAGGCCATAGCTGGAGGCCAGGATGGCGAAGACCTCCACAGCCACGGTGTACTTCCCTGGAGAGCTGACGTATGCCGGCACAAAGGCGATCCACACCGCGCAGAAGATCAGCATGCTGAAGGTGATGAACTTGGCCTCATTGAAATTGTCTGGGAGCTTCCTGGCAAAGAAGGCCAGCAGGAAGCAGATGGCGGCCAGCAGCCCGATGTAGCCCAGCACCAGGGAGAAGGCCAGAGTGGAACCCATGTCACACAGCAGGATGATGCGTGCTGACTCGCGAGTCATCAGTCTGCGCGGGACTGGGGGCGCCAGCCCCAGCCATGCACCACAAATTCCTACCTGCACTGCAGTGCACAGAAAGATCAGAGCACGCAGTTGTGGAGGCCTAAACCACCTCATGGCATTGCTGCCTGGGAGAGTGGCCTTGAAAGCCATCAAGACCACCATGGTCTTTCCCAGGATGCAAGACAAGCAGAGGCAGAAGGCGATGCCAAATGCCGTGTGACGTAACTGGCACGACCAGGCCGTGGGCTGCCCGATAAAGGCGAGTGCACACAGGAAGCACAGCCATAGAGAGCTGAGGATGAGGAAACTGAGCTCAGAGTTGTTGGCACGGACAATAGGCGTGTGACGCTTGCAGGCAAAAACGAGGGCAATGGCGAGGGTGGCGCAGGAGCCCAGCAGAGCCACAGCCAACAGGGCCATGCCCATCGTGTCACCATAGGACAGGAACTCCACCAGCTTTGGGATGCAGACATCCCTCTTCAGGTTGGACCAAAATTCCGGTGGGCAAGTCACGCACTCTACAGCATCTGCAAAATCACAGGCACAGGACACATGACAAAAAAGACTGATCTTAATTAAAATGTCTACTAATTGCCCATAATTGCCCTTCTGGTCAGCTTGAATAATAACCACCAGATCTACTGTTTGGCACCAAGGGCACCAAAAGGTTGAGGGAAATAAGTGGATGCAATTAAATGAAACACAGCCTGACCACCACAGCCCTGGAAATCCGGCCCATAAATTACTTTGTAATCCATCTGTTTCTCTGCATGATTTGTTAGCCCCTCTTTAACCTACAAATCAAAGCTCAGTAACCACCCAGGACAACCACAGAGCAGCCAGGTAGTATCTGAGCGCTGGATGACACTAACACTGACATTGATGGGTCCACCAACCAGAAATACCCAGCCAAAATCTGGACCAACAAGGTAGGAGTGTCTAATAGAGTGGACAGTGAGCAGACACAGTGTTTAAACACTCCAGCAGCACTGCTGTGTCTGAACCCCGCATACCAGCTCAACACAAACTAAGGGCGTTTTCCCCACTTATCCCGAGTACACACCTAGCACCAGTTCTGGACTTGTTTTGACGGGAGGGGCTCATTATCGCTGGTATGTGGGAGGGCCTCATTATCTATTATCCATCTCAATCGTAGATAGATTACGCGATTCCATACGTCACTGTTCGGTTCCAAAATGGTAGGAAGAAGCTTCATCCATTTGCTGCTTATTTCATTTTGCTTGGATATGAACACTCGAGCAGTGAGGAACAGTGCATTTGGGACGTATGGCATTTCCCCGTGCAGGAGCTCCTGCACACAACAAGCCATTCTCCTTTGAGAAGATGTTTAGCCATGTGGGCATCGCCAGACGTGCCAGACTCACTCCACAAAGGCAACAGTGACCTTCCTCCAGTCTTATGAAAGGCTCGGCTTAGAAGGGGAGGTAATACGATATGTTTAAGCAGTCACCTCACAAAATGAACCAATTATGCAACACCAGACACAGATAGCTTCCACACCTGCAGACACACTAGTGGAAGCAAACCCCGGACCACCGATTTCAGAAGGACCAGAGATTGGTGCTCTGGGCTGCTCCCAGGCTCCAAAACAGCTTTCACTCTTGATCAAATGTAGCGAACTCACGGAGCAAGGGACCCTGGGATCGGAAAAAGCTCTAGTATGAAAGTGGCCTAACACACCACCACCACATCAATGTCACTGCAGTGCTGAGAATGAGACACCACCCACAGAATGCCTGCTTTGTGGGTCCTCAACACTTGTAAAGTGGGGCTAACAAAGCACTGCAGAGCAACAATCTGTATTGTATACATACAAACTGCACCTGTTTGGTAACTGGGACTCATAGGATGGACAGTGAGTGTTGGGTGGATGTTGGTGTACTTAATAAAGTGACCATTCACTAGTTTGTCTCACACAGTCTTGTCATAAACATATAATGCATTGTATTTAATATTGAGGTTTGAGTTTTGACTTGCACTGCACTTGCTGAATTGTTCAAATGTCACCTATAGTAGTAGTAGGCAATCTATCAGTCACTTGTATAGACCCTCTCCTGTATCTGGATGGGATGAAGTTCTTCCTAACAACATTTGAATGCAAGATTATTTAACCCTTCAAACAGTGATGGGTCTCTCAGAGGTTACAGAGAGACATAAATACAATGTAGTGTCTAAAAGATGCAACATGAACAACATTCCTCAGTGTCTTTACTGCGTATCCGTCTTGCTTTCTTTGCTTAGACATTTACAGTCGACTCACTTGTCTGATTGCTAATCTCCCCAGCTGCACAGAGAACGCAGTCAAAGCAGCAGACAGGGAAGCTAGGCCTAATGGCCTTCCTGGTGCCCGGGGGACAGCTGCTACTGCAGACAGACACAGGGACCTGCACAACAAAGAGCAGGGCAACTAAAAAGATATAAATCATTTATGTTCCAGGGATGGAATTCATAGCATAGTTTTATAGTACAGTGATTTTCAAAGCAGTCCTCAGGACGTCTAGACTAGGGGTTCTCAACCCTTGGGGTGGTTTTTCCGCCGCAAGGCCCACTTGATAATGACTGTAAACCATAGCGGCCCACCAGAGCACTACAGTCAACGTTTATAAGTACAATTTGTCAAAGAAATCCGGTCAAAGAAAAATGATATGTCCAAATTCAAACAAGGGAGCTGTGAAAGTGCCACAAGAGACCTCTCCATTAGTGGCTAGCTAGTGGATATGTTGTCTCAAACTGAAGATGTTTTATTAGCCCGCTGCTACTGTGGCATTTGTATTTGTATATGTGTACATTAATATACATATATTTATATTAATATACTTATTATAACACTAGTATGGTTATATATGACATTGCCTCCATCTAAATATAGGCCCACGGACCACTAGAGGGTGCTTCATGGCCCACAGGTTAAGAAATCCAGCTCCCCACATACCCAAAGCACACTTTAAGAAGCAGTTAAGAACACTGAATACCTGGCTCAGGTGTCGGGGGTTGGGGTGAGGTGGGGTATAGGGCAGAGCATAAACATGGGCTAACTGACATTGGGCTTGAGAACCACTAATACAGTACTTTCCTATGGATGCATTTGAGAAATGATGGGGGTGGGAAAGCAGACAAGGCTGCACAATCTGTAAGCGAGGTGTTCAATAAACACACAGGCTTACTTGTCTCTGATAACCATTCCAGATGATCTTGTCTTCTTCTATCTCCAGTTTAGCGCTCTTGGTTTCATCGAATCTGCCCACGGTGGCATACTGGACTTCTCCACTGTCCAAGAGCTGCCAGTTGATAAGGTCGTACATGGCCACCGGGTCACCGTTCTTATCAAACTTAGTTTCTTCACCAAATTCATTAATGAAGTCCACCTTCTTCAGATAATACAGGAGCTGAGGAGGGAGGACAAGAGCAATAAGGAGGGGGTTAGGAGGTGAAGGAGACAGAGAGAGGGCTTTGCTGTATCTGAGAAACCGCACACGGTTGATAAATTCTTCAGTTCATAAACAAATGGAGGTATACGATCCAGGTCAGTCTAAAAAATACCCATAAAAACATTGCAAGATTAATGAGAGAGAGTGAATGGGTCTACCTGCCATGGCTTTATGCTGCGAGTGTCAGGGCAGGCACCCCCAGGGAAGGGTCCTCTCTCTGGGACACATCTCAGCATAGCATCTACAGCATGGGAGATCGCGTACACCGCCTTATAGACATTATAGGAGATCCTCAGCTGAGACACGTCTGAGTAGATGCTCTTCACCCTAGCAAGCTCCTCTGAGCCATTACAGGGGTGCAGGGCACCTCCACTACCTCCATTCTGAAAGGAGCACCTGAACATCTCCTCCCAGAACTGGAGTACGAAAGGGTCATCCGCGAAGGAGGAGGGACGCAGGCGCAGCAAGAAAGCCTGCAGGTTGGGGATTTCAGCCCTGCGTATGGCAAAGCCCATGGAGCCCTGAAGAATGGAGTGGAACTCTGGGGTGGAGAGTACAGCCGCCGTGATCCAAGCCTCGCTGGCCAGCCACTGCACCCCAGTCAGGTTGTGTTTTAAAGCCTCGGAGAAGAGAGCTTTGGTGTCCTGCTCTAAAGCAAACACCAGCACCACTCGAGCCCCTGAGCTGCCAATACGCTCTACTATCCTGACCATCTCCGCTGGAGTGTGGTTTTTGGGAATGATCTCATAAAACGCAACGCAGGCACCAAGCTTGGTAACCTTGTCATTAAAAATCTGGGCGCCCCCGCGGCCATACGCGTCATCTCCAGCGACCATTCCCACCCAGGTCCAGCCGAAGTGTTTGACCAGCTGAGCCAGGGCGTCTACTTGGAAGAGGTCACTGGGCATGGTCCTCAGAAAGGCTGAGAATGCCTTCTTGTTGCTTAGACAGGCACAGCTGGAGAAATAGCTGACCTTTCGAGAGGAGAGAAAATGAATTAGTGTAAGACTGTAGCGCTTGCTTTTGAGCAAACCTTAGCACAGGCTTTTAGAAACAATGGCATACTTAAATTTTTAAGATGTAAACAAAGTTAGAGTAACTTAATGTGAAATGTGACATTCTAGAGCATTCTAGAAGGATGCACAACTCTGGCCCTGGAGGGCCGGGCGTCCAGCACAATGAAATGATTTACCTGCTCAAACATACCTAAAACAATTCACCTGCTAATAGCCAAGTTTAATGGGGTTTGAGCAGGGGAACTACTGAACTATGCTGGATTCCAAACCTCCAGGACCGGAGATGTGGACCCCTGTTCTAGAGAATGTTGCCAAGTCGGAATTGTCCACCGCGGAGGTGGCAGGAACCAGACATCTGGAACTACCAAACTATGCTGGATGCCAGACTTCCAGGACCGGAGATGTGGACCCCTGTTCTAGAGAATGTTGCCAAGTCAGAATTGTCCACAATGGAAGTGGCATCTAAAGACATCAAGGCTTCTTACAGTTACCACACAGAGACATGCTGCCAGATCCCTGAGAAATTATTAATTATAGTTATTGTTCTCATCTAAAATATATATTAATGGCATGCAGGGGACTGTCTGACTAGATAGTCCCCCAATAACTATTCCTTTTATCTCAAACATTATATATATATATATTATATATATATATATATATATGAAAAATAAAAAGGCAAGTATAGGTTCTCTGGTTCTACTGGATTGCAAGCAAAATGGTACTACTGATGCTCTACACGTTGTAAACCCTGGTTTTGCATCACACACAGACATTCGTAAGAGTCAGCAAGTCTCTCTTCAGTGAACTTCATGGAAATCTGTGGAATTCTCCACCAAACACAACAAACCAAACAGCACACAGCCCTGCTCACCTGCGGCAGCTGGAAAACCCCTAGAAAGTGCGCAACCACCAGCGACAGTGTGGATCCACCGTCCCCAATGACAACAGGGACTTTGCCCTGACACTCTGCTCCACCGCTGTCCTCCTCTCTGCCCCCCATCAGCTCCACGGTGGTGCGAAGGGCATGCAGAGGTGAACTACAGGAATCATAGATCTTATAGCCCAGGGTGATGTTGGGCAGGAGCCGGCTGTCCCTGTTGATCTGCTCTACGGCAAAAATCATTGTCTGCATCCACCGGAAGGTCCGGAAGTTAAACCTGCCAGAAACAACACAAGGCAAAACACAGAGGCTTCTATGCTTAACCCAAATGTGGAAATGTGGATGATCTATGATGATAGATTTGCTATTCCTAACCAAGAGGAGTCCATAAAAAACTGCTATCTTATGTGTCAACCAGCCAAACCATGGTACTGTTTGTCTGAATAACAGATGTTAGGCTTTTTGCATACTAGACAAGCCCTGAATGTTACAAATATCTCAAAGCACTAGTTAAATAAAAGTATAAAATACCAAATAAATGTATATTTACAGTCCCAAAAATGAGGCTGGCAGGTGAAAGCATATTGAATATAGTCAGTAATCTAATATTTCTTATTTCAAAGACTGTTGTAAGATACATTACAATTATGTTCCCTATTGCTTGATGCTTTTAGTCATTTTAAGTCATTTTATCATGTTCTATTGCCAGATAATTTAGTGAAACAACAACAACATAACATTTCTCCAGATAAAATGACTTAAACATCTCTAGAAAATACCAGAAACATGGTATAGTATACTTAATAGTCTCAAAATATGAGACATATATACATATACTACATTTAAGGTGATGCCATTTACAGGACAGACATGTTTTATAGAGTAAGTATGTAAATAAATAAATTAATAAATAGATAGATAGATAGATAGATAGATAGATAGATAGATAGATAGATAGATAGATGCTCTACTGTAGTGGTCAGTAGTGGAGTGGAGTTTCAGTGACTGACCCAGTGCACTGAGCAGGTTCAGGCTGAGAGGTGAAAGACAGTCGTGACTCCAGAACAGCATCGTGGAGCGAGAACAGTGCCCCCAGAGTGATGTTCCCCTCCTTGGCCACCGTAGGCAGGTGTGAAGGGCGGATGAGCCGGCAGGACTGCTGCTGCTGCAGGAGCTGGGGAGAGATCAGAGTACAGAGGAATGCTACAGGTGCGCAGAGACATGCATACACACTCCACCAGCGCATTCTGGCTCTGTGCACCAGCCTGAGCCTGATTACACTGCCCCGAAAACCTCCTGCACACCACAGAGCAGCATCTTCTATATGACGTTCGGCTACAAGAGTACAGACTAGCACAAGGCTCATGTAATGAACGCAGGGTTCACTCATGCTCACCTTTATGTTGTACATGTACCACCAATGCAACACCAGCCCCTGGAGGGACATCACTCAGTGGAAACAGGACTGCACCCCATAATGCGTATGCACTGCAATGACATGATGCATGCTTTTTTATTAGCACAGCTGAAGCTACAGTGCTCTCCACCAAGACTTGATTGTGGCACAGACAGATTTGAGAAAATTGTGTATTTCATGATACAACTTTCCAATCATTGGATCCCAATAAATGTGTTAATATGAATATTAATATTATGAATGAAAGATATAAAGGATAAGCAATTAACAATGTTTCTTAAAGCCCATTTGGCTCATGTTTACTAGGAGTGCCAATATTTGTGAATGGCACTGTAACTACCTGCCTCACCAGTTCAGATGAATTACATATGGAAACACAGTACAGAAACCACATACAAGACCTGGAAGACCATCAAAACCATCTCCATCAAATGAACAGCACTTCACAGACAAACAATAAGGCTTTCATCTTTGAGAGAGAGGAGAACACCAAGCTCCACTCTCACTTCAGATCTGAGAACATCCACAGGTGTTTCTGTCCAACCTTCCAGTGTGAGAAGACACCTCAATGCTGTTTGTGTATAAGTGTGTATAGGTTCAACAATTCTATATACTGATGGTGGGTTTTGCCATGTGTTACCTTCTGGAGTTGCGTTCCTGGAACCAAACTTGCATTTTACGCCTTTAGGACAGGATCTGAGTCCTGGGAAAGGGTTATCATCAGGGGTATACAGCTGTAGGTTAAAGGTCAAATGGCTAGGAGAGTTGACCATCTGGTGAAATAACACCAAACAGGTTGAAACAGCCTATAAAATTGTGTCCAGATTCTGTTTTCAGACAAGAACTGAGACCCAACTGCCATCGTCTTGAAATAAACAATCCCAATCTTCAGCCTGTCTCCTGGCTCTCCCTTCGGTGCAAGAAAGAAGAATCAACTTCAACGCTTCAGCATCTGAAAGGATGTGTGGCCGTTCAAGCTCCTCACTGAGCAAAGTAGACACACTCATCAAACAACGAAGCTGCTGGTGTTCTCAGGACAATGGACTGACCACCCTTCAAGGTCCAGACCTCAACATCACTGAATGTGTTGGGGTCATTTGAATCATGCAGAAAATGCAACCAATTTCTAAGTCTGCTGTAAAAGAGTGGAAGCTGTACTAAAGGCAAAGAGTGGACACACTAAAAACGGAAGATGCTGATAGGGGTTGGGGTTTCTATTAAACTGTCTGCTAAACATGCCATAAAGTTAATTTATTCAGTGGTTTAAACTGCTCTCCGATGTTCTACATAGAAGGTATGTGGCTTTGGTCGGAGTGAAAAATGCTCAGTTGCAGTTCTAGACCCATTTACACCGTATGAATTGGTCCTAGAATGAAAGGAGCTGTTGTCCCTTTTCTGGTGAGCTCAAGAATAATCTGATGAGCTCTGCTCTGATTGGCTGGTGTACAGCGAGACAGCACCCACGATGATCACACAGACGCATCATGTGGAAACAGACTAAATAAAATCTCTCTGCCTCTGTGTAAATAAGCTCCACCCTCATACTGTTTAGTTAGCTATGCTAGTTACTTGGAGCTAATGCTAGTAGCTAACGTTAACTCTAATAGCTACTGGCTTTCCATCTGGACATCTGAACACACAAGAGATTAAAGGTGCTCCTCACTATGGAACTCTCAGTTTAAGATGATCTGCTTCAACCGGCAAACACGGATACAATCACACAGCATGGCTGCTACTTACAGGCTGCTGTTGGGGTTGTGATGCTAATAAAGGTGGAGCTTCTCCTCTCTTCAGTCTCCTCTGAGCGAAGCTGCTCCAAGGTTTGGGAAACTGTCCGGAGTGAAACGTGCATAATGCAGGATTAAAGTTGAAAAGCAGATTCTTCATTCCACCTTAAATGGTGCTGCAAGTACAGTCTGGCACCTGTACAAGCTGCAGAATTTAAGGTGGAATGGAACATTAGATTGAAGCTGGTGAACAGGAAGCAACTTCAGCCTGGTTTAAAGATGAACATCAATCATGTACCGCTGACAGTTCGGTTCCTTGAGAAGGGAATGTAAAGTGCCAACATCCCCTTCCCAGCCTGGAACGCCAGATTTCTCCACATAGTCCACCATGTTGGTCGCTGTAGCTCCGTTGTGGGTGTAAATATTAATGAGTCTGCTCCTTAACAGTTCAGGATTTTGCTGTTTTACTGTACCTCTTTTGGAAATGCAGGATTTGTGTTTGAAGGAGGAACAACAGTGTTTGAGGTTCACTGTATGTCAGTTCTATGCACTGAACTCTCCTTATTCAACCATCTCAATGTAAATACAGGTTACTATTATAAGCTACCCTTAAACATATGAGTAAATACTATTCCTGTACTATATATATTACTATTCCTGATGCTCAAAATGAATTACTCAGACTAGACGGTTGTTTTGACTGGATGAATACTGAAACAGTTTGCCATGGGCTTTCCCCAAAGCTTGCCTTTACCAAACTGGATCAAAGTACTCCAGAACCACACTTAAAAATGATCTATGATGTATACCAACCACCAGGCAAGTGCCCAGACATGAAGTACAGCCACATTAAGAGGCTGGGTAAAACAGGCATTTTGGCAATGCTCTTCAGGTACCGCATAGCCCAAGGCTCTCAGAAGGGTATTTAGACCTGTGGATTAATGGCTCATTAAAGGCTGTTTAGTGGCATTTGGGAGCAGTTCACAACTGTAAACGCTGCAGGCAATGTTGGTACAGACAGAGAGAGAAAAAAGGCATTCTGTAGTGTGGCTCCAGGCTATTTTTCTTATTTAGTCCTCTTTAATATCACCAGGAGATTCTAGCTGCTCTCAGAGGATGGCTGTGTTGGAAGGAAGCCATAGCTGTAGAATACTGATGCTATGCAGAAAGCAGATATCCTATGGTATGTGATAAAGAAAGACTCTTATTGACTCTAACCAAGTTTCTACTGATTATACTGTGGATATTATAATACAATATAATACTAGAAGTACAAATTGAAGAACAATTTTAAGCTAAATGAGCAAGTAGTGTTTCTGTTCTGGAGCCCCGACCACAAATCTCAGACAGGTGATTGTAGCAAAATGTAATTCCATATTGCAGATTCAGTGGTATGAATTTTAGGCCATCTGAAAATATTCACCCTCACTGTTACTACAGAGTAAGTGTTACTGAACGTTGATTTTAAATGTGAAAGTTTTTTTTTCATAACCATACTTTTCATCTGCCACAGTTACATAATTTCAGTTCTTACTTGCTATACAGCTAGTTGTGAATGTGGACACTTTCAACGTGACCACCTATTGGTAGAAGGCAAAATTCTTACTTTGTGATTGCTGTAAGCCAATTCTAAGATCATTTCACTTATTTCCAGGCATGTTCTACTTGTTTAAAAGTGCCAAAGCCAAATTTGCTATATTGGCAGATAATCTGGGTTTTTTCAAGCATGCTCCCTAAAATAAGCAAATAATCTGTCGATATAGTGTGAAATTAGTTAAACAATCTTATAATAAGCCTTGAACAATCTTAAAATGACAAATATAAGATATATCAACTAGATAAAAGATCATTTTACTTGTCAAAACCTCAATTTCTGGAGTTCGCTGTAGAAGCAAAACTCCATAGTCAGCTGTTTTTTTGACTGTGGTATAGAAACAATACTTTACCCAGAACAAAAGATAGGAGGAGAGCCTAGAGAGTGTCCTTAGCATACCTAGTCAATACTAGACCACTTTATATTTCACCTCCACTTTCGTAAACATTTACCTTTCAGGGGTCGAGAGAACATGACAACATAACACACAACAGAGAGCATGTTATGAAGGCGAAGATGCTGTAAAGTTGCAGTAGGAGATGCCGTAGGACAGCTCCATCACATCAATACCACTGGACAGCTGCAGTGACTATAGCATAGCTTGCTTTCTATTAACAGCTTGTTTGAATCAATATCATAATTTGTTTTAAAAATGAGATTCTCCTTCATCCATGACCAGGCCGAACTACCCAATGTGTCCACAGAGATGTCCTCTGGAGGGGTGACCGAATGCAGGAGGCATTGCTGTTAGCATTGTCTCTAAACGTTGTCTGAAGCATCTTTCAGTAACCCTACAGTTCACAGCCCATTTGAGGTAAATCACAAAGATTGGATGAGCCCCTGACCCTTGGAGTTGTCCTTCTGTCTCCTTCCCCGACTCTTACAGTGCCTCTGCCGGTACTACACAACCATATTAAGATCCATTGGAGCTCCTGTTCTCCTGTCTGGTCTCCCTGTGACCATATCACCCCTATCCTGGTTATCAATTCCATTCCATGTTTAGTACAATGTTCTTCTTATTACATATAAAGCTCTGGCTCCTCAATACCTGGTTGAGTTTCTTCATTTATATACTCATCGTCAAAAGAGTAGTTCAAATAGCTGCACCCAGAAGGAATCAACCGACAGGAATGAAACTTGGTGGGTAGGTTTGACATCGTGAGGCATGTGAATGATTCAGGTTTCATGCTCGGCCGCACATGTGACGTAGGCAAGGACGGGTCTTATCACTGTATCTGACTGCCCCAACAGCCACGACTGCAGACATTCAGTGAGCAGTGATGCCCTTCATGAGTCATCCTGTTAGTGCCAGCACCATTGGCAGACGGCTGCACCACACAGGTCTACATGCACACAGAGCGTTACGACGACTGCAGAGTCGAGAGAAATGCTGTATTTCTCTATGAAGTGGCAGCTGATTGGAAGTTATAAGGGAAGTGCATTGACGTCTGTGTCCAGACAACACAAACAATCCAAAGGCTCTTATTTGCATGTTCAGCAAGCAGTTCCTGTGTCTCTGTGGTCTGCTGGACAGGCATGTCTCTTTGCCTAATGTTCTCTCTCCTGGCTTTCTTACTGACTGCTGCCTGAATCACCTGTTGAGTTACATCACTGACCATCTTACAATGCAGGTCTCGTGAACATGCTGACATGTAAAAATCAAACGTGTGATGGTTTTCTCTCTCACACTATCAGATCACCGACGGCATCAATCACTTACAACTGAACTCCCAAATCCCCAAATCTGGGTTAAAATTGGACTACAAATCTTGTAGTGTTATCTTAAGGTGGCACAGTTCAATGTAAAAGGCACCATCAGCATTTTATTTAAAGCCATTTACTGTTTCAGTGCAGTAAGCTCGTTAGTGCTTGAACAATCAGAGTATAACATTACAAGTCAAATAGATGGTAAAAAGTAACAATATATTCTTTGTATTTATTTTTGTAAATGACTTGTGAGCTAGAGTTTGAAGAACAAAGTCTGCTTCCAGTATTAATCCAGGTTGCCCTAACCCTCAGATGGATCAGTTGAATTCCATCACCCGCACACCTGAGTTAACATCTGTGGAGAGCATCCTGAGCAGCTGCATCATCGTCTGGTTTGGGAATATCACCGTCTCCGACCGCAAGACCCTACCGCGTATAGTGAGGACAGTTGAGAAGATTATCAGGGTCTCTCTCCCCTCCATCATGGACATCGACACCACACGCTGCATCCGCAAAGCCACCAGCATTGTGGACGACCCCATCCATCCCTCACACTTTTTTCACTGCTGCCGTCTGGTAGAAGGTACCGGAGCATCCGAGCCATTACTGCGAGACTCTGCAACAGCTTTGTTCCTCAAGCCATCAGGTTTTTAAACTCCCAAGGACTGATCTGAACTCATACACATACTCTACACTCACACACACACACACACACACACACACACACACACACCTCTTTTGATGCTCATCAATGTTCTATCAATCTGGAACATCGATGCTAACACTGACCAAACTGTTTATTCTACCCCAGTAACTGCTGTGTGTATGTATGTTATCTGACTGCAAACTCACAGATCACAGCATGTTAAATCTCTCTGCACCTTATTCCACTACCTCATGTCCGGAAATGAGTGCTGTGTCGGAGCTGCACTGTCCTGTCTGTTTACTGTGTATAATATTTGTTTAATTTATCGTATTTATTGTATTGTTTTCTAGTTTTTTTGTTTGCACACTTATGTCTGCACGTTTGCACTTTGTACTCTTTTGTTCCATGTTGCACCATCTTGTTCCTGGAGGAACGTAATTTCACTCCACTGTGTACTTGTACATGAAAGAAGAATGACAATAAAAGCCTCTTGACCTGACATACTGAATAATCTAAGTCAACTACGCGTTCTTTCACACAGAGGTGTCTACATTGATGTTCTCTGCAAGTGTCCTGTTCATACAGCTGAGAACTTTCAACACAAGACGTAATGCGTCCTACCACAGAATATTAATACTCCGCAAATAACTGTTACACTGAACACAAACAACCCAGGAGAGAAGTAAGAAGTGCACAAAATCACACATGGAAATTCAAAAGCCTGCTCATGAAGCTTTGCACTCTGCGGAGGTGGTGCCATTAAAAGCAACTGAGAGAAGTCAGGGTATCTGGAGAACATTAACATTTGTTGATTTGATCACCTATTTTTATCATTTAATCATTACACAGGAGGTCCACAGCAGATAACCCAAACCACACTGTATGCAGTACTTAGTATTTAGCATTTAGCATTTAGTAGATGCAATGCAAATGTAATATATATATATTTAATTCTAAAACTTTATTTAAGGTTTAGAATATTATTTATCTGTTTTAGAACTTTTCAGATTCTTGAGAGAGTTTTTCATTCACTACCAACACGTCCAGCTGCGCATTCCCAGATAAAAATGAGAATATGCAATGTCAAGTTCTCTAAAGCCATTGTCATCTCAGGTCTCAGTAACATCCATAAAACGTTTTCCGGATCTGTGGTATAGTACACATTTGACTGGGAAGGGTGCCTGACCAACCCTGTTTCAACCTCCAGAATGGGCCAGCAGGAAGCAACATAGCCCAGATTCATCAACTGCTCCCAATTAGCACATTTTATCTTTGACAGTGGACCAAGAGAAATGCTGAGAATGTTTTACTTTTGCTATCATGTGGCATAATCTGTGGCCCTGACAACATCCTAAAAACATACTCTGAACGTTGTAGTTAAGATATTATGTCTTAGTTAACATTTAACCTTATAGGAACATTATCTGAAACATTTTTAAAACATTCTTTGAACGTTAGATTACAACATTTATCTTTAAAACTTTATTGTCTTTTGAATGACACAGTAAAATGATCATTTTAAAACTAATCNCATTTTTCTTTTTTCTAATTATCATCAATATACTTCAAAGGATTAGGCCATCTTTCCCCCCCCCATTTACCCTCATCCTCACCTCCTCATGTGTGTGGTCAAGCTGTATTCTGATATCATTTTATTGAATCTGATAATTTTTTTTGGCATGCAGAAGCTCGTGTTTCCCTCCAACATACAAGAAAAAAAAATTTTGCAGAAAAATTCAGATTTCTAATCTCAAAAGTTGAGCTTCGGAGTGTTGTCCCACCCGTCACGGTCTTGCACATAAGCCCTACTTTTCTCGCCGGCTACTCCTGAGTTTACAGAGGTGAATTTTCTTAGGTCTTATGGAGGCCATGATTCCGCTGCTTCATGGACCTTCTATATATCTACTGCAACCAGATGTGCTCCCCAACACGCTCAACACATACATATACCTTTTAATTAATAGACAAAGACATTTAAATAATATTTGGTCCCTTTTTCGGAGGGCATACACCAGTTATCATCATGAGCTTCTAGAGGCCGGTGGCAGCCAGTAGCGGTTTGCTGCAATACTTGGAATGTCTTAGAACATGAGCCTTGTTGCCCCTGGTAGGATGTCACCCAGAGTGTCATAAAACTAGTATATTAGTCTTTTTTAAAGTCTGATTTTGAAGTCTTTGAAGGCTACTGTTACGTCTAATGTACTGATGTAATTTTGATTAGTGCGGTATTGTTACTCTACAATGAAGACAGAAATGGCATTTAACAGTGTTACAGCTATTTTAACTGTTTCTCCTGGTCCACTGTCAAAAACAATCATGCCAATTGGAGCAGTAGCTGGGTCTGGCCTGTGTTGCTCCCTGCTGGCCCATTCTGGAGTTTGGAACAGGGTCAGTCAGGTACCTTTCCCAATCAACTGTGTGCTATACCACATCTGACACGATGATTCCAGGACCTCAGATGGCTCATTCTTGAGTTTGGAACAGGTTGGTCAGGCACCCTTCCCAATCAACTGTGTGCTATACCACATTGGACACAATGATTCCAGCACCTCAGATGAACGGGTTGGGTCAGGCACCCTTTCCAAACAACTGTGTGCTATACCACATAGTTGATTGGGAAGGGTGCCTGACCAACCCTGTTCCAGAGCCATCACAGTGGCTGATGAGATAAGGTGTTGCAATGGAGTCAGCTGGCCCTATGCTGCACATGACCATGATCATCCTATAAGGCCTCAATCCAGTAGGCTAGCTGCTTTTCTGGTTGCTTCAAGTTGAGAAGTCATGTGAGGGGTGTGTGATCTGTCCACTGCCAGGAGCTTCCAATTAGTGACACAAGGCATGGCTAAAACAATGTACTCAACCGTAGCTAAAGTAGGCCGTTCTCCAGTTTCTCCTTTGGTGGACAACATTGTTTTTGCAACAGAGAGCACCAGGACAGGGGGGAAAGTGAGTTCAGCTTAAATCTGAAAGTGTTACTGGCTGCAAACAGTTGACCAGCTGTCTAAAGAGAGGGGCATTGCAAACACTGAACGGGATTACCACTGCTAGAACTGCTAGAGTCCTTGGACTAAAGTCGAGCCTGTCCTTCTCTGCTGAACCAACCTAACCCAGGGATCAGCATCAGGACTCTAACACTATATATATATACATACTACAGGTGGGAGCAACCACTCTAAATTTATATATAGTGTATAATAATATATATATATATAGATTCTATCACGGATGCTATATGTCATTTTACATATTTCGTTATAACCTCCCCTATGTGGTCCATGCACAACTATAAGCTGTCAACACTGGTTCGATAAAGTGTGACTGGACACCAATCTGGAGTGCATATTCATCACATCAACTTTGTTTCAAGGTTTGCATGGTGAAGGACTCTATATGCAGAATTACATACCTAACATTGTTATACCACACATGGTACCATAGTTGGAAGTGGTGGATGACACATTAACTATAGTTTGCCTGCACATTATTGCAAAGATTTTGTCTGAAAGTGGGAAAAGATATCACATATTGGGAAAGCAATCTTTCTACCTCTAACAGGGGATTGAAATCTAGATACCTAGTGATAGCAGGTGGGACACTGGGCCTGAACACTATACCATGTTTGAGTTGGAATATGAGATCGCATAATCTGGCCAGTTATTTAATATGTTGAGAGCAACCACTCTAAATTTGCCAGGACATTATTAGTTAAAAGTAGTTTACTATTTTGTTTGTTGTACTAAGCATCCATTTATCAGTTCTACCAGCACATCAGTTATTTTTGGCAGGCAATGAATGAATGAATTAAACAAAAAGCAATTTTGCAGGAGGCCCATGCCAGGGACTGTCTAAGAACATTGTGATGTCATGCTACTACAGGTGAAGCTCTATTATGAAAAGCAGTAACAATAAGTTGCATCCTGCAAAGGCTTGAAAGGATTTCTACAATTACCTACATATTATTTTTATTATTTTAACCACTTTTTACCTTTAATCAACAAAATCTATTGAAAAGTTTTGTTCATGAAAAGGCCACAAAAGATTAGCTGTAAGTAATAACTCTCAGAGCGCAGACAAACACACTTAATTAATTTCTGATGCAACATAATCAACATATTATTGAGTGAGACTCAGATATTCCAAAACAGTTTGTTTAAAAAAACAATTAGCACCCACCTGTTAGACAAATAAAAAGACAATAAAGAGAGGCCATGCAAGTGTATCCTTGGCAGTCCCCTGGGTGAAAGTGACTGTTGCAGTCTGGCCTCCAGGGCTGAGGTGTGTTGTTTTGTGAACTCAGGCACACCACCATGGGGCCTTTGTTTCAGTTTTCAGTCAGTGCACGCCCAAGGCTATGATTTAATTGGAGTTTAGAGGCGAGGATCAGTCGTGTGCTCTAATCTGCCCACAGCCGAGGGAGTTTCGGCAGGGAAGTGGCGCCTCAGACTATCCTGTCTTCCCTTTGCCCGTGGGAGGTGGCAGGTGTGCTGCGGCCTGCTAGACGTGTGCCGACGGGTAACTGTTTCCAAAATCAACAGATGAAATGAGAGCTTGTATCATTATGGGACATTGCATCATCATTAATTAGCTGCTCTGTGGCAAAGGCAAGAGGCATGAGTGATTAGGGGAGCGCTGATGCCGACAGGTGGTACACAGAGGATTGCTCTTTTCAGTCAAAACAGCTTTAACAACAAACAGGCCTGTCTGCATGGGGCCTGAGAATGCCTTACTGGAAGAAACTGCTATAGGATATTTAAGAATACATTAATAATGTAAATGCAGTGTGGTTTAAACAGATTACAACAGACTGTATTGATCACAATCAGTTTTAAGATTATTTAAATAAATAAAGGTATAGGGTTGTTAGTGGCTATTAAAGTACAGTAGCACTGGTACCAACATACAACATAAAAGCTAATATCCGAATCAACATATGAAAGCATTTATTAAATGGTTGTTTATCAAAACCGGTCAAACTTGTCCCAAAGCACTCATGATGTATTCACGAAAAAGGCAAAGTCATTTCACAATGAATTCTATACTGTGTATCCCAAAACAGGCGGCCTGGGACCAATCTTAGCATAGCATAGCTCACACCAGGCAAAGTCATGAAGCTGATGGATTTTACAGCTTCATAAAATGTTTATTTGCCTTAAAAGTCATTATCATGGTTGATCATTTGGTGTCCACAAGTGGTAACCTAGGCCATGTGTTTAAACCAAATGTCCTCCCAAAGATCCCCATTAAGAAGTATACTGCTAGCATATTGTGACCTTATATCCCCCCTCACACTTTGTCAGTTCATGTGAGAAAGGTGACATGTTTTCTTGGTTTTACACTATATTGGCAGTTTTAAATTAAATTCTATTGCATATAAGTATAAGCCATATGCAAACAGCAGAATAGTATATATATGACAGATATAGCACAGTCCAGAGAAAGAATACAGAACTCTCCAATGGATGTGCATCTTGTCTTGAACTCCAGGGATGGACACCAGGACTCTCTTCAACTTGATATACTACAGAGAACAGGTTCAGATCTGACCAGAAACCATTGCTCACATGGAAACTATGGCGAGAGGACATGGGCTGTGTTAGGTCATGGGTTTCATGCAGGAATATACAGTAGGGAAAATTCTGGTAACGCTTTAATTGAACCCTGCTACACAACACTGGCATACCCATGTCAACCGTATCCGGTCAAGTGTATTCCAAAGCACTCATGAAACTTCCTTTCTTTAAGAATTCTATAATGTGTACCTTCCCAAAATGACCTGGGATCAACATTAGCACAGTAAGCTCACATCAGGCAAAGCCTCATATCAAACTCAGTTTGATGGAAGAGTTTACTTGTAAGTCATTATCATGGTTGGTTATTTGGTGTCCACAAATGCTCACATAAGGATAACGGCTAGGCCATGTGTCACCCCAAAGATCCCTGTCAAGAAATATATGCAAGGATATGGAATATAGCAGCTATTGGCCCATGACAATGATATCCCCAGGCCTATATTTGTTAACACTGATGCTGATATTGTATAAATAGCTTAGATTTCTTGCAGTCAGGCACAAGCATAACAGGTCATATCAACTATGCCTTGTTGTAAAAGTAGTTATCGTGAATTATGCATTTCTATGAAGCTACAGGCCTCTTCAGATACATGGTGACATCATATTGGCACTAAGCATGAGTCAAAATTTGATATTTAACAAATATGGCTATTAGACGTCAGTGTATAATAGTTGCTGTGTAGTGATTATACTAAGTTATATTAAATAAGAAATGCAGCAGAAGAAGCAATAGTTAAATTGATTAGATTGACGTCCAGTTCAATATGCAAACGTCGTGCCTAATGATTATATTATAGTATAGCTATAACTATTGGTTTAACCCCTTAAATCATTTTTAACGCATCCTTTAATCTTAAGACTTCCAACATTCAGTAATAACTTTGAATTATTTGCTGAAGGAGGAACTGAAATGTGGACCTACATGTCCTTATGGTGTATAAGGCCTTTACCGTTACTAACAGCTCTGGTAAGTT
Organism: Semaprochilodus insignis; assembly: GCA_034552555.1. Lineage (NCBI taxonomy): Eukaryota > Metazoa > Chordata > Actinopteri > Characiformes > Prochilodontidae > Semaprochilodus > Semaprochilodus insignis. The sequence continues at coordinate 2,838,300 of CM067486.1, forward strand.
TCCCCCTTCACTGGTGTTGGGCTACCACCCTTATCCACATCTGTATAGGAATTGACCGCTACCCCCAAATTTAGGCGAACATTTGATGCTTCTTAGTTTAGCACTGCTAACAAACACTCAATAGTCACCCAAATGTATTTTTAATGACTACATCCCCAAAGCTTTATTGAGCTTTTCAATAAGGCCCGTAAAGACTTGTTGATGAGGTCTAGGACGCAGCGTGACCTACTGTAAGCTATCAAGCTTCACCAGTGCGGCAGTCTGCCATTGTAAAGAATGGTGCTTTGTTAAATTCCCACCACCACTGCAGAATCCCGGCCTCTGCTGTGTGGACACTGGATAGCCATGCCTGATGTTTCTGTTTATAAGCATGTGCCTTCAGATAAAATCAATGTTAACAGTAATATCTAATACAAAATAACATTTTTATAGTTCACAGTAAGTCATATTGTATCCTTAATGTCTGCATGACCTTATTTGAAGGCCTGGATGCAGTTTGAGTGGGCTGAGAGAACTTTTGGGGCTGAACAGAAACAGAAAGGTTATGGTTGGTTATTCTGCTATTGTGTTTGTTAGCAGCGTTAGCCTCCAGGGTTAAACCAAAGAGGCACAATTGTACACCAAACATTGTTTGGCTTATGAAGTGTATCAGTGATGAGTGTAAATATGATTCACATTACACCAAACAATATCTTTAGTAATATCAAACGTTGTAACTTTTAGATCAACATATATACATATGAGAACTTTATGGATGATGCAAGTTGAAGCAGTCAGGGCCTCTCTGATTTATCAAGCATATGCTAGAGCGTGCATTGCATCAGCAGAGGGCAGCGAAGACCAGCATTACAGCTGGGAGGCAGGCACACTCGCCAAAACACCTTCCACAAAAGAAGAGAATTATGACAAAATAAATCTTTGAAAAAAAAAATATATATATATACACATATTTCTGCATGTACATGTGCAATGTTTCCATTTACTTCATCAATAAAGATATAGAAATAAACAGAAACCATGGCAATGTTACAGCTCTATATAAATGTAAGAATACATATTTTAATTAATAGATATTTCAGTCTTTGGGACATTTTTTTGACCCTGTTATGTGTCCAGAGATAAAAAGAAACAAACTTAAAAGTTCCGTTAGGGAAATCAAGGAAGCACCACAGAGGGGATAGTGTAATAGGAGCAGAAGGGGACGGCAGTCTCGGGATTTCAGCGGTGACTTGTCGCAACCTGAGAAACAAGCTGACACCTAGACCCTCGTGAGGATGCACTTGCCAGGAAAGCAATCAGACAGGCGTCCTAACAAACAGCCAAACACAAACAACAGCCTTATTAATTAAACCGCAGGTGGTAAGGACATCACGCTACTGTCATAAACATCTGCAGGGCTTGACACGGCATGATGCAACGCGCTGTTAAATCAGGTGTAAAAGATTAATTGTTTATCCGGTGCTTTTGCAAATGTGACAGGTGTAATTTAGCGTCCCAATCTGGGTGATTACGGGCCTCAGTGGCACTGAGGTAGGCCACCTTCCAAATAAGTCTGTTTTTTAAATTGATTTATTAATTAAATTAATTAAAGATTGCTATTGTTTATCGGCACAAAGGCCGTGTTAATGCTATTATACCTTACATACAAGTTTAATCAGTTGAAAACACACATTAAGGCCCAAAGCATACAGTTTACCTTGGGTTGCTAGCACACTGTGGCCTATTTCTGCCATTTATGTGTTTTCACTTTTTACAGTTAGGTCATTTGGCAGTCTGTAGATTGATTTGCATAGGATATAAGTATAAGGTATGTGTGACCGTCCAAAGAAAACCATGTATCCATATATTTTTTTGTCGATATTTACTTTTATGCATCATTTAAACACAGCAGCTGCTGTTTACACTGTGTGAAACTATCATGATGAATGGACCACCAAAAATGGCCCAACACTGCTTGGAAAAAAAGGGTGGTTCCATTGATTTTAGAACCAAATGAGGTTTTTGGCCTCTCCTGTAAAGCTGCCATTTTGGAGATATTTGTTTTTCATTGGATGGCGACGATATGTGAAATAGATACATCACATTCCAAAGAAAGAGTACCGAACTCCCTACGGGCTGCGAAGGCCTTCCTGGCTGTGTGCACCTTGGCATGAACTCTCAAGGCTGAACACCAGTAGCCTTTGATGTTGATAGAACAGTGCATGGATATGACCTGAATCATATGACGCACATAGGATCTACAGTGAGAGGATATGGGCTGTGTTCACAAGGTCATGGGAGCTGTCATGACAGATTATGCCCAGTTATGAAACAGTGTTGTGATACCACTGCCATGAAGTTTATATTTATGACTAATCAAAAATGATAAGGTGACATAAGCTGTCGTGACAAAACATTATGGCATACTTATGGCATGGTTATGTCAAATGCAGCAGGGCTGAAGCCTAAATTAACTTTTTCATCTTTTCGCATGTCTCTTACCAGATGGCGATGTAAGGCCCACTACAGAGAGTCTTGACGTGACACTTAATCCATATTTATTAACCACCTTTTATCTTATATATTGATCCAAACAATTTCTTATGTGTTAACCCTGTGTGTTCCTTCATAAGGCCAAGATCACATGCACAACAAACAACAGGCCACTGAACATTCACTCAGTGCACTTTCAACATCACATTGTTACCAGCTTAGCTCACTTTAATGATAGCCCAGTCACTAATTCTCAGCATAGAGCTATTCTGAAGGCCAAACCTACACAACACACTAGCAAACAAGCTCAAATCCCTTCCAAAAACAGCTCAGCAGATACAGGGGTTTAGGCCCTCAAACACATTTCCCCTCAACACCTAAGTTCAGACTTGATGAACAGAAATTGCTATCTAAATGTAAAGACGACGGCTATCAAGGTGGTGTGGTGATTTGACTTGAAGGCCAAAATGAAATGTGCATAACAGCATTACAGTATAAACGGTTTACACCATAATCAAAATCTGAATCATTGTATTTCACAAACTTAACAAGAAAAATAAAGAGCAATGGAAAAGAGCTAAAGAGATGTGTGTATATCTGTACTCATGCATATGTGGATATCTCTAGGTATGAGCACTGGGTTGGGTTGCCAGGTAGTGCACTTATGCTTATATATGTCTGTGTATTGTTCTCTCTAGGTAGCAGCACTGGTCAGTGTTCGGGCAGTGTCTGAGCTCTGGGCAAGTTTTAGACTCCTAACCCACTTATACTAGCTGGGAAACATTATCCGACGGAACACTAAGCACGGGTGTAAGTCGCTCTGGATAAGAGCGTCTGCTAAATGCTGTAAATGTAAATGTATATTTATGCAGATCAGAGTACACATACTGTATATTACCAGAACAAAAACACTGCTTACACTGCATAATAATAATAATACAAATATATTATATAATAAAAAATAATCCCTTCCTGGACTGGGGCCTAGGCATGGCATAAGGGCTTGTGTGGTAGAGGGAGCTTCAGAGCTATGTTGTGTGTAGGGTCTCATTAGATGAACAGGTTGGAAGTGAAGACTAACACAATAGAAAAGGCCCCATGAACAAAAGACACAAAATTTTGTGTACCTTGTCTGAGTGAGAGTTACAAGGACCTACGCCTGGAGCCAGGCCTGGGCCTAGTGTTCCTTGGTGAATGCCTTGTATCGGGCAGCCCACGTAACCCGGCCAGGCTATGCCCACAAAGGGAATGTGAGGAGTACCATGTGAGGTCCAGGGTGACAGGTGCTGGGTGGGGATGGGGATGGGGATACTCACATGCCCCCAGCTGGTGGCCATGCAGCTGGAGTTTGTCCCAGTGGACGAGACTGAATTATGCACCAAACAACCGTTCAGAGTATTCAGCCTTCTTGGAGCAAGTTGGGGGTGGGTTCTGGAAAGTGCCTCATCTACCGACTCCACAGTCTTCCTGGGAAACTTTAGTGCTCACTTTGGCAATTACTCAGAAACCTGAAGAGGGTTACTGAAGAAAAACAGCCTGCCCAATCCAAATCCAAATGGTCAGTTGCTATTGGACTTCTGTGCTAGTCATGGATTGTCCATAATGAGCACCATGTTCGAACACAAAGATGTAGATTAGTGTACTTAGTGCAAAAGCTCCTTGGGTCAAAGGTCAACGATATCGTTGTGACTTGAGACATGTCCCGGACACTCGGGTGAAAAGAGGAGTTGAGCTGTCAATTGATTACCGTTCACTGTTCAAAACCTCAACTGTGGAAGCGGCCAGGCAAAGTTGTCGCCAAAAGCTTGTTGGTGCCTATTGGTTAGGGCAGCCACCTAAGAACCAGCTGCTGGACACTGGTGGTGAGGAAGGTCATGCTGAAGAAGGAGGCCTTTAGGGCCGTGGCCTTGAGGACTCTTGACTCAGCAGAGGATTTACAGACAGGCCAAAAAGGCAGTAGCAGTGGTGGCGGGAGTTTGCCAGCCCTGTTAACATGTGTTTTGTGTACTTGGAAAAGGCTTAGGTTCCTTGAGATACTCTGTTTGAGGATATTTGGGAAGTACCTGGTGTTGGGCCATTTAGTCCAGAGTATACTTGGTATTACGTCAAGCTCATTCAGTGTAGGGGTTGAACTCCTTGTCTCCACTCCTGGCCATGATATTCATGGACAGGGTGTCAAAGTCGGGAAGGCATTATGTGTAGAGGTCTGAAGGTGGCATCTCTGTAAAGTCTTTTAGGTCTAAAGTCTTTTAGGTTTTATGACATTGATGCCTTCAGCGTGGAGTAAAGCAATGGAAGAGGGGAAGTATCTTGGGGTCTTGTTCACAAGTGATGGGACAGGCAGCAACAGTAATGTGGGCACTGCACCGGACTGTAGTGGTGAAGAAGGAGGTGAGCAATAAGTCAAAGCTCTATGTTTACCCATCGATCTACATTCCCACTCTCACCTATGGTATACATTTTTTGTACTTTGTCCTAAAATTACAGAAATGTGTTTTCTTTGCAGGGCGGCAGGCCACACTTTATACTTTACAGAGTACTTGACAGTAGTCCTCCACATGCTTACCAGGCACGGCTGACCGGGATGATATCCAAAGGTTGTCCCAAGGCTCACTTGAGGGATATGTCCAGGTTGGCCTAGGAGTGACTTGAAGATGTGGAGACAGGGACGTCTGGGATTCTCTGCTTTCCCTATTGCAAACACAGGCCTGGCTGAATAAAGTGGTTTAAGAAGATAAATGAAAAAAAAAAAATAATAATAATAATAACAACTTATTTAGCTTTTAAAAATGAACCTCGCATGGTACAAATACAGTCATGTGGGTCATATTCGTCTGTGCCTTTAGTTAGGGAACAGAATTGTACCCTGTTTCACTGTACTTCGTTTTTCAAGCTGCATCGACTCAATATACCCTGTCCTAACTCATAGATTTTGATTGTTATTAATGTAAACATATAGAGATACGAAAAAGGTACTGGACACTAAGCACCATGTTATCCCTTTGAGGGTACACTCACATTGTTCCTACCCTGGGGACTAAATTGCCTGCACAATAACCTCTTTTATGAGTGTATGTAAAATATTTTCACTTTCTCAATCGCAATGGCTGTGAGTAATCGTACAGGAGCATTCTGTATTGGACCTTGACTGCTAACAGATCTTACAGGCTCCAGCTACTTTTCTGTCTCACAATGAGATCACGTAGTCTGCCCTCTCTGATTTGTCCAGTCTGAATGGCGCTACCCGGAAGAGTTCTGTGCATGTATATAAAGGTATGGGTGCAGTAGTTGAGAAGGATTCATGCTGCAGAAGCAGTGGACAACCTTTAGAATGTTTTTCCATGTAATCCTGCTTTCTGTCAGTTTTCTGGCAAAAGGGGAAAAGCAACTTTGCCACATAATTGACAGCCCAGAGAATCCTCTGCTGTCTAAGGACGGCGATGTAATCATCGGAGGAGCTTTTTCAATACACAGCGGTGTAATAATGCCATCAATGTCATTTAATGAAAAACCTAAATCTCTGCAATGCTCTAGGTTTGTTATAGTGGGAAACAATACAATGATTCAAACTGATTACCACTGTAACTTTTCATGCATATGTAACCTGAAACACGCACAACTGGTTCCCTATGTCCACAGATTTAACCTCAGAGAGCTGCGCTTTGCCCAGGCCATGGTTTTTGTTATCGAGGAAATCAACAGAAGCAGCAACTTGCTTCCAAATATCTCAGTTGGTTACAGGATTTATGACAGCTGTGGCTCAAGGATATTATCCATGAGGGCAGCCATGGCTTTCATGAATGGACAGGAACTAACAGCAAATGAAGTCTGCTCAGGACAGGCAGGAGTGCAAGCCATCATAGGGGAGTCTGAGTCTTCTCCGACTATAGTGCTTTCCAGAACTACAGGACCTTTCCAGATCCCAGTGGTGAGACACAACTGCTGTTGATTTTTAGGTTGAATACTTATAAAATGCACAACACAACCTCCAACCTGCAAGAAGAACCTTCAAGAAATTTCTAGCAGCACTTTTTGTGAAACCTTACTGACTTAACAAGTCATCATCTGATGTCAGGAGTTTGTTCAGCATCATTACCATTACCAATGTTCTGTCATTGTCTTTGTCATTGTAAAGGCCTCCTAGAAGTGCTTCTGAAATCTGTCTTTCTCTCTCCAGATAAGTCACTCCGCTACATGTGAATGCTTGAGCAGCAGGACCGAGTACCCCTCTTTCTTCAGGACTATAGCTAGTGATTACTACCAAAGCAGAGCCCTGGCACAGCTGGTCAAACACTT
>CM067486.1:2880007-2914193 GCA_034552555.1 Semaprochilodus insignis
GAAGCCAAGTTCATCACATTCAGCATACTGATATTCTGTGCAGTGTGGATCACCTTCATCCCAGCGTACGTCAGCTCTCCTGGAAAGTTCACTGTAGCTGTGGAGATATTTGCTATTTTAGCTTCCAGTTTTGGTTTGCTGTTCTGTATATTCACACCCAAGTGCTACATCATTCTGTTTAAGCCTGAACTGAATACAAAGAAACATGTGATGGGGAAAATGGCATCTAAATCACTTTAAGACATGAAATTAATTGAAATAAAATATTCAGAAATATTCAAAGTGTGGTCACTTTTCATCCTGTGGCATGTGTCATCCATAAGTGATTAAAAAAAAAATGGCTGCACCCAGAAGGAATTAAACTTGGGCAGGTTTGACATTGTGAGATATGGGAATGATACAAGTTTTACACTCGGCCGTCCATGTGACATATATATATATATCTTTACCTGACCCAACAGCCATGCTTGCGGACATTCAGACGTCTGGTATGTTGCGTTAGCAAACATGGCAGCCTGACGCCATATGGAGACACTATGTGTATGTGTAGCTCAGTATTACCCATATCAGTCTAAATGTATCATCATTTATTGTTCCTGGTGACCTTTATCTTCCTTCCCAACAGCACTGCAATCCCACACTTCCTTCTGGGTGCAGCTGTTCTATTGACGGTGAGTGTATACAATGACCATCGCAAAGCTAGCAGACTAAATGGCAGATTTAATCGTGTCACTATATGCCATTTGCAAAGTAACAGAATGTAAGATACAGATACTTACTGTAACATGTTTAATGAACTCAACAGCTCTAAGAATGAAAGCACAAAACAGAGCTGAACTCAAAAGGAGAGAACACAGAAAATAGAAACAAGAGTGTCCTGTGGTAACAGGCCTGGGTAGACAAGACAGCGACAATCTCAAAACACTACAACCCAAACCTGAGGGTCACCCAACGGTGAGCTCAGAAACGGATGTTTGGCTCCCCCTTTACCAGGGCCTCCATTTCTCTAAGGCCAGCCTGAATGCCATGAGCTTCCGATTTCTGATAGTTTTGCTCAGCGGGTGTAAGAAGGAAGAAATAGGTACGAGGGTGGAGCTTCTGGTTGGAACCAGAGCATCAAGTGTGAATGACCCCCTATGCCGACATCAGAAGCATCCACCTTAGTGATAAAAGTGAGCTTGAGACAGACGCATGCGGAAAATGTCTGGAGGCCATGTAGTGCCTAATGTCCTCGAATCATCTTATACCTATTTGGGTTAATCAGCTCTTTGTTTAGTTAAATCAAGTACACTGTTGATGGAACTGAACAAATCCATGTTCAGAAGGTAAAGGGTGGCCCCATGCTGCATTAAATTTGATGTTAGCACAGATGTTAGCTGTTTTAGGTATTTTGCTCATCCTCTCGATATGAACATACATTACTTGTATGAAAAATTATTAACTGGAATTGAGTGGGCCTCCTCACGTGAAATTTCTACCTGGTTTATATTAAAATTAATCAAATATTAATATATTTCAACATTTCTGTAGTTCAATAATATCCACAAAGTATTTTTTTAAACATTATGATTACTTTTGTGCTATAAACAGAAAGGCCCACAAATGTTAATTACTAGAAAACTAATAGAATACTAACCAATTAATAAAATAATAGAATAAGAAACTAATTATCAAGCATCACATTCATCATTACATAAAGAGTCACTGGGTGGCGCCAGTGCAACCAAGTTGAGCTAAGAGGTCAATGTCCCAGTTTCTAATGAATGAAACGTGATGTGAATTTCACTTTTTAGAAAAGAGCCTGAAACTGGAAACAGCCGGCCACAAAAACTGTCACCTGCTATACCTGCTGTTATTCCATATTGATCTATGAATAACATAACAAAATATCACCTTCCCAGTAATTCTGGTAAGCCACTGTATTTATGATCAATACTGGTTTCAGTGATCATTAAAACACATAGTGTTTCTAAGTGGGAAGGCTGTATCAACCCCATTCAGATCACATTGTGTGGTCACATGTTCAGACACAATATCATCACATGATCACATACTTCAAGTAACCGAATTGGGCTATCACTCCCTATATAATCATATCTCCCAGTGGTAGAGAGCAATGGAGCAGTGCACCAGAGCCTCGCCAATGTTTCTCTATGCATTTCTGCTGCTCTGTGCTTTTAGGGCAAATGGAGAAAAGGCTACATGCCAAATGATCGGGAGCCCAGAGTACCCTTTGCTCTCAAAGGATGGGGATGTCATCATTGGAGGAGCTTTTTCAATTCACAGCAAAATCACTTTGCAGGCACTGTCATTTACTGAGCCGCCCCAACGTCTAACCTGCACCAGGTTTGTGTCTTCTTTCCAGTTTTTTGCGACAGCAATCTTAGGTAAACTCTTTATTGAGCTGGGAGGCTGAGGACCTGTGTAGAACAATGACCTGTATACATGATAACACAAACTCTATATAATCTTTAACTGGTTTGCGATGTTGTAACAGCGAATGGTAAGAACATAAAATTGTATGTATATATGTATGTAAGTATGTATGTATGTATTAATATTCTATTCTATTCTAATTAAGTTTTTGTTCATTTAGTCTGAACCTCAGAGAATTCCGGTTTGCTCAGACCATGATCTTTGGGATCGAGGAAATAAACAACAGCAGTCTTCTTCCTAATATTTCAATTGGATACAAGCTATTTGATAGCTGTGGCTCAACATTAGCCTCTATGAGGTCAGCTATGGCTTTGACAAATGGCCAGGAGCTCACGGCACAGGACACCTGCTCGGGGCACTCAGCTGTGCAAGCAGTCATCGGAGAGTCAGAGTCTTCCTCAACCATTGTGATGTCGAGAGCAACAGGGCCTTTCAAGATTCCCGTGGTAAGGTCCATGGACATCAAACTGCTTTTGAGAAAACATGCAACCCTGTCAGAGCAATAATTCTATTTTGATGTGTCCTTTACTCCCTACAGATCAGTCATTTTGCTAGCTGTGCTTGTCTGAGCAACAGAAAAGAGTATCCCTCCTTTTTCAGAACTATCCCCAGTGATTTTTACCAGAGCAGGGCGCTGGCTCAGCTGGTGAAGTATTTTGGCTGGACCTGGGTGGGAGCAGTGAGAAGCGATAATGACTACGGCAACAACGGCATGGCCACGTTTATGGAAGCAGCAGGAAAAGAGGGCGTATGCATTGAGTATTCCGAAGCCATCCTAAGAACAAATTCCAAAGAGAGCATCGCTAAAGTTGTGGAGGTGATCAGACAAGGCACTGCTAAGGTGTTGGTAGCTTTTCTGGCCCAGAGTGAAATGGACGTTCTGTTAGAGGAGGCCCTTGCTCAAAACGTGACAGGGCTACAGTGGATCGGCAGCGAGTCCTGGATAACCGCCAGATACTTGGCAACAGAAAGGACGTCTAGAGTGATCAGTAGCGCAATGGGCTTCACAATCAACAAGTCTAAAATCCCAGGTCTGAAGGACTTCCTTGTCCAGGTCCATCCCTCTCAGAGTCCATCGAGTGCTCTTCTGAGAGAGTTCTGGGAAACCACATTTGGATGCCGGTTTTCTCCAAATGACGAGAAGGTGAAGCTTTGCACTGGATATGAGAATCTCAAAGAAATAAACAACACGTTCACGGACGTGTCCGAGTTAAGGATTTCCAACAACGTGTACAAAGCAGTCTATGCAATAGCCCATGCCCTACAAAACATGTTAGCTTGCAAAGCTGATGATCCTGCTGGCAATGTAATGTGCACCCAAAAGGACACACTGCTGTCGAGTCAGGTAGGATCTTCAGAAATACTCAGAACATTCCAAGCACATAAACAAGCACATAAAAATCGGGCCTGTTTTCCGCAGGTACTACATTCTTTACAGAGTGTGAACTTCACGATGCCTTCGGGTGAGCGCGTATATTTTAACAGTAACGGAGACCCTACCGCACGGTATGAGCTGGTGAACTGGCAGAAAAATGCAGCAGGAGACGTAGCCTTTGTTACAGTGGGTCACTATGATGCTTCCCTCCCAAGCGACAAGCAGTTTGCCATGAAACCTGTCAATATAGTGTGGGCTGGAAACAGTGACATGGTAGGTACACAGTAAGCACAGACTAGACTTAAATTTACTGAAAGAGATTCGTTGCCGTTTTCTAGAGTATAACTGAGAATGTGTGGCAGAGGCCCAGGTCTGTGTGCAGTGAGAGCTGTCAGCCGGGCTTCAGACAGGCCCAAATCAAAGGGAGACCACCGTGCTGCTTTGCATGCATACAATGCCCTGCAGGGGAAATCACCAATGAGACTGGTAATCCACACACTTCTCTTTACTGCACAAAATAAAACACAATAACAACACATACAGTATGGACTGAAACACGGGGATGTATTTTATTTATTTAAAATATATTATTAACTATATATTATTTTATTTTAATGAAGAGTTTTGTGAACAGCAAGAACCTGTTAAATAATATAAAGTAAATACTTTAATATAATTATCTATTTGTAGGAATTTCTTGATACGTTATCTGCCTTGAGATTTGATCACCGCAGACATTCTGAATGAAATTCATCTCAGTAATCTGTAGATGTGCTTATCCTTCTGCTAGTATCAGCTTCATCTAAATTAGCTAAGCATAAATTGAGGAGTAGCATCAGTGTATAATTATTATAAACCTGTTCCTGCAGCACAATTCATTTTACATGAATGAAAACATTTATTTCAAACTTCTGAATGCTCTAATTCTAAACTTCATAATTGAAGTATAAGCCACCAGACAAAAAATGAGTGACCTGTGACTGAAAAGTATGTAATAGTAATACCTCCACGAGCACCAATAACAGCTGTGACTGGATTTGGCATGGACTGGACAAGTTTCTGGATGTGGGCCACATCAATGTTCAGACACCCTTACATCAAAGAATTGGTCAGGTGGGTCAGATTTGGTGGATGCCTTCCCTGGCGTTTTACTGGTTGTTCCAGGTAGTTCCCACAGATTTCCAAGACAATTGTGTGGGCCAGTCCAGATGTGTGAACGCTCCTGAATGTTCATCATGCCAATCAGTCACATTTGCAGCCCTGTGAACATGAGAACTGTCATCTCGAAATACTGGGATAGGAATGTGATGTTCCTCAGTAAGATCATGAGCAAAAGGCAAAACCTGGATGTCCAGCAGCTCAGTGTAGACACTGTGGTTCAACTTTACTGTCACCTCAACCAAAGAACCCATTTCCACATAATTAAAACACCCCCAGAACTTCACAGGGGACTCATTTTTTGTCAAGGGGGGGAAAGAAATTATTGAAATTTAAAGTGACAAAGATTTATAAACAGAAATCTTTCAGTTTTGTAACAGTTCAATAATGTTGGGCATGAATATCAGCATCTTTGACTATTTTGTCTGATTTTAGACTCGGTTGAATGCATCAGATGTCCTCTGGAGTACTGGTCAAATGACAATCACAGCCTCTGTGTTCCAAAGAAAGTGGAATTCCTCTCATTTGATGAAACCATGGGAATCCTTCTGACAGTGTTCTCGTTGACAGGAGTTTCATTCACCGTCGCTGTAGGACTGGTATTTTTCTACTTCATAGATACACCACTTGTAAAGGCAAGCAACACTGAGCTGAGCTTCCTGCTGCTCTTCTCACTGACTCTGTGTTTCCTCTGTTCCCTTACTTTCATTGGTCGGCCCTCTGAGTGGTCCTGTATGCTGCGTCACACAGCGTTTGGGATCACGTTTGCACTTTGCATGTCATGCGTGCTGGCAAGAACAATAGCAGTGGTCATGGCATTCAAAGCCACAGTGCCTGGCAGCGGCCTTCCTCAGTGTTCAGTGCCTGTACAGAGAATGAGCGTTTTCTGTTGCACCTTTTTTCAGGTCATTATTTGTGTGTTGTGGTTAGCACTAGCGCCTCCTGCACCTCACAAAAACATGGCTCATTACGCTGATCAAATCATTCTAGAATGTAATCTAGGCTCTGTTGTAGGTTTCTGGGCTGTGCTGGGTTATATAGGATTTCTGGCTTTACTCTGTTTTGTTTTGGCTTTTCTGGCTCGGAAGCTGCCGGATAACTTTAATGAAGCCAAGTTCATCACATTCAGCATGCTCATATTCTGTGCAGTTTGGATCACCTTCATCCCAGCATATGTTAGCTCTCCTGGAAAGTTCACTGTAGCTGTGGAGATATTTGCCATTCTGGCCTCCAGCTTTGGTTTGTTATTCTGTATATTTGTTCCGAAATGTTATATTATTATACTGAAGCCAGAGCAGAATACTAGGAAACAGCTGATGAGCAAAGCACAGGGGAAATCACAATGACTTTTTTCTCCAGTCTCTGTGCTGTATACATAGGGAACCCTTTACTCAGAATGCAAAAGCATGGAATGTGAATAAACATAAGCTGTAACAAACAAAATGGAACAAAACATGAAAAAAATAAACAGTTGCATAATATATGTATATATAAAATAAATGTTTAGCACCTTCACTTTTTTCATATTCACATATTTTGGTGAAATAAATTATATATAATGAAATAAAATTATGACCCAGTTGCACTACTATGCACTACTATATTATTATCCCATCAGGACCTATGCTGAATCCAACGTTTCACAGTATAAACAGGGGGAGTCGTGGGCTGGAGGTTCAGGAACGAGCCTTGTGACCAGAGGGTTGCTGGTTTGATTACCTGAACCGACAGCAAAGACTGAAGTGCCCTTGAGCAAGGCACCAAACCCCTAACTGCTTCCTGGACCCCGTGGCTAGGGCTGTCCACTACTCTAGGGAAATGTGTGCTCACCGCCCCCTAGTGTGTGTGTGGGTGTTTCACTTCACAGATGGGTTAAAGGCAGTAGACAAATTCCTCTTCCAACTGTGATCTGGACTTGATTTTAAAATGTATTAATTTTAAACCGATTATTTATTCTAAGTCCAAGTCATAGTCATAACAACTTTCAGTTTTCCGAGGGTGCAACAATAATATAAGGCAAAAAACTGGATTCAGTCTAGACCCCGATTGGAGCAAACATACTCCATAGATCATTGCTTCGCTTTCCTGTCCATCATCACATCTGCTCTCATCATTGGACAGGCAAGGTAAACATGCCACTTAGCATCATGGCAGGCCCCATGTTCCACTGTTATTAGACGTATATAAAGACACATGTCTGCTCAGTATTGTCAGAGGATTCTGTAGGGCAATTATTTCTCATATAGAGTCATGCTGTTGCTGGCAGACATACTGCTGCTCATCAGTTTTACTGCTAATGCTACAGAACAGCAGTGCACAGCATATGGAGCAGATGACCTTCTTCATTTTTCTAAAGACGGTGATGTCTCCATAGGAGGCATTTTTTCATTCCACCAGTATCCACCAGATGTGAACCCAACATTACGAGTCAACCCAGGAAATATGAGGTGCTTTGGGTAAGATGAGAGTCATACATTTAATGGGATAATTTAGGGTTGAAAAGCAGTTGTCTGACACCACAAATAAGACTGTCCTGTAGTATGTGAAATGGTTACGACAGAGATGAAATGAGTAACGTGAGCTCATAAAGCTGGAAAGTCATATCAAACGAGTATTGAGTAAAGCAATGAGAATTGCACATAACCTGAGAACAAAGCAGAGCTGACTGAGCAAGCATTGAAACTGCTTTAGATAATGATAAGAACCTGCAATTCTCTTGTTAAGAGTTGATCCCGGAGAGCTGCAGTACGCCATGACAATGATGTTTGCCATTGAGGAGATCAACAATAGCACAGATGTCCTTCCTGATGTTACACTGGGCTACAGAATATACGGCTCCTGCCCCAGCATCCCTCTCTCCGTGAAAGCATCACTGCTTCTTATGAACGGCCCAGAAGAAGGGAGTGATGAATGCACCAAACTCTCCACCGTGCACGCTGTCATTGGGGAGACGACTTCAACAGCCACTATAGGAATTGCAAGCACCATCGGTCCATTTCACATACCAGTGGTGAGTCAGCAGAAAACTGCACTGAATGAAGGCTATGCGTAATACGCTGTGTTCCGTGCTATGTATTCCCAAATTAGGCTTTCATAAGAAGATAATTATGACATATCTATAACCATGATAAACATTTGTCTCATTGAACCTAACCTCTGTCTAGAGATACAATTACTTCTGAAGTTTAATTATGCATGTTGAGTAATCAGCCATAAGCATCTCGTTAAGCATCGCAGAGCTCTGAATATGACTGAGAATGTTCGATGAGGTTCTAACCGCTAATTTTGATGCCAAGTTGAAATTTATTATAGAGATTTATGATAGAAACTTATTATAACCCTTTTAACGTGCACTAGCTCTGCTCCATGATTTGGTTGTATTGTGCCTTGTGTGCTTTCTATACTGTAGTTTGAGGAGAAGGCACTGATCACAAATACAGACCATTGCAATTCACACACGTCAAATCTGAGACGTGCGAGTATCAATCTGACAGTAGTTTGTCTTCGCAGCTCAGTCACTCAGCTACCTGTGCATGTCTGGGCAACAGAAAAGAGTACCCCTCTTTCTTCAGAACGATTCCCAGCGATTATTACCAGAGCCGAGCACTGGCTAAGCTGGTGAAGCACTTCGGCTGGACCTGGGTGGGAGCTGTCAGAAGCAGGAGCGACTACGGCAATGACGGAATGGCCATTTTTCTAGAAGCTGCTGAGAAAGAGGGAGTATGCGTGGAGTACTCCGTGGCTATTTACAGGACTGACTCCAGAGAGAAATTCCTAGATGTGGTGGACATCATTAAGACATCCACATCTCGGGTCATTGTGGCCTTTGCAGATGGCAATGACCTGGACATCCTCATTAAAGAGCTCTACTACCAGAACGTGACTGGCTTTCAGTGGGTTGGCAGTGAGGGCTGGATCACATACAGGTACTTAGCCAACGCCGTGAGCTACGCTGTGGTCAGTGGGGCAGTCGGCTTTGCTGTGCCTAATGCTCACATTCCAGGCTTGGAAGAGTTTATTGTGAGCAGCCGGCCCTCTGTGACACCAGGTAATACAGGACTGGTTGAGCTGTGGGAGAGCGTGTTTGACTGCAATCTGAGACTTCAATCACACAACGGTGCCAAATCCTGCACCGGAGAGGAGTCTCTGGAGAATGCACACACGAGGTTCACAGACGTGACAGATGCCAGCCTGCTGAACAACATCTACAAGGCTGTGTATGCCGTGGCTTATGCTGTGGATGGACTGCTGGCCTGCGTGGAAGGGAAGGGTCCATTCCCCAATGGCTCCTGTGCAAATAAGAGAGGAATACAGCCATGGCAGGTGGCATGAGTACAGTGTAATTCCAGTGTCACAGCATTTCCTCATTTACGTCACTGACATTTACCTCAGTAATTAATTGTTCTATGGGACCTTGCGCACTATATTTTGCAGGTTCTCCATTACCTCTCCCAAGTAAACCTTACCATGAAAAATGGAGAAAAAGTGCTGTTTGATGAGCTGGGTGACCCAATCGCACGGTATGCTCTGGTCAATTGGCAGATGAACAGTGAAGGAACCATAATATTTGAGACCATTGGTCTATATGATGCATCCCAGCCAGATGGCCAGGAGTTTGTAATGAATGACGTTACTGCGGTCTGGGCAGGAGATCAGCGAACGGTAAGCAGAGCGAACAGCCGTTCTGGCGCACAGACCATGCAAAAGCACTCAAATCACCAGCTGTGACTCTTCATTCCTCACTGTTTCCATTTCTTACCTAATGATGAACTTCAGGTTCCTAGGTCAGTATGCAGTGAAAGCTGTCTCCCTGGAACCAGCAGGGCTTTCATGAAGGGGAAGCCAATCTGCTGCTTTGACTGCACCCCCTGTGCAGATGGAGAGTTCAGCAACACCACAAGTGAGAAGATCAGGCTTCTCTCTTTCGCATTAATGCTGATGGTGGTTTTAAGTCGTCGACTGAAAGCTCAAATGATTTCACACCGTCCTGAAATGTCCTTATTTCCCCTTTTGAATATGTCTATGGTTTCAGATGCAGTGACATGCCTCCCATGCCCTCTCGAGTACAAGTCAAGTGGGAATAAAACTCGATGTGACCTGAAAAGTATTGAATTCCTGAACTTTAACGAAGTCATGGGAATCCTGCTGATGACATTTTCTTTGTTTGGTGGATGCCTCACAATCACGATCGGGTTGATTTTCTTCCACTACAGACAGAGTCCCATTGTTAGGGCCAACAACTCAGAGCTGAGCTTCCTGCTGCTCTTCTCACTGACTCTCTGTTTCTTTTGCTCACTTACTTTCATCGGTCGGCCCTCTGAGTGGTCCTGTATGCTGCGTCACACAGCGTTTGGGATCACCTTCGTCCTCTGTATCTCCTGTGTTCTGGGGAAAACAATAGTGGTGTTAATGGCCTTCAGAGCTACACTTCCAGGTAGTAATGTGATGAAATGGTTTGGGCCTCCACAGCAGAGACTCAGTGTTCTTGCCTTCACTCTCATACAGGTTCTTATTTGTGTTCTTTGGTTGACTATATCCCCTCCTTTCCCGTTCAGAAATCTGAGCTACTACAAGGAAAGGATAGTACTGGAATGTGATTTGGGTTCAGCCATAGGTTTCTGGGCTGTGCTGGGTTATATAGGGTTTCTGGCTCTTCTGTGTTTCATTTTAGCTTTTCTAGCACGTAAGCTGCCTGATAACTTTAATGAAGCCATGTTCATCACATTCAGCATGCTCATATTCTGTGCAGTTTGGATCACCTTCATCCCAGCTTATGTCAGCTCTCCTGGGAAGTTTACTGTAGCTGTGGAGATATTTGCTATTCTGGCCTCAAGCTTTGGTTTGGTTATTTTTATATTTGTTCCTAAGTGTTTCATAATTATTTTTAGGCCAGAACAGAACACCAAGAAACACCTCATGGGTAAAGTACCCTCTAAGGCTCTTTGAGACCCCTAAATTGTAAAAAAAAAAAAAAAGAAGCACCATGGATTGGCAGAATGTATTGATTTATGATTAGGTTCATATGTGTTCATATGTCTTCCCCAAAGACCAACATTAGCGAATTGCATACGAACTGCTGTGTTGTACACAAGCATCCAAAAGAAAAATCTTACAATCAACAATCAAACAAGCCACTCAGCAGCACTACAGCTAAAATGTCAATGAATCGTATGCAACATAACACTCCCCATGTGGTATTTTGCACAATATCATTTACTTTACGAAATACCTACAGAATAACCCTATGAATTAAGGTTCAGGTAGACAAACGTACCACTACTTCCATAATGGGTCAAATAAAGGTCTTCACAGTCCTTTGGAAACCTTCAGCTCAGGTTTTGGTTGCATGTAACAAGGACTCTTCTCTTAGCCCTTTTTTCGCCAATTTGAAACGGGTTCTTTTCTGGTTTGTGCACCTTATTTTGAATCGTTTGGCGTATTTCCACCAAAAATAGATAGGTTCGAAACACGAAAATTTCCCATCTGGAACCAAAGAATAGTAGGTTTTTCAGCCCGAACCTTGACAACATCTGTGGGCATGTCAGTTGTTGAGGAAAAGTAAGGCCACAATGGCGACACCCAGTAGTCTGCTGAAAAAGCTCTTATGCATCTTCTTATCACCAAACATTACAAGGGAAGTTCCAGAGAAGGCATTACAATTTAGCTTTAGCAGCGAGCAGACCTAACCTCCCTCAGTCCATCAACTGGTCCAACAGAGGGGACAGGAGCAGAACAAGCAATGTGAACCACCCAAGTAGGGTACTGGGAAGCTGGATGAGGAACAATTTGTTGGCCCTGCACAGCAGGAGCAACAGTAGCAGTTCTGGGAGCCGACACAAATTAGGGAGCTGCACTGAGGATCATCAATGAATGATCAGCAGCAGCTAGTGAACCTTCACTTGATGAGCAGCAGCTTGGGAAGCCAGCATAGGAGAAGCAGCGGCTCAGGAAGCCGGCGCCAGTTTAGGACTGGGAGCCAGCACTGGATCTGCACGGGGAACCAGTACTTAATTCAAACATAATTTAAATCTTTTGTGTACAACTCCAAATGAATGTGACTCACATTCACCAATTTTACAAACTGTTAAAACCATGTGTGTGGGTGTCCTTTGCTGGTCATAAGTGGGATAGGTGTGGGGTGCAGTGATTAGGTGGTGCACCTGGGTGTAATTGGGTATATATAATAAGAGCAAGATATGTAGTGGTGAACTCTCTTCGATCCAGAGTAGGCTCCTAAGGGAGATTTGAGGCCTTACCTCTTGGGTTGATCCAGAGGGGTTGATGATCTGACCATATTAATTTTGCACTCTCTAGGAGTGATTGTGTGTGTCTTTATTTTTGTCTTTGTTTCAGACCCCTGAAGAACCTATATAAACTTGGTTCAGGAGTAAAGAAGTGGTAAAGAAGACTTTATTTTTGATATACTAAACATCTTTACATTATCGATTGAGGGTACAGTTAACCATAGCTAGTAGATGGGAATTGGATTTGACCATACTGGGTTGCAACAAATTCATGTGATATTTAAAAACACTTGATATATGTACTATTATGACTGTTGAATCAAATGTGTGTGTGTTTTTTATATGTATTTATTTATTTATTTATAATATATATACAACTCTGGAAAAACTTAAGAGACCACCTCAAAATGATCAGTTTCTCTTGTTGCACAGTTTCTGGGTTTGTGTTGGACCAAAATGAGCAGTTCTGTTTCATTCTATACACTACTGGAAACATGTCTTCCAAATTCCAGTTCAAATATTGTATTTTAGATCTGTTTATTTAGAAAATGACTAATGATGCCTCCAGAAACCTGTTTTTTGAACCATGCTCCCTGTGCATTTCACCCCAGCCACTGTTCATCAGTCTTTCTGTAGGTCACTTGAGGTCATCTTACGGTGGTTAAGTGACATTGGATTGAGGTGGTGCTCATCACAGTCAGAAGAGAGTGTTTTTTACCGTCTGCCAGTCTGTAGCTGCGTTGTCCTGTTTGTTTGCTGCTTGACCTTGTTTTTATGAACCAGACACTCACTGTATCTGCCAGTAAAGCTAGAACCGAACCTTCTGTTCATCACTACGAACCTGCTATACATGTGGAGATGCTGATTTAAGAAGAAACTGGAGTGGTCTATTATTTATAACTGTATATAAATATGATAGCTGCCTCCCCAATATATAACCTCTTTTTGGTTTTTGGCTCTTTTGTGCTGTTTCAGCTTTTCTTGCTGGTAAGCTGCCTGATAACTTTAACAAAGCCAAGCTCATCACATTCAGCATGCTCATATACTGAAATATGGCTTACCTTTATGTCAACTCTCCTGGGATCATTACTGGACAGGGTATTGATATTTGCTATTTTGGCCACAAGCTTTGGTTTGATTGTTTGTGCTGTTGCATCCAAATAATTTATATGTTTAGGCCAGAGCAAAATACCCTGAACACTTTATGGGTTAATGAACCCTCCAATTCTTATGAGACCCCAATACAAATTGTAGCACAGTAGTAGCAAAGTCACAACTACCTTATCATCAAAATATAAAATAAAATAAAATAAAATATTTTTTAAATAAAAAGCAGCTTCACTAATACTGATTTTTTTTTTTACTTCATGTATGTATTTTATTTGTTAATGTGTACAAAATAAGAAACCTTTCCATATATACCATAATTTATAATCTCAAATTAAACTGAAGTGTTCATGATACTGCCTTTCAGCACTTAGTAAGGTACGTTTTATCTGGATAGCCAATATTACCCAAAGTTTAATTCTTCATAGATGCTTAGGTTGCATTTGACTTACATTCTACTAAATGTCTACAACATTTAGCATCCTTTACCCTAACCTTGACCTCACCCAAACCCTTGCGCAAACTCAAACTGAGTGAAGTAGATATCTGCGCGGTTTTAGCATTAGCATTATCTGTGCGCTGCACAAAGACATTCAAGACATAACCACGCCTCCTGAGTCTGAGCTCAACCCAGCAGGGCATCAAAATAAGGTGACTATTTAAAGTCTGTAATTCTGCCCTTCAGAGGGCTGAGACCTACTGAATATACCATGCAGCTCACTTCAGTTTGTATGTTGCTTGTATCAGTGCTGTGGACAACCGGGCTCAGTCCAACAAACTGTAAAGCTGACCCGGTCAGCTGCAGGCTGTGGGTTGATCCTCAGATACCTGTTCTTTCTATGGCCGGAGACTTCATTATCGGAGGGATTTATTCTGTTCATATCTTCACGAGATCAGAGCAAAACACCTACACCAGAAAGCCACTGAAACTACAGTACTCTGGGAGGTCTGTCTGTGAGTGTGGAGTGAACGGTTAAAGAGAGCATTACAGAGAAATGATGATCAAGCTGATTTTGTGATGATGTCTTTTTTATGTCCCATGTTTCTACAAAGCTTTAGTTTTACGGGATTGCGCTCCGCTCGTGCTATGGAGTTCACCATCCAGGAGATCAACAACAGAACAGATCTCCTGCCGGGAATCACGTTGGGCTACCAGATCTACGACTCTTTCGCTGCTCTTCCGATGGCCGTCAAAGTTGCATTCCAGTTGATGAACGGCATGGAGCCACTTTACAACGACACTGACTCCTGTTTAACATCTGCAGTCGCCGCTGCGTCTGCTGTTGTGGGAGAGTCTTCTTCCACCTCCTCAATTGGCGTAGCCAGAATACTGGGTCTGTTTGGAATTCCACAGGTGATTGTAGATTAAATCAAATGTTCCAATACTAAAAATCCAGCTACCTTTTTTATCAGATAAAAATGGGGTTACTGGCTTATGTGGTTACTGCCATGCAGTGTATTGGGTTGATATATACAGTATAGGTTTCGGAATAAATGAAAAAAACACACGTTCTTCGCAAATAACGCTTTTTTCCCCTTTTCTATACTGAATTGCAGGTGAGCCACTTCGCCACCTGCGCATGCCTGAGCGATAAGCGTCAGTATCCAGCTTTCCTCAGGACCGTCCCAAGCGACCAGCACCAAACGGCCGCACTGGCAAGAATGGTGAAGCATTTTGGCTGGACATGGATTGGCGCAGTGCGCAGCGACTCAGACTATGGAAACAACGGAATGGCTGCGTTTCTCAAGGCTGCGCGGGAGGAGGGCATCTGCGTGGAGTACTCCGAGTCCTACTACAGAACAGAATCGCGCAGTAAACTGGAGAGAGTGGCAAACGTCATCCGCAGATCGACAGCCCGGGTAGTAGTAGCGTTCATTTCCGCCGGTGACATTAAGTTTCTGCTGGATGAACTGGCCAAACAGCCGCCGCAGCCTCCCCTTCAGTGGATAGGCAGCGATGGTTGGATCACGGATCCAGATATTGTGCGCTTTAACATGTGCGCTGGGGCGATAGGGTTTATGGTGCCCCGCTCAGTGATTCCAGGTCTGCGTGAGTTTCTACTGGACCTCTCTCCTGCACAAGCACTGAAATCACCTCTGCTAACGGAGTTCTGGGAACGCGCGTTCAGCTGCAGCCTAAAAGGCTCCTCAGAGGGTGCGCGGCAATGTAATGGCAGCGAGGATATCCACGCGCTGCAGAACCCTTATACAGACACGTCGCAGCTGCGCGAGACGAACCTGGTGTACAAAGCTACATATGCCGTAGCGCATGCCATCCACGGTGTTATCTGTAATGGCACGCAGTGCGACAAGAGCGCTAAATTCACACCATGGCAGGTATAAAACTGCTACACATAAAACATCCCCCTAGCCGGCCCTATAATTTGAATAAGCATGGTTTCGTTGCACACACTGTGTACATTAACACGTCTAATACTAGTAATATTTGTGCTATGTAAAAATGACCCTTTATTCTATGAGTAACACCAGTGACAATCGTTTTGCATAAAACTTGAATGAAGTTTTAACCAGATGTATAAGAAAGATAAAAACAAATATTACCAACCAAAGACCTCTCAGAGTTAGTCTCCTGTCATCCTGATAATATTCATGACACCCCAAAAAGTTCTGTTTTTTACTTAGCATTTCATGTGTTTTTGTTTCAACACCTACAAGGTTTATTATAAGAAGTAATTAAACATATTCACAATAATGTTAATACTGGATACATTCCAAAATATTCACTTCTGTGTTTTTAGCTCATTTTTTTATGTGCTATTACAATGATAGCATAACCAATATAGTCATGCACAGTGAGCAAATATTTCCTATATTAATTAATAAAAACCTAGTATTAGCAGTAATGCTATGCAACCATTGATCAGAATTCATGGTTCTAGATTTACAGTTCCATTTACAATGTTTCAAATGATGTGTGCCACTGCAGATGCTCGACCAGCTCAAGAGAGTGAACTTCACTACAAGGAATGGTTACCAGGTGTCATTTGACTCTAGTGGTGATCCTGTGGCCCTTTATGAACTTATAAACTGGCAGGTTAAAAAAGATGGCTCAATAGATATGGTCACTGTGGGCAACTATGACTCATCCAAACCAAGAGGCCAGGAGCTCAGTATGAGCAGTGCTATCAGCTGGATGGGAGGACAGACTGAGGTACACTACAGCAGTTCCACTACTCTTAGCGTAGACACAGAGAAGTTAGCAGACTTCAAAATAATTACGTTGGTTTAATTAAGTCTAAGATTTGCACTAAATACAACTTGAAACCACAATAAGTGATTTCTCAAGTATTTTGAGGCAACTGATTGTCTTACATGAACTAAGTACCACAAAAGAATTAATCAAGTTATATTTGCTTCTGTGCTTTGCTGTAAAAACGTACATGATATTGGTGGCACTGCATGTAAACTTATTACAAAACTGCTACATACATAACAAACCAATTGTTGGACAAAACAATCAATTTAAGAGGATTTCCCTGCTTTTGTGGGCTTATTTTTAAATAGAAGCTGCTTAGATGCCACCTTTAATTGTTCAGATTTAGTGTAGTAACTGGACAACAGCAACAAACATTCAGCACTGTCATGCGGCAGCGCCATCATTGGTAATACACTCAATTCACTCAATTCAATTAATACATTTCAAAACACAGAGCAAAAAGAAAATGATTCATCAGTCTGTGCCCAATTGAAGGTCTAATGTTTCCCAGGTTCCAAGATCTGTGTGCAGTGAGAGCTGTCCTCCGGGCACCAGGAAAGCTGTGCAGAAAGGAAGGCCGGTCTGCTGCTATGACTGTATACCATGTGCAGAAGGAGAGATCAGTAACAAGACAGGTTGAGTATTGAAACACGATTTGCTGGGGACACTCATGCTGTAGATGTCTATTGTCAGGTGGTTCTTGCTAATATAAGCTTGAAAATATGCTTTTCTAAACTTTTAGACTCTTTGAACTGTGTGCCCTGCCCTCCTGATTTCTGGCCCAACAAGCAACAAGACAGCTGCCTCCCCAAGCCGGTGGAGTTCCTGTCCTGGGATGACACTCTGAGCATCAGTCTAACAGCTTTGTCCATCTCTGGTGCCTTAATGGCTGTATATGTAACCGCTGTCTTCTACAAACACAGAACTTCTCCCATCGTCCGAGCCAACAACTCAGAGCTGAGCTTCCTGCTGCTCTTCTCACTGACTCTGTGTTTCCTCTGTTCACTTACTTTCATTGGTCGGCCCTCTGAGTGGTCCTGTGTGCTGCGCCACACAGCGTTTGGGATCACCTTCGTCCTCTGTATCTCCTGTGTTCTGGGGAAAACAATAGTGGTGTTAATGGCCTTCAGAGCTACACTTCCAGGTAGTAATGTGATGAAATGGTTTGGACCTCCACAGCAGAGACTCAGTGTTCTCGCCTTCACTCTCATACAGGTTCTTATTTGTGTTCTTTGGTTAACAACATCTCCTCCTTTCCCCTTCAAAAACCTAAAGCACTACAAGGAAAAGATCATTCTAGAGTGTCAGTTAGGTTCAGCTGTAGGTTTCTGGGCTGTGCTGGGTTATATAGGGTTTCTGGCTCTTCTATGTTTTATTCTGGCTTTTCTAGCACGTAAGCTGCCTGATAAGTTTAATGAGGCCAAGTTCATCACATTCAGCATGCTCATATTCTGTGCAGTGTGGATCACCTTCATCCCAGCTTATGTCAGCTCTCCTGGAAAGTTCACTGTAGCTGTGGAGATATTTGCTATTCTGGCCTCCAGCTTTGGTTTGTTATTCTGTATATTTCTTCCAAAGTGTTATATAATCATACTGAAACCAGAACAGAACACTAAAAAACAAATGATGGGTAAAGTGCCATTAAAGTGAGAGAGCATATTCACTATCAATAGGGTCAGTACATGACCCTTGCAACCCTAATCATCAAGTTTATTTACTTCAATTATTTATATTGGAATAAATTATTTATCCAATATAATTTACAATTCAAACTTCAAAATGCCCCCAGATTTTAGAGAAACTTATTAACTGTGATATTTTATGAGAGTCATATGAAACATGGGCCACAATGTCTAAAACAAGAATACGGTCATTTCATTTGCTGTTCAGAATAAACAGTGAAACTACATGCGCCTGGAGTTTTCCGATTCAAAGTACCTTATGAACTTGACTTGTTACTCAATCACTCACTCACTCCCACACTTTCTCACTCACTCACCAATGTTTTACAAGATTGTCCACAAGGGGGAGCTACTGGCATTCTAGTAGCTTTCATGAACATCTAGACAGCCCAGCTGGATTAGATAAGTTCAGAAATGAAGGGAACATTCAATGCTGCTTCACCAAAAGAGGTTTACTTACCTTAATCTAGACTAGACGTGTTCATGGGTATGTTTATTCGGCAACCTGAAATGACCAGTGTGGACATGCAGGAAGTGCATGCTTTCTAGCAGAGATGGACTGACCATCGGAAGGACCTGGACAATTCTGGGTGGGCCACTATGTCTACGTGCTGCTGAGAAAGTAAGACAGAGAAAATGGGTCTGGAATAAAACAACAGAAGTTTACTTAAACAAAGATGGAAAGAAATAAAGAAATGAAAGTATGTGATTTGTTTACATATCAGAGTGAGAAACCGTAGTTAGCCCGTTCATTCAATCTGCTTGTACACTAACACTACAGATGGCAAGCATAATGTTAAAAATGCCATAATATTCTAAATAACACATTCTAATAATGTTCTGAAATAATAAGCGTCCACTTACTATAAATCTGACAGCAAGCTGACATTGACCGTAGTTTCTCTGCATACTTTGTAAGAGCCAGTTCACCCTGATCTTCAGTGATCTGGACCCCCACAAAGCAGATGTTATTTGGGTAGAGGATCATTCTTAACACGGACAGTCCGGTGGCATGTTGACTTTGTGCTGTAATGATACACGCGGATCAGACACAGCAGCACTGCTGGTGCCCAAATTTTTCACTGCCAAAGATCTCCATATCTCATCTAATGCAATGAATGTTTTAGATGTGCACAGTTCAGCTATTTAAATCAAAGCCCCAGTCACAAAGTCCGGACAGTTCTTCAACAGTACTGTGGAGAATGTTAAAAACATACTTTTTAGTGGATAAATATATTTAAACGTTTAACTTCAATTGATGTTTATTTTAACTTATAGTGCATTTACTGTTACTTAAAAATTTTGCAGCTGGTTTATGGTACCGGTCACTAGGACCAAACAAAAATAATGAATAAAACCAAACATTCCAAATGGGGTACGACATGTTGTTCCTTGGCATCAATGACATCAAAAAAAAAAGGGGGAAAGTTTTTTTATGGACTATTTTGCCACACAATGCATTGCTTATACCTCTCCATCCATGAATACACACACATATACACTCATCATCAAAAGAATAGTACACCCAAAATAAGAATAACACCTAGAAGGAGGTGTGGGATTGCAATTGGGAAAGAAGATAAAGGTTACAAGGAACAATAAATGATGATAAATTTAGACTGATATGGACAATATTTATTGAGCTACACATACAGAAGTAGTGTCTCTCAGTATGGCGTCGGGCTGCCATGCTTGTAGAGGTTCCTAATGGTGTCCTGTGATAATCCATCCCATGCAGCTTGAATATTCTCACACAGTTCCTGCAGATGGTGCGGTAGGGGTGGAGGTGGAGTGACACCAGGTCTTCTGGACGTGTGACAACAAACCGTCCATCTTGGTGCTGACCACGGTGCCTCCACACATAGATTCGTTGGTCGTCTCCACTAAGACAAAAATGGGACTCATCAATGAAGATGACCCGCTGCCATTCTGAGTCACTCCATGACAGTCTGGCACGACACCATTGCAGTCTTTGGTGACGTTGACGTGGTGTTAAGGACAGTCGTCGTAACGGTGTGTGTGCATGTAGTCCTGCATCATGCAGCTGTCTGCCAATGGTGCTGGCACTAACAGGATGACTCATGGAGGGCATCACTGCTCGCCGAATGTCCGCAACCGTGGCTGTTGGGTCAGTCAGATACAGAGATAAGGCTTACATCACATGCACGGCTGAGGGTGAAACTTATATCATTCGCATGTCTCACAACGTCAGACCTACCTGCGATGTTTAATTCCTGTCGGTTGATTTTATCGGAGTGTAAGTGTTGGCGCAACTATTCTTTTGATAAGTATAAATACACAGATCAGAACATTAAAACTACCCTCATATTTCTACACTCCTTGTAGTTCTACATTACAGACTGACTGTAGTCCACCTGCATACTTTGCAAGCCCGCTTTTACCCTGTTCTTCAATGGTAAGGACCCCATAGAGCCACCACAGAGCAGGTATTATGTGGGTAGTGGATCATTCTAAGCACTGCAGTGACATTGACGTTGTGATTGTGTGTTAGTGTGTAGTGCACTGGTACGAGCAGATCAGATAGCAGTGCGGCTGGAGTTTTTAATGACTGTGTCCACTTGCTGTCCACTGTATAAGACACATGGATTTTGGAACAGTATCCAGACTCTTTAAACTATTTCCAACCTGCCAATGAAACAAGAAGCAAGGTATGACCATGTAACTGCTCAGTAAGTTTAGATTTTTATCACATAATGAGTGTAAGATCAAGAAAACAGCAGTGTAATATCAAGATGAGACAATACTCTTGCAAAACGATTAACATATATTCTTTAGCATGACATCAAAGACTCGCCTCATCCAAAAACAAAAAACAAAAACCAAAAAAAAAAAAAAAAACAGGCAAATTGAAAACTCACCATATTACCCACTCGCCTGGAAAACCACTAAAAAGAACCAGTCACCAGAACCCACAGGTGAAGCAGACTGCACAAAACAACGGGACCCACCATTTGAGAAAGTCACACCTCCTTTGGCTGTGGCCCAAAAGTGTAACATTTCCGTAGAGGATGCGCCTTTCCAACTGTATAAATACAGCAAATGGTTCCTATTCAATCTACTGAAACAGCAGACCTGACAAACACACTCTTAAGTATTATACTCAACAGCTCTATAAGTGCATGGCGTCTATCTTTACTCTCCTGCATGTGGTAATGGCCATCATCAATTTTTCCAGAATAAATGGGACTTTGTGTAGTCTGCAAGGAGAGCCTGTATACCCACAGTTATCAAAGGATGGCGACATCATAGTTGGTGGGATTTTACCCTTCCACAGCGGATGGGATGTAACAGATTTGTCCTATTTGGTCAAGCCGCCTCCAGTGAAATGTATGAGGTAAGCAGTGTAGAAAAAGTTGTACACTCACTGAATGAATATGTATTTTATTACACGGTGCTACTCAATATACACATGTGCAGCAGTGAATAACCTTAATGAAGCATAATGAAATAAGGTGTTGGTATATCTGTGTTATGTATTTAACCAGTCTTGATTTCAGAGCCTTCCAGTTTTCACAGTCCTTGATCTACGCCATAGAAGAGATCAACAACAGCTCCTCTTTGCTGCCTGGTGTCTCACTGGGCTACAAGATCTATGACACCTGCAGTTCCACAGCAATAGGGGTTAGCATGGCTATGGCACTTGTAAATGGAAATGAGGAGACTGTCTTGGACAAGCCCTGCACAAAGCCAGCACAGGTGCAAGCCATAATCGGCGAGACATACTCATCAGTGTCAATGGCTATTGCTAATAGTATCGGACCTTTTAGTGTACCTGTAGTAAGCATCCATTCAATTTTCATGACATACTAAAGTTATTAGAAAGCTCTGAACTTAATTTATAACTGACTTTTAATACTGTGTGTATCATTTTGGAAATGCCTGTGTGAATCTGTTTGCAGATCAGTCACTATGCCACCTGCGAGTGTCTCAGTGACAAAAGGAAATATCCCTCATTTCTGCGCACTGTTCCCAGTGATTACTACCAGAGCAGAGCACTGGCAGAGATGGTTAAGCATTTTGGCTGGACCTGGGTGGGTGCAATCAGAAGAGATGATGACTATGGTAACAGTGGGATGGCTGCTTTTATTGAAGCAGCAGAACAGTTGGGCATATGTCTAGAATATTCCCTTCCATTTTTTAGAACCTACTCACAAGAAAGAGTGCTGAGGATTGTTGAGCAGATCAAAAGCTCAACTTCTCAAGTAATAGTAGGATTTGTCGACACATGGGACTTGGAGATTTTGGTGCGTGCGTTTTTTGAACACAATGTTACTGGATACCAGTGGGTAGGAACCGAGGCATGGATCTTTGATCTAGAACTGGCCACAGCGGATAAACACAGCATACTGCAAGGAGCCATAGGGCTATCGATCCCCAAAACAACAGTGACAGGTCTGAAGGACTTCATTCTGGACATACATCCACTGAAATCTGCAGGCAGTGCCATTTTTACCGAATTCTGGGAGGCTCTGTTCACATGTAAATACACAATACAGAATGACTCTGAGGATACGACAGTGTGCACAGGCCAAGAGAAAGTGTCTGAGGTAGAAAACACATTCACAGACATGTCCCTGATGTCCATTTTCAATAACGTGTATAAAGGAGTATATGCTGTTGCACATACCCTACACAACCTTCTCGGCTGCACGCAGACATGTCCAACAAAGAAGCAGCCTGATCCTTTCACAGTGAGTCTGATTAACCACCAATTTAGGCCATAGAACTTTACACACACATTTCAACTGCCAGCAAAAAAAAAGAATGGAGGATAACTCCTAACTATATTAACATATAGATGTTTCTCTATGTGGAAAGTTTCTAGAACATCTGAAAAGGGTGCGTTTCAAAACCAAAGATGGTGAAGAAGTTCATTTTGATAGAAATGGTGACCCTGACGCAAAATATGAGATAATAAACTGGCAGAAAAATAAAGAACACCAACACGAATTTGTCAACGTTGGATTTTATGATTCTTCATTCCCTGCTCACAGTCGATTAGCAGTAAACATGGGCTCTATAGTGTGGGCACAAAATAGGAATCAGGTGAGGAAAGTGGAAAAGATTACATCTTGGTCTCAGTAGGTCTCACACCCCATGAACATTTTTAGGCAAGTGAACTGTTTTTACAGGTACCGGTGTCCGTGTGCAGTGAGAGCTGTCCTCCGGGCACCAGGAAGGCTGTGCAGAAAGGAAAGCCTATCTGCTGCTTTGACTGTATACCATGTGCTGAAGGAGAGATCAGTAATATGACAGGTACAAACATGAGAATGAGGAAATGCATGTGAAATACTACCATGTATTATTCCATCACAAAATTAAGGTGTTCTGTGATAATATAGCTACAGGTTTTCATTCCAAAGCAGAAGCTCATACTATTACTTGTTTAATCAGTTGGTCTCAGACTTCAAACTACTTTTACATGCTTTCCTGCTTCACTGGAATGAAAATCTGCAGCCACACTGGTCACTTTGTGGATAATACTGGACAGCCCTTGTTAAAATGGTTCAAGGTCCAATCCATTTACATACAGGTAGAGATGTACAGAGGTGATTAATGTACAGGACCAATTAGTTTCATTAAATGTGACATCTTTATTATCTTATCATCCCTGTTTATCCAAATCTCTTATTTGTCTTTTTTATCTTTTCTATCCTTCTCTCTGACAGATTCTATTAAATGTGAACAATGCAATCAAGACCACTGGTCAAATCCACGCAAGGACAAATGTGTAAAGAAGGAAACTGAGTTCTTGTCATATGAGGAAACTATGGGAATATTGCTAACAGCTGTTTCAATTATTGGTGCTTTCATGACAATAATAATAGCGACCATGTTTTTTAGATATAAAAATACTCCAATAGTCAAAGCCAATAATTCAGAGCTGAGCTTCCTGCTGCTCTTCTCACTGGCTCTGTGTTTCCTCTGTTCACTTACTTTCATTGGTCGGCCCTCTGAGTGGTCCTGTGTGCTGCGCCACACAGCGTTTGGGATCACCTTCGTCCTCTGTATCTCCTGTGTTCTGGGGAAAACAATAGTGGTGTTAATGGCCTTCAGAGCTACACTTCCAGGTAGTAATGTGATGAAATGGTTTGGACCTCCACAGCAGAGACTCAGTGTTCTCGCCTTCACTCTCATACAGGTCCTTATCTGTGTGCTGTGGTTAACAACATCTCCTCCTTTCCCCTTCAAAAACCTAAAGCACTACAAAGAAAAGATCATTCTAGAGTGTCAGTTAGGTTCAGCTGTAGGTTTCTGGGCTGTGCTGGGTTATATAGGGTTTCTGGCTCTACTGTGTTTTGTTTTAGCTTTTCTGGCTCGGAAGCTGCCGGATAAGTTTAATGAAGCCAAGTTCATCACATTCAGTATGCTCATATTCTGTGCCGTTTGGATCACCTTCATACCAGCTTATGTCAGCTCTCCTGGAAAGTTCACTGTAGCTGTGGAGATATTTGCTATTCTGGCCTCCAGCTTTGGTTTGTTATTCTGTATATTTCTTCCAAAGTGTTATATAATCATATTGAAACCAGAACAGAACACTAAAAAACAAATGATGGGTAAAGTGCCAGTTAAGTGAGGTATGGTCAACATAGTAGATATTCTCTAGTCCTTTGACAATGGTAACACACTCACACCAGCACAATTCCCTCTAATGTAGGACTACCATGTTGGTTGCAGTTATGTGATTGGTCCACACTACCAAATAATAATTTTGCCGCATATCAGGTTCCCATTTTATTAATGGGCAGGATAAGAACGGGCACATTTTGCATAGCATCAGATCAGCTACAGTCAGTTCTAGAATAAGCACAAAGCGTGCCTTTACGGTAAATCCTGTATGGGCGATAAAAATGGCCAGGGTAACTTTTTCTAATAAAATCTAATAATAAATAATTCATAGTACATAGTACTAGTTAAAGGTTCAGAAATGTACATTTTTCATAATCTTCACATCCTACAGGCAAGACTTTCTGTTCCTAAGAAAATGTTAAACAATAAAATAATTGTATGCTTTTTACTTTTTTATAAATTTATGTGTAAAACCAAACTTATTTTAACACATTTTTAACACACAACACAAAAATATTTTCAAGAAAACAACTGCAAATGAAGAAATATGGAGGACACAGGACTTAGAAATAGGAATAAGGGTTTTTTGTGATAAGAGCAGAGCACTGACTAAGTTAGTGAAGTTAGTGACAAAAAGTCTACAGCAACACTGTAGACCGCACTGTACTTATTGAGGCAGCAGAACCATGGAGCTGGAGAGGGGGGTGAAGTCCTCCTGAAGAACATACAGCTCATGAAGCTGGACAAACACTCTCAGGTACATGAGATGATTCTGTTGTGTCAATCATCAGTAGGAGAGTACCAATGGAGACAGGAGAAGAGAAATAGAGACACTAGATTCGGATCAGGATCAAGGACAGAGCATTGTGATATAGTGAACTGTGACTGAATAAGGGGTAGGAACATTTACTAGAAGGAAAACAAGAAACACTAACTAGAAAACTAGAAGGAACATGATATATAGATAAACAATCAAGGACAAGAGGCAGGACAAAATGGAAAGAAGGTGGTCACTGCAACGGTAGCTGAGGCTCTACAAGTAAGAAGTTATACAACAGTTATACTATGAGTGATAGGGCAATAGATTCAGGAACAGCAGAAGACTGGGGCAGAATAGAATGACTTTACATGCGGATCCAATGTGGCAATGAGTGGCAGGTGGGGTGCAAGTCTCATGCTGATGAACATGCATGGATAGATGCCTTTAAGTCCACTGGATCCAGAGCCAGAGAGTTTACAGACGGAAACCAAAGCCAAACCTGTTCAACAAAAAATGACAGAAAATAGAGAGAGAAAGAACAAGCCAGAGAAATAACAGCCAAAACCAGGCCAAGAGCTAGTGGTAGTGCAAGGTGCATTTACATTTATGGCATTTTGCAGCAGTGCTGATATCAGGACAGAAGACACAAAAGCAAGAACCAAAACTAAGGAACTAATAATGAGCCTGATGAGTCCATTATTGGCATCAGGACAATGATGGTGCCGTGATGCTGGTGTGGTTGTGCATTTTAGATTGTGCGTCTCACCTCCTTCGGTTATGGCAGGGCAAGCGTTCAGTGGTGGATTACACCACTGATTTCTGCATTCTGGCTGCGGAGAACGGTTCGCTGGAGGAGGCACTGATGCCCACTGTCCAACAGAGCCCGCCCCAGGTCACTCGACCAGCTCATCAAACAGGCCCTGGAGCTGGACAACTAAGTCTTGGAGTACTGCATTGAACACTTTCACCCTTGATAAGGAATCCCATCCACAAGTACTTGACTCCCCCATCCTTCATTCGCTGGGCTGTCCATGCAGTCAGGGCATACTCACCTTTCTGACCAAGAATGTAATTCTTGTATGCAAGAGGACAGATTTCTCTGCTGCAGGTAAGCCGGCTGTCTGCCCCTGGAATGCCTGAGCTTAAAGGAAAAAGCTGGGGGGTGTTACAGGAACGGGGACCTCTGACAGGCCCAGAAGAATCTCACAAGGGACTTTTCCTGACTGACACCCTCTCCTGGAGGCATGGTCAGGAGACCCAAGGACTTTGGGGCAGTAAAAAGCCTAAAGCCCTCTACAGACAGTGGAATGCACCTTCATAATTCCTCCATACTTCCCCAGACCTGATTTTTTCTGCCCCATCGTAATGGGGACTGGAAACTACCATCCAGACGTTCCTGGTAAAACAGGGCGCTGGGGGGCAGTTCAATCCACTGTCAGAGCTCAGGTTCTTGAGGAGTGGCCCACACGTCTAGGTTTTCGTGGAGGCACTTCTGGTGGCCAAGCACTGAGAGGGACGTACATGCCTATGTGTCAGCCTGCCAGATCTGCTTCACACCCTTCCCATCCCATCTTGGCCATGGCCGTGTATCTCCTTTCCCACCAGGTTGCTTGCATACAAAGGCAACATATTCATCATGGCTGGTTTTCTAAGGCCTGCAAACTGATTGCAATGCTTAGACTTCTGGCCAAGGAGATGACTGTGGTGCTACTGCTGAATGTGGTGAGGGCCTATGGGTTCAGCATTCGATGTCTTTGGTCCTGACTTCCTGATTAATGCTTCAGCTCAGCCCAACGTTTTCTGCATGATTTAGGCAGGGGACTGGGATGACAATACAAAATTTGATTCTGTGGTCGCCGAACCTTGTTTTTGCAATTTAAGCAGTATACTGGTACTGATGCCTGGTGCTGTATTTAACAAATCCAAGTATCAGCCTCCTGGAACAGACCATCAAATACAGTTTGACAACCCCACCACATCACATATCGACCATTATATTCCATAATAAAGATTAAAATCTTTTGTGTGTTACTTCTAATATTTTCATTTCAAACCCACCCACATTGTTTGTTAACAGAAACCTCTAACTGTGTCTTATGTTACCACAGAAGCTGATTCCAATCAATTTCCAGTGATGCTTTCTTTGGACAAATTCCTTAAATTCTGCTTACAAGGATGAAGTGCCAAAATCTAGTTAAGAAGGCTTCTAGGATACATTTATCTGCTATGATCCGTGGATAAATCTTCTTCGCTGTGTAGCATCTTTGTTCATCAATGTTTCACACAGTTGGAGCAATTATTGGAAACTTATTGGAATTATTGGGAAAAAAAAGGAATGTTTAACCATGTAGCACTTCTAAAACAGCCATATGTGCTTAGAAAATACAAATATGTTGGAATTTGTTTGGGGTGTAAAAAAACCACATAACTCTTGTGTTCTTAACGTTTCTACAATGGCTTTTACATCATTGATAATTAAAAATATACAAATTTCTGATTATCTTTTTGTCCCAGGCATTACAAAGGCCTTTAAAGATTCTGCAGGACAGTCTTTATCTCCAGCAGATGGTAGCATACAGCTGTTCTCATATGCAGTGTGACAGCAGGATCTGCTGTCATGATGAAAAATCTGACTACATATCCTTTAGCTCACATAAAAAAATCAAAACAAGACTTTATTAACAGGTCTTTTTTGAATTTAACTCAACATTTTAGTAGTTTGCATCATATTCACAGCAGAAATAGCATTTCCTAAAGTTCCTGTCTACTTATTTTCAGTTGTTCTTCTATTATCTATAGTTTTGTGATGTTGTACTATGACCTGGCAAAGAAAGAATGACTGCCTTTCCTTCTGAAAGATGTTTTAAATGATTCTCGATTTGCGTTGGGTCGGATCATGTTCAGATTCAGACTGAGCAATATGTATATGTCAGTCACCTGTGTCACTGCTCCCTTGCTATCAAGTCCTGCTCAAAACTCCTGGCAAGACTATTTAAGCATTTATAGTCTTTATTATGAAGGGGTTTTCTTTACACCGCTGTGTGTAGCATAGCTAGATGCTGCTGCATCCTACTATAAGCAGTTAATCTAATCTACTACAGTGTGATAGCAGTCCACCTTAAATGTAAGAATAAAAGGCTAAAATGTTAGCTACTCTTTAAGGCTTCCCTGCAATTATACTGTACCAGTGGCAGTGGAGAAATCTCTTCACTGTGTCAGGAAATATGACCTTGACAACTCATAACAAGACCTTGTGTCCCAGCAGTTTGCATATCTCGGGCAGTATATGACTGTTACATAACTTATCTGCAAAATGTGAAATTACCATTTACACCACCATCTTACTGTTTTGCAAACTGTCAAGAAGAGCGAACTGGTTACTTGCCACAGCCATTAGACCTAGGCTGCTTACATTGCCTGCCACTGCTACTGTCAACCATTTCCCGTTTTGACATACCTTCACAGCTAAGACCAGGCAGCAGCTATTTACACATTTTCACTAAATATAAAAGTTGTTCTTTTGTATAAAAACACATTTGAAGCAGTACCAGTTCCACCAAAATCAGTCCTTACTGTCTCAGTCCATACAGAATCTTCTCAATCGTCTCCAGTAACTGGTGAAAGTGATTATACCAAACAAACTTTAACCTGGATACAGGACTGTGAAAAATATTTCCTAATTTCTATTTCTGCATATTTCTCACACTTCAATATTTCAGATAATCAAACCACTTTTAATATTAGACCTTAACCTTAACCTTAGTAGACGACTTCATTTACTTCATATTCAGCCCTCCCTTGCCCTGCAAGAAAGTAATTGCTCCATAGCTACTAAATCGACCAATTTCAATTGACCATCAGGCTCAATTTTAATAATCACACCCAGGCATAAATACTGCCAGACCTGTTAAGTAGAACCTGTCTGGCAAAGTGAAGCAGCTAGAAGGTCACAAAAGGCACCGCATAATGCCACGTTCTAAAGAGATCCAATCACAGATGCAAAACACTCATTGAAATCTACCAGTCTGGAAGTGGTTACAAAGAAAACTCGGAACAGTGGTGAATCTTTCCGATAGTGGCCAGGCTACCAAAATTTCACCAAGAGTGCATTGGTAATTCATCCAGACCCCAGACAAACATCTAAAGCACTGCAGGTCTCACTTGCCTCAATTAAGCTCAGTGTACACAATTTCACAATAAGAAAGATACTGGAAAAAATGGCATCCATGGGAGACCCTCTAGATGCAAACAACTGCTGACCACACAGAACACAAAGGCTCGTCTCGCATTTGCCAAAATTTTTTTTTGCAACACATGGGTCCCGTTACATCCGGCATAAAGCTAACACCATATTTCACCATAAGAACGTCATACCAACTGTCAAACATGATGGTGGTAGTGTGACGGTCTGGCCCTGCTTTGCTTCTGCCTGACCTGGATGACTTGTCATAACTGAGGAGAGAAGGAGAATGTCCGCCTATCAGTTTGTGACCTAAAGCTCAAGTGCAGTTGGGTTATGCAGCAGGACAGTGTTTCAAGCGCACAAGTCCACCTCTGAATGGGTCAAAAGAAACAAAATGAAGGTTCTGGAGTGGATCCTTAAATAGGAAGTCCATGCTCGAAAAGCCTC
Source organism: Semaprochilodus insignis (assembly GCA_034552555.1). Lineage (NCBI taxonomy): Eukaryota > Metazoa > Chordata > Actinopteri > Characiformes > Prochilodontidae > Semaprochilodus > Semaprochilodus insignis. The sequence continues at coordinate 2,910,208 of CM067486.1, forward strand.
CAATGTAGTCAAAATATGACAACTCTATTAAGAAGAGTGGGCCAAAATTCCTCCATGGAGATATTAAAGACTCAGTGCAAGCTATCACAAACTGAACCTGGATTCCAACTGCCAATGGTGGCACAAGCAGTTATTAGGTTTAGGGGGCAGTTCCATTTTCACAGCGGTGATTTGGGTTTTGAATAAGTCTTTATCTTCTATAAATGGAATGATTATGTATCTTATACATAAATTAGCTGGACGATCAGAAACTTTTAAATGTGACAAACTAGCAAAAATAGAAGTCGGTCGGGTGAGGGCACATTGTTTTTCACAGTACTATATAAACTTGTAATATACCAGACAATTGTTATACTGTAAAATATAAAATATTGCAAAACTTCATTCATGCTTACAATGTTATGAACAGGAATTCTAATATGTTACGAAACCTGACTTACAGAATTGTATACTGTGTGTTATGCGTGCAACTATAACTACCTATAAACACTTAGACCTGGTATAAGATAAGATAAGATAAGATAAGATAAGATAAGACAGTCCTTTATTAATCCCGCAGTGGGGAAATTTACAATGTTTCAGCAGCACAGAGGAAAGAACAGAAGTGTCTGGAAATATACAAATAATAAATAAGATCTATATATACACAAAAACAAAAAATATAAACAAAAATACTAAAAATTTAAATCTAGAAGACTAAGACCAGAGGAAACATTGCACATGGTGATGGTAAACAGATTATGTTTAAGGTTAAGTATTGCACATAGTAGCACACTAGAGCAGTAATAAAAAAAATGTTTTATTGCACATAGTAGAATAGAAATAGACTACTGAGTTTTATTCCACATAGTAGAAATAGAAATAGACTACTGAGTTTTATTGCACATAGTAGAAATAGACTACTGTAGAAACAGACTACTGAGGGCCGCTGCTGTTATACAGTCTGACAGCGGCCGGAAGGAAGGATCTGCGGTATCTCTCCTTGACACACTGCGGGTGCAGCAGCCGGGTACTGAAGGAGCTGCCAGGTGCTTTCAGAGAGTGGTACATGGGGTGGGACAGGTTCTTCAACATGTGTTTAAACTTAGTCCTCATTCTCCTGTCTCCCACCACCTCCACTGGGTCAAGATGGCACCCCAGGACAGAGCTGGACTTCTTGATGTTATGTATGCCTTATAATGCCTTATAAATGCTTATACAAAGCATTATGAATACAGGATTGAAAGCACGTGTTACCTAATGCGCCTAGTGTTATACATATTACCACCAATCATTCTGGAAAGTCACACCTCCTTTCACAGTCTCAACAAAGGCTGTGCCTTTTCTGACTGTATATATATCACAAATCCGTCCGTTCACCCGGTATATTAGATCAGCACACACTTAATCATTACACTCATCAGTTAAATGAGTGGATGGAGCCTATCTTTACTCTCCTGCATGTGGTAATGGCCATCATCAATTTATCCACAACAAATGGGACATTCTGTACCCTGCGAGGAGATCCTGTATACCCACAACTATCAAAGGATGGAGATATCACAATTGGAGGGATTTTCCCCTTCCATAGCAAATGGGAGATCACAGACTTGTCCTACATGGTCAAGCCCCCCCCAGTGAAGTGTCTGAGGTAAGTATTTCCAGAAAGTTGGCATTACACACGTTTTATAAATATGTATTTTTAACAAATAACGTGTTTAATTTTCTAAAAATGCTTCTGAATGATTCTCTGAATATTTTTAACCAGTCTTGATTTCAGAGCGTTCCAGTTTTCACAGTCCTTGATCTTTGCAATAGAGGAGATCAACAACAGCTCGTCTTTACTCCCGGGCGTGTCACTGGGCTACAAGATCTATGACACCTGCAGTTCTACAGCTATGGGGGTTAGAGTGGCTATGGCACTTGTTAATGGAAATGATAATTCAGACTTGAATGAACGCTGCGCAAAGCCAGCCCAGGTCCAAGCTATAATCGGCGAGACATATTCATCAGTGTCAATGGCTACAGCAAATAGTATCGGACCTTTTAGTGTTCCCGTAGTAAGAATTCATTCAATTTTTAACAATCAAAATTCTGATTTTGTTAACATATTAGATACATATTAGATAATAACATGACCTCTGAAGTCATGTTGAACTGTTTTGCTGTTTTGTAGGTTCATGATAACTGACTATTTAAAAAAATCATGACAGAGGATTATGGTTAAACACCTGTATTATCTGTTTGCAGATCAGTCACTATGCCACCTGCGAGTGTCTCAGTGATAAAAGGAAATATCCCTCATTTCTGCGCACTATTCCCAGTGATTACTACCAGAGCAGAGCACTGGCAGAGATGGTGAAGCACTTTGGCTGGACCTGGGTGGGAGCAATCAGAAGAGATGATGACTATGGTAACAATGGTATGGCTGCTTTCACTGAAGCTGCGGAACAGTTGGGAATATGCTTAGAATATTCCCTTCCATTTTTTAGAACCTACTCACAGGAAAAAGTGCTGAGAATAATCCAGCAGATCAAAAGTTCTACTTCTCAAGTAATAGTGGGATTTGTTGACACATGGGACTTGGAGATGTTGGTGCATGTCTTTTTTGAACACAATGTTACTGGATACCAGTGGGTGGGAACCGAGGCATGGATCTTTGATCCAGAATTGGCCACACTGGATAAGTACAACATACTGCAAGGGGCCATAGGGCTAGCCATTCCCAAAACAACAGTGACAGGTCTGAAGGACTTCATTCTGGACATACATCCACTGCAGTCTGCAGGCAGGGACATTTTTACTGAATTCTGGGAGGCTCTGTTTAAGTGTAAATATACAAAGCAGAATGACACTGAGGACTTACAAGAGTGCACAGGTCAGGAGGACCTGTATGATGTGGAAAACACACTCACAGACATGTCCCTGATGCCCATTTTCAGTAATGTGTACAAAGCAGTATATGCCGTTGCATATACTCTACATGATCTTCTTGGCTGCACACAAACATGTCCTACAAAGAAACAGCCTGATCCATTCACAGTGAGTTTATCTAAGCACAGATTTGCACGTAGACCACAGAATGTCAATTTTTGAATGGCATGTTACATATAACATTTCTTCTGTTGTGTTAGTTTCTAGAACACCTCAAAAGAGTATATTTCAAAACCAAAGATGGGGAAGAAGTTAAGTTTGATAAAAATGGTGATCCTGTTGCAAGATATGAGATAATAAACTGGCAGACGAGTAAAGAATCCCAACATAAATTTGTGACTGTTGGGCTTTACGACTCCTCTTTCTCTGCTCACAGTAGATTAGCAGTAAACATGGCCTCAATTGTGTGGGCACAAAATAGCAATCAGGTATGTATAGGAGAGCACCCCTAATAAAATTATAACTCAAGCAATATTAGTTATATAGAATATATAATATAATAGATATTTTTCTTGATCACAGGTTCCAGTGTCTGTCTGTAGTCAGAGCTGCCTTCCAGGCACCAGGAAGGCTGTGCAGAAAGGAAAGCCTATCTGCTGCTTTGACTGTATACCATGTGCTGAAGGAGAGATCAGTAATATGACAGGTACATATATGACAATATGGAAACAAACATGACATACTATTTATATTACTCTGACGACAAAAAAGAATATCTCAATTTTCTGTGATAAGTCAAAGTGGTTCTAATGTTTTAGGAGACAGATTCACTGCATGTTGAATCTATGTTAAGTTATTTATTTTAGTTGTATATGTAACTATGTTCTGTCTTTTTCTGTTTTACTCTTTGATAGATTCAATTAAATGTGAACAGTGCTATGAGGACTACTGGTCCAATCCACACAGGAATGAATGTTTAACGAAGGAAATTGAATTCTTGTCATATGAAGAAACTATGGGAGTTTTACTAACAGCTGTTTCAATTATTGGTACATTTATGACAATAATAATAGCGATCATATTCTACAGACATAAAAATACCCCAATAGTCAAAGCCAACAATTCAGAGCTGA
>CM067486.1:2914693-2933298 GCA_034552555.1 Semaprochilodus insignis
GGGGTGTAGGGGGCTCTGGATAGAGGTAGATGCGTCCTACCTGGTAGGGTGGACGGGCATCACAGGCCCTCATCCATCCCCCAAATCTCTCACGTGCTGGCTCCAAGTGCCACACCCCGGGACACCGCCTCAGCTGGCGGGCTAAACCACGTGAGGGGGTGGTGTCTACACTGCACCACTTCTAGGCGGAGGATCTGCTTCAGGCGGCCAACGGCTAGAGGGCGGAGGAGACCCTAGATGGTTTCAACGGCCAAGAGTAGGGGAGCAAACCCTTCAAATCCGGAGTGGAGCCCCGAAGGCGGATCAGTGTGCAGTGCTAACTGACTCCGGCAGCTCCTACAGCCAACCTGGTGCCAAATGTATTGCTTCGCATTCCTTTGGATTACACTGGTGAGGCCGAGAGGGGGGTCTTGACGACTGGGCAACCCAGGACCTCCATATACTTCGCCCAGGCTTGCGCCCTGAAGAGGTCACTTCAGTGTCGCTGCTTCAGCGACAGAAACAACACGGGAGACAGCAGTTACGAGTTATAAGCCCAGAGCATATTGGCGTGAGCTCGGGCGCTACGGGTTGTCTCCGACGGTGGGAGGGATCCTCGCGTCCCACTGGTCAGCTACTGCCCGCCTCAAGCTGGGCAGCCCCCGGCCAATAAGGTGCTGACCCGTCACAGTCTGCCTGCTTCATTGGGTGCTTGGAGCTCAGGACAAAAACCGAAGAGCAGACTGTAAACCGTGCACCAGGCAAAAAAGGAAGACAGACAAGAAAGCCGCCAGCGCTGAGACTGGCAACCTGGAACGTCAGGACCATGTGTCCTGGCCTTTCTGACGACCTACAACAGATTGATGACGCGAGGAAGACGGCAGTCATCAGTCGCGAGCTTAAGAGACTCGCTATCGACATCGCAGCACTGCAAGAAACCAGACTTCCATCAAACGGCAGCCTTAAAGAAAAAGACTATACATTCTTTTGGCAAGGAAAAGCCCCAGAGGAGCACCGTGTGCACGGCGTAGGTTTTGCAGTTAGAAACTCTCTACTGCCTTCAATCGTATCGCCTCTAAAGGGAACAGATCGCATCCTTTCTCTTCACCTCACAACCACCTCAGGCCCCGTTAACATCATGAGTGTCTATGCCCCTACACTATGCTCTTCAGCAGAGGCGAAGGACGTGTTTTACGATGAGCTTGAGACCGCCATCAAGAAATTCCCTGTCAGTGAACACTTGTTTCTGCTCGGTGACTTTAATGCACGGATTGGTTCCGATCACATCTCCTGGCCCCGATGCATCGGCCATTTTGGTGTCGGCAAACTCAACGAGAACGGGCAAACACTCCTTGAGCTATGCTCCCTTCATGACCTCTGCATCACAAACACGTTCTATTTCACAAAGCCCAACCACAGAGTGTCCTGGCGACACCCCAGATCGCATCACTGGCACCAGCTGGATCTCGTCATCACCAGAAGAACGTCGCTGAACTGCGTCCTCTCTACACGCAGTTATCACAGCGCCGACTGCGACACCGATCACTCCATGGTCGCCAGCAAGGTGCGTCTTCAGCCCAAGCAGATCCATCGAGCAAAGCACAAAGGACAACCCCGAATCAACACGGCCAAGACATCAGTCCCTGAACTGCGTGAACGTTTTGCAAACGCCATCCAAGAGGCCCTTAGCAACTGCCCAACAAGCAGTGCCGAAGAGAGATGGAACCATATCCGCGACGTCACTTATAAGTCAGCTGTCGACTCGTTTGGCAAGAGGGAAAAGAAAAACCCAGACTGGTTTGAAGCCGGAATTGCGAAACTCGAGCCAGTCACCGCATTCAAAAGAACTGCCCTACTTGACTACAAACAACACCCCTGTGAGAGGACACTTGCTGCCCTTAGAAGGGCCAGAGGTGATGTCCAGCGGATCGCTAGACAGTGCGCTAACAACTACTGGCAGAACCTGTGTCAAAGCATCCAGCTGTCCGCCGACTGCGGCAACATTAGAGCCATGTATGAGGGTATGAAGAAGGCCTTTGGCCCTAGCGCTATCAAGATCGCCCCGTTAAAATCTACCTCCGGCGATATCATTATCACCGACCGTGGAAAGCAGATGGAGAGGTGGGTAGAACACTACCAAGAGCTGTACTCGAAGGAGTCCATTGTTACAGACACAGCAGTGGAAAATACGAGTCCCCTGTCCATCATGGAAGAGCTTGACACCCCACCCACCAATGAGGAGCTCAGCAAGGCCATCGACTCTCTTGCCAGTGGCAAAGCTCCGGGAAACGATGGCATCCCTCCCGAGATCATTAAAGCAGGTAAGCAGTCCAGCCTCTTCGACCACCTCCACAAACTCCTGCTACAGTGTTGGGAGGAAGGAACCGTGCCTCAGGACATGCGAGACGCCAATATTATCACGCTGTACAAAAACAAAGGCGACCGCAGTGACTGCAACAACTATCGTGGAATATCCCTCCTAAGCACTGTCGGGAAGACCTTCGCTCGCGTTGTACTAAACAGACTGCGGTTGCTTGCAGAACGCGTCTACCCAGAGGCGCAGTGCGGATTCAGGGCTGAGAGATCTACCATTGACATGATCTTCTCGCTAAGGCAGCTGCAAGAAAAATGCCGCGAGCAGAGACGCCCCTTGTACATTGCTTTCATAGACCTGACCAAAGCGTTCGACCTGGTCAGCAGGTCAGGCCTGTTCACACTCCTGCAGAGAATTGGTTGTCCCCCTAAGCTCCTGAGGATCATCACCTCATTTCACGAGGACACACAAGGCACTGTTCAGTACGATGGCTCTTCCTCGGAACCATTCCTTATCAAGAGCGGAGTCAAACAGGGCTGTGTTCTCGCCCCGACACTCTTCGGCATTCTGTTCTCTTTGCTGCTGCGCCATGCCTTTAGTCAATCTAAGGAGGGCGTCTACATTCACACCAGAAGCAACGGCAGCCTGTTTAATCTCGCGCGCCTCCGTGCAAAGACAAAAGTGCGGAAAGTTCTCATTCGTGAGATGTTGTTTGCTGACGATGCCGCCTTGACGGCGCACACCGAGGCAGGCCTTCAAGACCTCATCAACTGTTTCTCCGAAGCTTGCAAAGAGTTCGGTCTCATAATCAGCACTAAAAAGACCAAAGTCCTAGGTCAAGATGTCAGCTCGGCACCCTGCATCTCTATTGGTGACTGCACTCTCGACGTGGTGGAGGAGTTTACTTACCTTGGCTCCACCATTTCCAGCAGTCTCAATCTGGACACTGAACTAAACTCCAGAATCGGCAAGGCCTCATCAGCAATGGCCCGCCTGTCCAAGAGAGTGTGGGACAACTCCATGCTTACCATCAAGACAAAGATTACTGTATACCAAGCCTGTGTGCTGAGCACTCTGCTGTATGGTAGCGAGTGCTGGACTCTGTACTCCCGCCAAGAGCGCAGGCTCAATACATTTCACCTCCGCTGCCTCAGAAGAATCCTAGGCATCTCCTGGCAGGACCACATTCCCAACAAAGAGGTCCTAGCGCGGGCAGGAACCACCAGCATGTTTGCCCTGCTTACAAAGCGACGCTTGCGCTGGCTCGGCCATGTGACCCGCATGCAAGACGGTAGAATGCCCAAAGATATTTTGTTTGGCGAGCTTGCCACTGGCTCTAGACCCGCAGGAAGGCCCAAACTCCGCTACAAGGATACGTGCAAGCAGGACCTCAAAGCGGGTGGCATCGCAATATCAGGCATTGAAGCAGTGGCAGCAGACCGCAGCGCCTGGAAACTTGTCGTCAAGTCAGCTGTTAAGAGGTCAGAGCAGGGGAGAGAAGAGCAGTGGGAGGAGAAAAGGGCACGCAGACGTGAGAAAGCAGAATCGGCACCTGCAGTACCAGTAACTGACTTCACCTGCAGCACCTGCAACAGGATCTGTCGCTCCAGGATCGGGCTCTACAGTCACAGCCGGCGCTGTAGTTCAATCACAGACTGATACCCATGGCGCAATCTCCATTGTCTCCCGAGACAGACGGATGCCAACAACATACATAGCATGCACTGAGATGGTGAAAGCTGGATCACACTGTAGTGGACATATAAGATCATTGTACAGGCTTTTGCAGTACTTAATGAATATATGCAGTTCATATGAACATATGAACCTATGTTAAAAAGCCAGGAAAAGCTCCATGACACAATCATAATGGATTCAATTCACATTGTATACATTTAATTACTGTTATATGTATTTAGTAACTGAACTTATTTCAGTTATTTACCTATTTGTTTATTTCTTTAAAGCTTTCAAAAATGTTATATTTGACTAAAGTTGTTGGTCAGTCAAATAGGTATGACATAATAATAGAAATACATAGAGATCACACATCAACACTGAAAATAACTGATAAAAAAAACTACCAGTTTGTAACAAGAACTGCACAAAAAGAACCATAAAAAGAAAATTAAAGTTAAGACAGGTAAAACAGATACTGTGGCCTACTTCTTTCAGTGCTGCTCACATTTGAAGTCACGCCTCCTTTGACTGTGGGCTAGCCATGTATCATTACCATAGAGAATTTGCATTTGTATGTGTATAAATACCACGAACCAGACGAAACATCAGACCTTCCACATCCTCAATCATAATCTTTACTCAGTAGTTGGATGGGTGGATGGAGTCTGTCTTTACTCTTTTGCATATGCTAATGGTTATTATCAATGTTTCAAGAACAAATGGGACTTTCTGTAGCCTGCAAGGAGACCCTGCATACCCACAGCTTTCAAAGGATGGTGATGTGATTATTGGAGGGATTTTCCCCTTTCATAGGAGTTGGGAAATAACAGATGTGTCCTATATGGTCAAGCCACCAGCACTAAAATGCATAAGGTAAGTAGCAAGATAAACTGAGAATTGCACATATTAAATCCATATGCATTATTTTAAATAGTTGCATTAGACAGCAATAGCAAGGCTCCAGAATGTCATTCTTAAAATAATGTGTGGCCATTTTTTCTTATTCAGTCTTGATTTCAGAGCAATGCAGTATTCACAGTCCTTGATCTTTGCAATAGAGGAGATCAACAACAGCTCCTCTTTACTCCCTGGTGTCTCACTGGGCTACAAGATCTATGACACATGCAGTTCCTCTGCTATGGGGGTTAGAATGGCTATGGCAATGGTTAATGGAAACGAGAACTCTGTATCAGATGAGCCCTGCACAAAGCCAGCACAGGTGCAGGGCATAATTGGTGAGTCATACTCATCAGTGTCATCAGCTATCGCAAAGAGTATCGGACCTTTCAGCATTCCCTTAGTAAGCATTTATGCAATTTGTAGTTGTTATACCTACTTCTATACCTAAGACATTTCTGAGCTTACCTTTAATGTTAAATGATGTTTATATCTGGCATAAAGAAACTTATGACTGCATATAATCCCTAACATATTTATGTGAATCTGTTTAAAGATCAGTCACGATGCCACCTGCGAATGTCTCAGTGACAAAACGAAACATCCTTCATTTTTCCGCACTGTCCCCAGTGATTACTACTTGAGCAAAGCAACAGCAGAGATGATCAAGCAGTTTGGGTGGACTTGGGTGGGTGCCATAAGACGAGATGATGACTATGGTAACAGTGGGATGGCTGCATTTATTGCAGCTGCAAAACAGTTGGGAATATGCATAGAATATTCCCTTACAATTCTTAATACATACTCTCCAGAAAGAATGCTGAGAATAGCCCAGCAGATAAAAAGCTCTACCTCTCGAGTGATCGTGGCATTTGTCTCTTATTGGGACGTGGAGATTTTGGTGGATGTATTTCATGAGCACAACCTTACTGGATATCAGTGGGTGGGAACTGAAGGTTGGATTGCTGATTCAGCTGTAGCCAGAGCGGATAAGCACAAAATACTGCAAGGAGCCTTAGGGCTGACTGTACCCAAAACAAATGTCACAGGTCTGAAGGACTTCATTCTGGATATATACCCACTGAAATCTGCAGGCAGTGTAATTTTTACTGAATTCTGGGAGGCTTTGTTTAAGTGTAAATATACAGTACAGAACGACTCGGAAGATACAGCAGTGTGTACAGGCAGAGAGAAACTGTCTGAAATGGCAAATGAGTTTACAGACATGACCATGATGCCCATTTTCAGTAATGTGTATAAAGGTGTATACGCTCTTGCCCATACATTGCACAACCTTCTTGGCTGCACACAAACATGTCCTACAAACAAGCAACCTGATCCTCAGACTGTAAGTGTTTAAGCACAAATGTTAAGGCTGAAGTTTTAAACTTTGGCACATGTGTGTAACACTAATTCAGAAAAATCTGCTAAAATGCTGTACTATTATATAAACTGTGTTGTATATGATCAGTTTCTAGAACATCTCAAAAGAGTGCGCTTCAGAACCAAACAAGGCGATGAGGTTTATTTTGATAAATATGGTGACCCTGTGGCTAAATATGAATTAATAAACTACCAGACTGTTGACAATCACCATGAGTTTATCGCTGTTGGATATTATGACTATTCTTTACCTGATAACAAACGATTATCAGTGAGAATGGACTCTATTGTGTGGGCAGGAAATACAAAAAAGGTACAGGAACAGAATGCATTTTGGTCTCAGTAAAGCATGTATACTTCATATACAGTGTCTGTAATGTGCATAAATGATAATAGTTTATTATACATTTGTTTTGATAATAGGTGGTGGTGTCTGTGTGCAGTGCGAGCTGTCCTCCAGGCACCAGGAAGGCTGTGCAGAAAGGAAAGCCTATCTGCTGCTTTGACTGTATACCATGTGCTGAAGGAGAGATCAGTAATATGACAGGTACAAACATTCACAAAAGCTGAAACAAAGTACTATTACCATTACTGCTGTAAAATTTTAGAAAATATTAAAGAACATCTGTGATAATTCAGTCGGAACTATTACAAGTGTACAATTTTTTTCACGTTTTAGAATGCAAAATACAAGAACCACATATATACCACATTTCTTCAATGAATTTCTCTGTGTACCTGACTTTTTTGTTATTTGTTATTTCTCTCTCTGACAGACTCAATTAAATGTGAACAGTGCTATGAGGACTACTGGTCAAATCTACACAGGAATGAATGTGTAACGAAAGAAATTGAATTCCTGTCATATGAGGAAACTATGGGGATTCTACTAACAGCTGTTTCAATCATTGGTACATTTATGACAATAATAATAGCAATCATATTCTTCAGACATAAAAATACCCCAATAGTCAAAGCCAACAATTCAGAGCTGAGTTTCTTATTGCTCTTCTCACTGGCTCTGTGTTTCCTCTGTTCACTTACTTTCATTGGTCAGCCCTCTGAGTGGTCCTGTGTATTCCGCCACACAGCGTTTGGGATCACCTTCGTCCTCTGTATCTCCTGTGTTCTGGGGAAAACAATAGTGGTGTTAATGGCCTTCAGAGCTACACTTCCAGGCAGTAATGTGATGAAATGGTTTGGACCTCCACAGCAGAGACTCAGTGTTCTCGCTTTCACTCTCATACAGGTCCTTATTTGTGTTCTTTGGTTAACAACATCTCCTCCTTTCCCCTTCAAAAACCTAAAGCTCTACAAGGAAAAGATCATTCTAGAGTGTCAGTTAGGTTCAGCTGTAGGTTTCTGGGCTGTGCTGGGTTATATAGGGTTTCTGGCTTTACTCTGTTTTATTCTGGCTTTTCTGGCTCGGAAGCTGCCGGATAAATTTAACGAAGCCAAGTTCATCACATTCAGCATGCTCATATTCTGTGCAGTCTGGGTTACCTTCATCCCAGCGTATGTCAGCTCTCCTGGAAAGTTCACTGTAGCTGTAGAGATATTTGCTATTCTGGCCTCTAGCTTTGGTTTGTTATTCTGTATCTTTTTTCCAAAGTGTTATATAATCATACTGAAACCAGAACAGAACACTAAAAAACAAATGATGGGTAAAGTGCCAGTTAAGTGAGCTGCATGTTTACTATTAATATAACTTCATATAAAGCACATGACCCTTGCAACCGTATTCCTAATTTAAATCTGCATGATATAATATTTGAGATGTACAAAAAAATCTCTAAGAGAATGAAAACTTTTTAGGAAAATGTACTGACTGAATTATTTTTCATAGTGATGGTCCTAGGAACCAAATATATATGTCCAGTTTCCACTTACTGAAAGTCTGATTTATTTCAGAACTATTTTGCTAATTAATATTTCACTATAACCTTGCATTTAGCTAATTACCTAATTAGCTATAATTTGCCAAATTAAGAATGAAAAAATGATTTCTAACACACTAAAATATACTTAATTAACAAATTACTATATCACAATAAAACAACCAATTTGGTCAATATCAATTTGATGTGCATAGCTGTTTAAATTTCAAACATACCTTGTGAAACCAAAATATATTATGTTAACCTTTGCTTTAAAATTGCAAGTTGTGGTTTTTTCCAAGTCCTTTCAATATCAAGCTGTTTAAATATGTCCAAAACTGTCTTCAGCCTGTCATTTGGGATAACCGCCCCTTTTAGAGAGTGGACTTTGACATCAGTGACATCATAACTGTCATATTGTTTTTATTTTTTAATGGACTGAACAAATCTGCTGCATTTCAATAAATACATTAGCTTATTTCACAGTTAATATATGTCCAGATGCTGCCAGATTTCCACCCTGTTCAGGTAAAATATCTTCTAAAATAATATCAATAAATATATTTGAAACAAAACAAACATTTCAACGTGTATGCAACTATAGGTCATCAAATGCCAAGTTTAGTTAAAACTGTCCACTCTGTCATTGTCCACCGCACCATGCATCTTGCCATGACTGGGTGGACACATGCATGATTGGGTGGCATACTTTTTTTTTGTTGTTTATGTTTTTTTTTTTGTTTTTTTTTTAATTCCTATTAACCATGACATTATTGATTTTAAAGAGGCAAACAGTTTTACTTCATTTTACCTCCAGACGTAATTTCACCTCTTGCCACTAGTCACACTGCAACAAGGTCACTTAAAGCCCCTAGAAACACATTATAAAATACTGAACTGTTTTGTTTAATACTAAACTCTGGTGTTATGCATCCAGCAAAGTTTAAAAGGAAAAACAAAACAGAAATATGATAAAACACTCCTCGCAATACAAGTAAATTCGCTGTTTCTTCCTTTCAATGAACATGGATGACTGATAGACCCCCACCACTGACTCGTACAAACTGACAGCCCTCCATCACTGATTCCTACAGAAAGCCTGACAAAAATCACCACAAACTAAACGCATTTTCTTCATATTATGAGATAAAATACAGGGGTTTGAACATTCATTATATGTAAAATAAACGTACAAAGCACAAAAAAGCTCTTCATACGGTAGCTCGGCTGCTAATACACAACCTTTTTTGTTTATGTTCCCGTGACCATGTGGTGTTTTTTCTCCATATACATTATCTAGTAATCAGTAAATCAATTGTCATACGTTTCAGATCTGATGTCCTCATTTAGAAAGCCAGCAGAGTCACAGGATCATATTTTTGAACTTTTTGGCAGCAAGCAACGTATTTATGCTAAAAAATTAGCGCTTCTAGCCTGTCTTTTTAATTTCACTTTAAACAGCTTCTCCAGTAGGATGACCCTTCGTCTTTCATCTCTCATAAATAATGAACTCCTAAATAAAACCTAATTAGTCAATAAATTATTTTTAGATGAAAACAAGAACGGTAGACCTGAACCGTTTAATTATTATATCACCTGCGCTGAAATAATTATTCCTCGTTTATCGGCAGGCATATTAAGTGACTGTACTTATCTTTAAATAAAAATAATCTCAGCTGTAAATGAATAAATAAAAATATCTGTCATTTAGGTCTAAAATAATGGAATTATAATAAAACCAACGTCTTCGGTCGTTCACTGCAAACAGCCATTATGTCTAAAACGAAAGTCAGCTCACTGGTTTGAAGCAGTGTTCGATGTCTGACTAAATGACGAGCAGAATTAGCTTTAATTTGTTCGGATTCTGTTCTTCAAAAGCTCCTCCAGACCTTCTCTGAGACATTGTTTCACCAGTGTTTCTCAGCTTCACAACTTTAGCTCCCTTCAACGGTGAACCGCCAGCACACGTTGTCACGTGGATTTAATTTTTTAGCAAGCATGCGTCATAGCCCAGTTAGAACTTAAATATATATTTATTATTCCCCTTTGAATAATTATTAACATGTCTTTTTAAAGTCTTAAAGTTCTTGTGCATTTTGTAAGCTTGTTTTATGACAAAAATAAATAAATAAAAAACTCGTCACTCTTGTCAGTCGACTTGAAGGTTCTCAGTCGACTCAAAGGATCTCTGACTGACGATTTGACTCGTCGACTTCTAGAGGGCAGCCCTATCGCGCACACAACTGTGTTTTCTAACTTTTAACTCTGAACCACAGATTCAGATTTATCAAGTCAAACATCTTTAGGACTACTGAGACCATCAAGTCTCTAGCCCCTATACTGAATGCAAACCAAGACCTCCATTCTTGCAGAGGTCCAGCCCTAGGCTGAGCTGTTACAGGACCCCTCTCCTAAGGACTGGCTCCTGTCAGGCCCTGAGACGTTCGGGATCAATGATGTGGAGAGCTGGAAGTAAGCTCCTATTGGAGGGTGTCCTGAATGACAGTCTCCAGCCCCTAATGCAGCAGGTCCAAGATCTGTGTGCTAGGCATCGGGTTTTAACTTCTTTGTGCCTGGTTGACAGGACAAAACACAGTCAAAGTAGTTTAAGAAAAAGTCCCATCTGGCCTTGTGTAGGTTAAGGTACTTGCTATCCTGAATATATGCCAAGCTTTGATCATCTATTCAGATAAGAAACTTATCAACCAGGGTCTTCATTTTTTGAGGGTTAGCTTCACAGGAAGAAGCTGATGGTTCTGGACATCATAGTTTCTTTCTTAATTTTGGCTTCTCAAGATTCACACAGAGTTGGTGCCCAAAAGTAGCTAGGAGACTCACCTTAAGTGAGATGGTAGTATCTAGAAAAATGCCTGACTTCTGGGAATAAGGGGAATGGTACGTCACAGGTCTTCCTTCTTGGGACAGACCTAGGCTTTCACAGGCAGTCTGAATGGGAGTGACCCGAGCGCCCACATATGGGTGTCCAGTTCTTGGCAGAAAATACAGGTACTGCCTAACTGCAGGAGCTTTTTTCTGGGGGCCAGTGAGAACAAGGCAAGGGGCAGCTTGCTGCTCAGAAGTCGAATAGGAGGAATCTTTCGTATTTATCCTGTTTTGGAATCCTTGCCTCTTCCTCAGTAACCAACTGAGCGCCTTCCAACNGTCCCCTAGCGCAAGTTCTAGCCCATGTTCCCGTCAATGGTTTGGTTGTGTCTGCTCATGTGGTCTTCTAGGTAAAGTACAGAAGTGCTTTACCATTCCCTTTTTTTGTACCATTCCCAAAAATGCAGACTGCCACTTGGCAGAACAAGAATGAAAGCGCTTGAAAAGGTCTTCAGAGGCAAACCAAGATCTGAACTCTCCAGGCTATGGTCCTCTCTGTGGTACTTTATGGATGTGAGAGGAAGATGATATACAAGCAAGACAAGAAAAACATAGATGCCTTTGCACCCTGGTGTTGACGAAGACTTTTGAGAGTCCCCTGGACAGGAAAGAAAACAAACAAATTGGACCAGGACCAAATTAAGCCCTACTTTTAATCTGATGCCCTAATAACCAAACAGCAGTTCTCCTACTCTGGACATATTATGAGACATAAACATTATTAAGAACCCATTAAATGGAAAAGACTATCATGCTTGAAGGTGCTTGAAGTGTCAAAGGTAAAAGAAGAAGATGATGACAGCAAGAAGATGGATGGAAACAACTCGAAGAATCATGGCATCACAGAAACACCGTCCTGTCTTGACAGCACCACCTGGTGTCCCGGAAAAGGCCAGGAAATCACCTGCAAGGTGCTCCGGTGAGCACACTGGAACTGCCGCTAACCTCTGCAGCACCTCTTGTATGCTCCAGAGTGCGTATATGAGCTGCTGTCAGTTTGAATGGTGCCACTGAGTGCTCCTAAGGGCACCTTTAGAGCAGCCCCTAAACTTTACATGGCGGCCCCATTTCTCTTACTCTGTCTCTAGGTTTTGGCCCAGTCACCCCCTTACCCTCGGCCCTGGAAGCTGATCATTAAGTGCCTAGGAGAGGCTTGGAGCATGGTCCCACAGGAGACTTTAATGTCCCCAAAATGAGCACCGTGAATGTTTAGGGTAAAAACACCAATACAATTGATCAAAAAATAGCTATGTGGTCAAATTGACACCGGATAAATTTGTCTCTTTATAGATCTGCAGCAGCAAGTACCACAAAAGACACAGATCAAGCAAATGTACTTAAGTCAAGTAGCACTACTTTCTCTCTTTCTTAGATAAACAGCTCCAAAACATATTTTATGTTTAAATATATATAAATATACATGCTGAAATATACATATACAGACTATAAATCAGTCTCTGTTGGTGTAATCAGAAAAAGGCATGTTTAATAAGCTAGGTGTTATGGTGACAAATTATACGCTCATGTTACGTTCACTTAAATTTGGGATATTCACTGTAATTAACAACTTAGTTTGTAATAAACGACTTTTAGTTTGAACTCTTCCTCACTTTCTCTTCCATCACTAACCTCCGACCTCAGATCTGTTCCTCCAGTCCTGTCACTCTCCTTCAGCTTCTTTCTATGTTTAGTAATACATCATACACCCCAATTCCAAAAAAAGTTGGGACGCTGTGTAGATGTAAATAAATGTGAATACAAACAGAATGCAATGATTTGCAAATCTTATAGACCCATATTCTATTCACAATAGTACACAATATGGAACACATATCAGATGTTGAAAGTAAGACATTTTACCATTTCATAAAAATTAACAACTAATTAAAAACTTTATGGCAGCAATGCATCTCAAAAAAAGTTGGGACAGGTCCATGTCTACCATTGTGTAGCACTTCCCTTTCTTTTAACAACAGTCTGTAAACATCTGGGAAGTAAGAAAAACGATTGCTGGAGCTCTGGGGGAGGAATGTTGTCCCGTTCTTCCTAATGTAGGATTCTAACTGCTCAACAGCCCTGGATCTTCTTTTCCGGATTTTTTTGTTTCATGATGCACCAAATGTTTTCAATTGCTGAAAGGTCCAAACTGCAGGCAGGCCAGGTCAGAACTCAGACTCTTCTTCTGCGAAGCCATGCTGTTGTCCTTGATACATTGATACATGTGATTTAGTACTGTCTTGCTGAAATATGCAAGGCCCATCTAAAAGAGATGTTTTCTGGATGGGAGCACATGATGTTATAAAACCTCTATATACTGTTCAGCATTGACAGCGCCTTTCCAGATGTGCAAGCTGCCCACGCCATGGGCAGTAATGCAACCCCATACCATCAGAGATGCAGGATTATGAACTGTGCGCTGATAAGCTGGATAGTTCCTCTCCTCTTGACACGGCATACATGTTTTTTCCTAAAACAATTTAAAATATTGATTCATCTGATCTCAGAACAGTTTTCCATTTTAGCTCAGTCCATTTTAAATGAGCTTCGGCCCAGAGAAGACGGTGCTGTTTTTGTTGTGTTGAAATATGCCTTCTTCTTTGGATGATACAGCTTTAACTTGAATCTGTGGAATGAACTGTGTTCACAAACAATGATTTCTAGAGGTGTTCCTAGTACAGAGTTAGGACTGTTTTTAATGCAGTGCCGCCTGAGGGTCCGAAGATCCCGAGCATCCAACATATGATATACTGTTGTCACTGTTTTTGAATACTGAAGAGAAAATAAGAACAAAAATATATAGAGCTGTAAATGTTATTTTTACCTCTGACTCTCGTTCACACTCTCTCACTCTCAGAATAAAGTTAAAATTTGTTAGCTTGACAGCTAACTAGCTAATGTAGGGTATTACTGCTTGCTGAATGTCTGCAATGGTGGCTGTTTGGTCACTCCGCGCATGTCCAAGATCCTTCATGTCATCACGCGTGCCTTCATCTATCCACTGCCACCAACAGCATGCTATGGTAGCATCAGCATGACTGGTATGGAACGCAATACATCGATAAGACCATCCCATTTACCGGAGTCCTACGATGCGACCTCTCTCCAGCTCTTCCAACTGCTCAAATTGCTTTCAAACTCTTCTCCGAAGCATACCTCACTTGCAACGGATGCTACCAACACAACAGCATGAGAATGGAAAGCACATGCAACAAGACAACCTTACATAGTCAATCAGGCCCATCCTTGCCCGTCCGCTGAACATGAAACTTAAATCATCCGCATGTCTCATGGTGTTTCATTTCTGTCAGTTGATTACTTCTTGGTGCAACCTTTTTTTTCGATGATGAGTGTATATATATATATATATATATATATATCCCAAAGATTCTCAATAGGGTTCGGGTCTGGACTCTGTGGTGGCCAATCCATGTGTGAAAATGATGTCTCATGCTCATCCTGAACCACTCTTTCACAATTTGAGCCTGATGAATCCTGGCATTGTCATCTTGGAATATGCCCGTACCATCAGGGAAGAAGAAATCCATTGATGGAATAACCAGGTCGTTCAGTATATTCAGGTGGTCAGCTGACCTCATTCTTTGGGCACATAACGTTGCAGAACCTAGACCTGACCAACTGCAGCAACCCCAGATCATAGCACTTCCCCCACAGGCTTGTACGGTAGGCACTAGGCATGATGGGTGCATCACTTCAGCCGCCTCCCTTACCCTGATGCGCCCATCACTCTGGAACAGAGTATATCTGGACCTTTTTCCATTGCTCCAGAGTCAAATCTTTATGCTCTCTAGCAAATTGAAGCCGTTTTTGCTGGTTAGCCTCACTGACAAGTGGTTTTCTTACGGCTACACAGCTGTTGTCCCAATCCCTCGAGTTCCCTTCGTATTGTGCATGTGGAAATGCTCTTACTTTCACTATTAAACATGTCCCTGAGTTCTACTGTTGTTTTTCTACAATTTGATTTCACCAAAAGTTTAAGTGATCGCCGATCACGATCATTCAAGATTTTTTCCCGACCACATTCCTTCCTCGAAGATGATGTTTCCCCACTGTCCTTCCACTTTTTAATAATATGTTGGACAGTTCTTAACCCAATTTTAGTAGTTTCAGCAATCTCCTTTTTCTCGATTTCTCTGCTTGATGCACAACAATAATTTTCAACCCTTCTGAAGCAGATTAACATCTTTTCCACAACCACAGGATGTGTCTTTCCACATGGTTGTTTAACAAATTGGAAGCTACTCACTGCATCAGTTAGGGTTAAATAACCTGTTAGGTAGGTTAACCTGATTAGGTTAGGTTAGTACTGTAATATGGGAGGCAGCAGGTTTAAACAAAAACAAAGCTGGCTACATCCTGGAGAAGTCAAGATATAATTCCAGTAAAACAGCAAGAACCCAGAGTCACTCAGCCACACAGCTTCTTACACTTGCTTCATCCTTTATATTCCTTAAATAGCAAGGTCTTCTGTGATGACTGACAGTCAGACGTGATCACTGATATCAGTAAAATAATTTCAGAGATATTTATCCTAGAGGTTCACTTACTTTTCAATCAGCGATCTTGACTGTGTAAACCATGCTCAATGGAGATTCTATACAATACTGTGAGCTGTATTGTATGTTACTGTTTTGTTACATAAAATAATTTGCCAAACCCAGCGAGCTGTAAGATGGTGTTTAGGTCTGTTTACAGGATCTTTCCGGAATAATGCCAAATTTGGCACCTATAGAATATTCTGAGTAATGTAATGCAGAAGAGATTAACAAGTCCCATGGCATAAACATGACTGATTAAATTTCTATTGAGTTATTCATTCATTCATTTCTTAATTAATTTTTTAATTAATTCATATTCATTCAAAATTAGAGAAGCCACAGGCAAAAGAGATACTGAGACCTTCTACTAGATTAGTGCTGATCCCATCTGAAAGGGACACCTCTTTTGGCCCAGCAGTGTAACATTACCGTAGAGGATTAGCATCTGTATAAATAAAACAAATCCTTCCTGTTCAACTAGCTGAAACATCAGGCCTTGCCCACACTTGATCCTTATCTTAGTAGTTGTGTGTGTGGATGGAGTCTCTCTTTACTCTCCTGCATGTGGTAATGGCCATCATCAATTTTTCCAACACAAATGGGACTTTCTGTATCCTGCAAGGAGAACCTGTATACCCACAGCTTTCAAAAGATGGTGATGTCATAGTTGGAGGGATTTTCCCCTTTCATAGGACTTGGAAAATCACAGATGTATCATACACGGTCAAGCCATCACCACTGAATTGCATGAGGTAAGCAGAAAGGCAAAGTGAGTCTTTTATACACTGAAAAGATTACATTGTAAAAAAATTAAAAAGTAACAATTTAATTTCTATACATCATATTTAAAATGTCTGTGTATCTGTTTTTTTATAAGTCTTGATTTCAGAGCAATGCAGTATTCACAGTCCTTGGTCTTTGCAGTAGAAGAGATCAACAACAGCTCCTCTTTACTCCCTGGTGTCTCACTGGGCTACAAGATCTATGACACATGCGGTTTTACAGCTATGGGGGTTAAAATGGCTATGGCACTTACTAATGGAAATGAGAACTCAACCTTGGATGAGCAATGCACAAAACCAGCACAGGTGCAAGCCATAATTGGAGAAACATACTCATCAGTATCGATGGATATTGCAAAGAGTGTTGGAGCTTTCAGCATTCCCATAGTAAAAATTCACGAAATTTATATTTTTTAATTTATCCTTTAATGTAAAATGCATGTACTATTTACCTATCTAAAACCATGCCTGAATATAATCCCTGAGATACCTGTTTGTATCTGTTTTAGATCAGTCACGCCTCCACCTGCGAGTGTCTCAGCGACAAAAGGAAATATCCCTCATTCCTGCGCACTGTTCCCAGTGATTACTACCAGAGCAGAGCACTAGCAGAGATGGTCAAGCACCTTGGCTGGACCTGGGTAGGAGCAATAAGAAGAGATGATGATTATGGTAACAGTGGTATGGCTGCATTTACTGAAGCAGCACAACAGTTGGGAATATGCTTAGAATATTCCCTTCCATTTATCAGAACCTACTCACAAGAAAAAGTGCTGAGAATAATCCAGCAGATCAAAAGCTCTACTTCTCGAGTGATTGTGGCATTTGTGACTTATTGGGACTTGGAGATTTTGCTGGATGTATTTTATGAGCACAACATTACTGGATACCAGTGGGTGGGAACTGAAGCTTGGATTTCTAATTTAAATGTTGCCAGACTGGATAAGCACAAAATACTGCAAGGAGCCATAGGACTAGCTATCCCCAATACAAAGGTGACAGGTCTGGAGGACTTCATTCTGGACATATATCCACTGCAGTCTGCAGGCAGGAACATTTTTACTGAATTCTGGGAGGCTTTGTTTAATTGTAAATATACAGTACAGAATGACTTGGAAGATACAGCAGTGTGCACAGGCCGAGAAAAACTGACTGAAATGGCAAATGAGTTCAGAGACATGACCATGATGCCCTTTTTCAGTAATGTGTATAAAGGAGTATATGCTATTGCCCATACCCTACACGATCTTCTTGGGTGCACACAAACATGTCCTACAAAAAAACAGCCTGATCCTCACACTGTAAGTGAAGTATGTTTAAGCACAGATTTGAAACTTTCACGGCACTGGTTCAGAAAAAGGTTTAGAAAATTTACTGAAAAGTCTTTCAAATGTTCTAACTTAAACTTTGTTCTATTCCCTCAGTTTCTAGAACATCTGAAAAGGGTGCGCTTCAAAACCAAAGATGGTGAAGAAGTTTATTTTGATAAGAATGGTGACCCTGTGGCTAAATATGAAATAATAAACTGGCAAACTACTGAAGATCAGCTTGAGACTGTCACTGTTGGATTTTATGACTGTTCTTTCCCTGCTCACAATCGATTATCAGTAAGAATGGCCTCCATTGTTTGGACACAAAATACACATCAGGTACAGGGATATATATCTAAATGAAGCATGAATAATTCACAGCACATCTGCAAAATATGTACACATTAACTGATTATTTCAAGTTCATGAAACATGTATTTTGATGACAGGTGCCGGTGTCTGTGTGCAGTGAGAGCTGTCCTCCAGGCACCAGGAAGGCTGTGCACAAAGGAAAGCCTATCTGCTGCTTTGACTGTATACCATGTGCTGAAGGAGAGATCAGTAATATGACAGGTACAAACATTCACAAAAGATGAAACAGGGGTACTGTTGGTATAACTGCTGTAACTAGAAAATATTAATTGTTCTGTTATTCATGTTATTTATCTCTCTCTGACAGACTCCATTGAATGTGAACAGTGCTATGAAGACTACTGGTCAAATCTACACAGGAATGAATGTGTAACAAAGGAAGTTGAATTCTTGTCATATGAGGAAACTATGGGAGTTTTACTAACAGCTGTTTCAATTATTGGTACATTTATGACAATAATAATAGCGATCATATTCTACAGACATAAAAATACTCCAATAGTCAAAGCCAACAATTCAGAGCTCAGTTTCTTATTGCTATTTTCACTGACTCTGTGTTTCCTCTGTTCACT
>CM067486.1:2933798-2955559 GCA_034552555.1 Semaprochilodus insignis
ATTTTTACTGAGCTCTGGGAGGCTTTGTTTAAGTGTAAATATGCAGTACAGAATGATTCTGAAGATACAACAGTGTGTACAGGCCAAGAGAAACTGTCTGAAACGGAAAACGAATTCAAAGACATGACCCTGATGCCCTTTTTCAATAATGTATATAAAGCTGTTTATTCTGTTGCCCATACCCTACACGACCTTCTCGGCTGCACACAAACATGTCCCACAAAGAAGCAGCCTGATCCTCACACTGTAAGTATTAAGTAAGTTTAAGCACAGATAGTAAAATTTCAGCTTTGGCTCACGTATGAAGCATATCAAAATGATGTATGTTTATGGAGCAATGTTAAGCTCTTTCGAGTGTTCTAACTTAAACTTTGTTCTATTTAATCAGTTTCTAGAACATCTGAAAAAGGTGCGCTTCAAAACCAAAGAAGGTGAAGAGGTTTATTTTGATAAAAATGGCGACCCTGTGGCTAAATATGAAATTGTAAACTGGCAAACTATGGAAGATCACCATGTGACAGTCCCTGTTGGATTTTATGACTCTTCTTTACCTGCTCACAATCGATTATCAGTAAGAATGGCCTCTATTGTTTGGACACAAAATACACATCAGGTACAGGGACAGAACTTCTATATAAAGCATAAACACTTCACAGAAAGACTGCAAAATATGTACATGATTTTTAAGTTTATGAGACATTTATTTTGGTAATAGGTGCCGGTGTCTGTGTGCAGTGAGAGCTGTCCTCCAGGCACCAGGAAGGCTGTGCAGAAAGGAAAGCCTATCTGTTGCTTTGACTGTATACCATGTGCTGAAGGAGAGATCAGTAATATGACAGGTACAAACATTAACAAAAGACGAAACACAGTATTGTTGGTATTACTGCTGTAAGTTGACAATGCTGACTTTTTAGTTATTCATGTTATTTATCTCTCTCTGACAGACTCGATTACATGTGAACAGTGCTACCAGGACTACTGGTCCAATCTACACAGGAATGAATGTGTAAAGAAGGAAACTGAATTCTTGTCATATGAGGAAACTATGGGGATTCTACTAACAGCTGTTTCTATTATTGGTACATTTATGACAATAATAATAGCGATCATATTCTACAGACATAAAAATACTCCAATAGTCAAAGCCAACAATTCAGAGCTGAGTTTCTTATTGCTGTTTTCACTGACTCTGTGTTTCCTCTGTTCACTTACTTTCATTGGTCGGCCCTCTGAGTGGTCTTGTATGCTGCGTCACACAGCATTTGGGATCACCTTCGTCCTCTGCATCTCCTGTGTTCTGGGGAAAACAATAGTGGTGTTAATGGCCTTCAGAGCTACACTTCCAGGCAGTAATGTGATGAAATGGTTTGGGCCTCTACAGCAGAGAGTCAGCGTTCTCGCCTTCACTCTCATACAGGTTCTTATTTGTGTTCTTTGGTTAACAACATCTCCTCCTTTCCCCTTCAAAAACCTAAAGCACTACAAGGAAAAGATCATTCTAGAGTGTCAGTTAGGTTCAGCAGTAGGTTTCTGGGCTGTGCTGGGTTACATAGGGTTTCTGGCTTTACTGTGTTTTATTTTAGCTTTTCTGGCTCGGAAGCTGCCGGATAAGTTTAATGAAGCCAAGTTCATCACATTCAGCATGCTGATATTCTGTGCCGTTTGGATCACCTTCATCCCAGCTTATGTCAGCTCTCCTGGAAAGTTCACTGTAGCTGTGGAGATATTTGCTATTCTGGCCTCCAGCTTTGGTTTGTTATTCTGTATATTTCTTCCAAAGTGTTATATAATCATACTGAAACCAGCAAAGAACACTAAAAAACAAATGATGGGAAAAGAGCCAGTTAAGTGAACTGCATGTTTACTATTAATATGATGACATATAAAGCACATGACCCTTGCAACTGTAGTCCTACTTTGAAATCTACATGATATAATATCTGAGATGTAAACAAACATCACTATTTGACCGACCAGACTATCAGGTGCTGTTTCGGCACTGCTGGGCACAGCCAATGGCCCACTCTTTCCTTGATCTTGCCAATCTTCTCCATTTGGAAAATGTACTGACTGAATTATTTTTCATAGTGATGGTTCCAAGATCCAGGGGTGACAAAGTCTATCTACATATATCTGCTTTCCACTTACTCAAAGTCTGAAATTTATTGCAGAACCATTTTGTCAATTAGTATTTAGTCATAACTTAGCATTTAGCCAATTTTACCAATAGCTATAAATAGCCATATTAAGAATTAGCTACAAATTTCAAAAGCAAACAGAACTATTTGTAATACATTCAAATTAACTTTTTTGTTATTAAATTACTATATTACAATAAAACAATCCATTTGTATTATGGGTCAATATCGATATAATATGCCTCTGGTGTCCCCAGGATAGTCATGTAAATTTCAATAATCCAAAACAGCCAACCAATGAATATTGATCTTCACTTTAAAATACAAATTTGTACGTTTTATGCCATATCCGTGGATGTGGGGTTGGGGATTAAATGTGTCTGAGGTGCTGGTCATATTTTAAAATGACCATTTTTTAAAAAGTAATTTTAAATTTTATTTATGTCAAGCTGTTTACATATGTTCTAAACTTTATAATGACCCCTTTAAGAGAGTGAACTTTGAAATCAGTGACATCACAACCTTTATATTGTTTTTACTTTGAATAGACTGAACAAATCTATGCATGTTCAACATATATGTGACCTTTCTTCACAGATACGTCTCCAGACGTAACTGAGGTCATGCTTAAGATGTCTACCCTGTCCTGGTGAAATATCTTCATCAAAAACAAAAACAAAAAATATCTTAGAAACAAAACAAGGTCATCTTAAAATGTCAACATGTCTGCAAGTGCAGGTCATCAAATGCTAACCTCAGCTAAAATTATTTACCCTGTCTTTGTCCACCATATCATGCACCTTGCCCTGGCTGGGTGGACACATGCATAATTGAGTGGACATGCCTTTTCTTTGGTGTGCATTACATTATTTATGTATTTATTTATTAGTACTCCCTATTAACCTGAAACTACTGATTTGAAGACCTTGGGCTCACAAACTGAACAAAACCAAGACTAAACAACACCAGAGCAACAGAAAATGAACTACAATAAAGATCATCCAACCTCGAGTTACACGAGTTACACGTACAAGCCAACTGAGGAGGAGTTTGTAGATCTTTCAGAAGTTCCAGCATCAGATAACTCATGTTCACGGTGGTGACGGATTCCCAACAATGGTTTTAGGAAGATATATAAGATATACTTTGTGCATGAATATTGAGAGCCGTAAGGAACAAGATTAACTTAATTGGAAAGAAAACCCATATTTAGGTTCCCATGGGTATTAAGCATTAATCATAACAAAATACATTCACATTCAGTCACTCATTCACACACCCAAAGCCAGACTCCACTGACAAATAGAAGTGTTATGTATTTTAATTGTATAAATTACAAAGCCCTAATAAAAGATGCTTTTAACAATAATACGCATATTTTGTATATTTGGTGACCTGAACACGATCTGATAAAATATGTTAGAAAAATCTTACTACAATATTTGATGTTTTTTTATGTAATTGATTTGGGTGTCATATTCTTGGAGCAACATTTTTAACAAAATGAATATGTAAAAAAAATTAATTCTTCTAATTCTTCAACTATCTGATCTCCCATCCTTCTTTGGTTTTGAAACTGGTACTGAATATTGGTATTTGTCAAGGCATTTTGTCAAAGCTTGAATAGTCAGTGTTGTGATTATGGACAGCTGCAGCTGATAGGCTGATAGGAGGAGTACCAAGAGCATATATACTCACTGACAAAAAATTATGCACCAAAAAGGAGTGGTTGGAATCAAATGAAACTTTAAATGTGTAAATGTAATGTCATATGTAATGACATACAAAAATAATTACAATATTAGAGCAAAATTATATGTTTATCGGAGAACACTGTACAATTATAGCTAGGCTCTAGTACCATGTTGGGCCAGTTCTAGCCTGGATACCAAATGAGATACGGTTGGGTATGGAGGCATACAGGATCCATATGGCATCCTGCAACACATTTGCCCACAGATGTTGCAGTTGAGTCTGTAGATCCTGCACACTTGTAGGTTGCTGGTGTCCCAGCTGGTCCCAAAAATGCTTGATTGGCGATATCTGGCAACCGGGCAGGCCAAGAAAGTTGTGCAATCTGGCAGAGACATTCCTGGGAAATTCTTGTGGGTGAACATTATCCTGCTGAAAAATGCCAGGTGGAAGCCCTGCTATGAGAGGGAACACATGGCCGGAGGCTATCCTGCACATCTCAGAGCTGTTAGTGTCCCTCGCATCACTACTAGGGGTGACTATCGTATGCAATGGCTCCCCAGATCATCACACCAGCAGCTGGGGCAGTGTGTCACTCCACAGCAAAGACAAGATTAAAGCGCTCACCATGAGGCCTCCATACTCAAACCCGAAAGTCGTCGGCTCCCAAACAGACCCTGGATTCTGAAATGATTCATTAAAGACGATATGGGACCAGTGCCTAGCAGACAACACTGCAAACAAAAGCGGCAGTAGCTGGCTGTCAATGGCATGACACGCAATGGGCGCTGTGACACCAAATTTCCTTCCGCTAAGCACCTGGAAATGGTCCAAAAGATCCTCTCTACTGGTGGTCTGTCTGGAGCCTGTTCCAGAACCCACTCACCCACAAGTCCCCATCTCTCTTACTCTGCTTCTGTGGTGTAGGTCCAGTCACTGGATCATGCCTCACCTTCGACCCCACTAGGCTGTGGCAGTGGAAAGGTGAAACCACCATGGACACCCCCCCACACACACGCAAGTTGCCACTTTCTTCGATTTAACATAGCCGAGGTGCTTCATGGGAAGAGCATGAATACTTTAAAGACCGGCTCTCTCCGGTATGAGAGGAGATAGTCTTCACACCAGGCAAAGAAGGACAAGGGACAGGAAAGAACACAGAAGACTCTTTTAGCCAGCTTTAAGTCGGCTGTGATTTGGACTGACTGCACTGAAATGTGTTAATATAGCACTTTGCTTGACACACACTGGTGCCTGTCAAACCCTGAGCACAAAAGACTTATCACAGGTGTCAACAGCGCAGATGCTCCAAATGTTAACAATGCCACTGGTTACTCTAGACAGTATGCCAGACCCTCCTTCTGCAATGTCCACAAAGCCACCAGGAACCACAAAGAGCATCCAAAAAACACCCAGTGGTGTCGGTGTCCTGGAACATGCCAATATTTCTCCTGCATCAACACCACTGCATCAGTGATGTCAACAGTGCCACCTGGTGTCCTGGGAGGTACCAGGGAATCTCTCTTCCTGCGTTGACAGCACCACATGAAGTCCCAGAGGAAACTAAGAAATCTGCTAGATTTGAACAGATTTAGATTTGACTAAAATTGTTGGTATCAGGAAAATAGGTGAGATAATAATATAATAATACATATTAGCACTAAAACGCTTAATGTTTAAAAACTGCAAAATTATAAACTTAACTAAAAAAGCAAATCAGATGTTTTAACAAAGCCAAGCATGCACCAAAAATCACAAAGGTAAAACCAGGTAAATTACCAGGAGGTAATATACCTAATATAATTAACAGGTAGACAGATTCCATCTATACTCTCTTGTATTTCTAGCAAGCTGTAAGACGTAAAGGTCAGTTTACAGGATTGTTCTGGAATGATTCCACAGTCTGACCTCTATAGAGCATTCCAATTATTAATTTAATTTAGGTGAGGCCAATAATTCTTTAAGTAGAGTTTTTGAGACATTTTGTGCCATTTGTGTTTACCTACAGAGGAATTTGTCTTCCGCATTTAAACCGGCTGTAAAGTGA
This sequence comes from Semaprochilodus insignis, assembly GCA_034552555.1. Lineage (NCBI taxonomy): Eukaryota > Metazoa > Chordata > Actinopteri > Characiformes > Prochilodontidae > Semaprochilodus > Semaprochilodus insignis. Next base: position 2,939,676 of record CM067486.1, read on the forward strand.
AACACCCACATACACACACTCTAGTGAACACACACACTAGGGGGCAGTTGGGGGTTAGGTGCCAGCAAAACAACCTACTGAAAAGCAAACAGGCAAAAGAGATACTGGGGTCTTCTACCAGATGATCCCATGTGAAAGCCACACCTCCTTTACCTGTGGCCCAGCAGTGTAACATACCATAGAGGATTAGCTTCTGTATAAATAACACAAATCCTTCCTGTTCAATCAGCTGACACATCAGACCTTGCACACTCTATTCTTATCTCTACTTAGTAGTTGAATGGGTAGATGGAGTTTATTTTGACTCTCCTGCATGTGTTAATGACCATCATCAATTTTTCAAGCACATATGGGACGTTCTGTATCCTGCAAGGAGATCCTGTATACCCACAACTTTCAAAAGATGGTGATATGATAGTTGGAGGGATTTTCCCCTTTCATAGAAGCTGGAAAATCACAGAGGTGTCCTACATGGTCAAGCCATCACCACTGCACTGCGTGAGGTAAGCAGCAAGACTAAGCGAGATTGTCATTCACTGAATGAATAGGTAAAATTTTAAAGTCATCTTTGGCAGTAGTAATTAGAATTCCAGATGGTATCCTTAAAATGTCTGTGTCTATCTGTTCTTCCTAATTCAGTCTTGATTTCAGAGCAATGCAGTACTCACAGTCCTTGATCTTTGCAATAGAGGAGATCAACAACAGCTCCTCTTTACTCCCTGGTGTCTCACTGGGCTACAAGATCTATGACACATGCAGTTCCTCTGCTATGGGGGTTAGAATGGCTATGGCAATGGTTAATGGAAACGAGAACTCTGTATCAGATGAGCCCTGCACAAAGCCAGCACAGGTGCAAGCCATAATTGGTGAGTCATACTCATCAGTGTCATCGGCTATCGCAAAGAGTATCGGACCTTTCAGCATTCCCTTAGTAAGCATTTATGCAATTTGTTGTAGTTACACCTACTTGGTAAAAATCATTTCTAAGCTAATCTTTAGTGTTAAATGATGTTTATAAATGACAAAAAAATATGACTGAATATAATCCGTAATATGTATGTGAATCTGTTTAAAGATCAGTCACGATGCCACCTGTGAGTGTCTCAGTGACAAAAGGAAATATCCCTCATTTTTCCGCACTGTTCCCAGTGATTACTACCAGAGCAGAGCACTGGCAGAGATGGTCAAACAGTTTGGGTGGACCTGGGTGGGAGCAATCAGAAGAGATGATGACTATGGTAACAATGGAATGGCTGCATTTACCGAGGCTGCAAAACAGTTGGGCATATGCTTAGAATATTCCCTTACAATTCTTAATACCTACTCTCCAGAAAGAATGCTGAGAATAGCCCAGCAGATAAAAAGCTCTACTTCTCGAGTGATTGTGGCATTTGTCTCTTATTGGGACGTGGAGATTTTGGTGGATGTACTTCACAAGCACAACCTTACTGGATACCAGTGGGTGGGAAGTGAAGGTTGGATTGCTGATTCAGCTGTAGCCAGAGCGGACAAGCACAAAATACTGCAAGGAGCCTTAGGGCTGACTGTACCCAAAACAAATGTGACAGGTCTGAAGGACTTCATTCTGGATATATACCCACTGAAATCTGCAGGCAGTGTAATTTTTACTGAATTCTGGGAGGCTTTGTTTAAGTGTAAATATACAGTACAGAACGACTCGGAAGATACAGCAGTGTGTACAGGCAGAGAGAAACTGTCTGAAATGGCAAATGAGTTTACAGACATGACCATGATGCCCATTTTCAGTAATGTGTATAAAGGTGTATATGCTATTGCCCATACTCTGCACAACCTTCTTGGCTGCACACAAACATGTCCTACAAACAAGCAACCTGATCCTCAGACTGTAAGTGTTTAAGCACAAATGCTAAGGCTGAAGTTTTAAACTTTAAACTCTAATTCAAAAATCTGCCAAAATGCTGTACTATTATATAAACTGTGTTGTATATGATCAGTTTCTAGAACATCTCAAAAGAGTGCGCTTCAAAACCAAAGATGAAGGTGAAGAAGTTTATTTTGATAAAAATGGTGATCCTGTGGCTAAATATGAAGTAATAAACTACCACACTGTTGACAATCACCACGAGTTTGTCACTGTTGGATATTATGACTATTCTTTATCAGATAACAAACGATTATCAGTGAGAATGGACTCTATTGTGTGGGCAGGAATTACAAAACAGGTACAGGAACAGAATGCATTTTGGTCTCAGTAAAGCATGTATACTTCATATACAGTGTCTGTAATGTGCATAAATGATAATATTTTAGTTTATTATACATTTCTTTTGACTATAGGTGCCAGTGTCTGTGTGCAGTGAGAGCTGTCCTCCAGGCACCAGGAAGGCTGTGCAGAAAGGAAAGCCTATCTGCTGCTTTGACTGTATACCATGTGCTGAAGGAGAGATCAGTAATATGACAGGTACAAACATTCACAAAAGATGAAATAAAGTACTATTACCATTACTGCTGTAAAATATTAGAAAATATTAAAGAACATCTGTGATAATTCAGTCAAAACTACACTCATCATCAAACAAATAGTTGCACCCAGGAGGAAGTCCGATTGCAATGTTAAAGTTTCAAGTTTGTCTGTCATTTGCACATGTCAGGACATTTATGTATTGAAATGCATCATTAACATACACACTACCTAAAAATACTAAATTAAGAGATTATATTATATATACAAAATATACACAAAATACAGAATGCAGAAATTCTCTAATATGTACAATGCACTACACAAGGATAATCTGAGAGAGAGAGGAAATATATATATATATATATATATGTATGTACTTTTAAAGAGACTCAGTGATATGATATAATAATAATAATAATAACAAAGTGTCATGTGTAATGGTACTGGTAAAAGGCTGAAAGGTTCAAGGAACCTGTTTTAGCTAATGCTATTGGGAAGGAAGATAAAGGTTACCAGGAACAATAAATGATGATAAATTTAGACTGATATGATCAATATTTACTGAGCTACATATACAGAAATAGTGTCTCTCAGTATGGCGTTGGGCCATCATGTTTGCTAACGCAACATGCCAGACGTCTCAGCATGGAGTTGTAGAGGTTCCTAATGGTGTCCTGTGATAATCCAGTCAGGTACAACAATAAGGCCGTCCCTCCTTATATCACATGTGCGGCTGAGCGTGAAACCTGAATCTTTCGCGTGTCTCACAACGTCAAACCTACCCACCAAGTTTCATTCCTATGGGTTGATTCCTTCTGGGTGCAGCTATTTGTGTAGCTATTCTTTTGACAATGAGTGTATTTTAAGTAGATTTATTTGATCATGTTTTAGGAGACAGAATACAATAACATATAACGCATTCTTTCAGTGACTTTCTCTGTGAATCTAACATTTTTGCTGTTCATGTTATTTATCTCTCTCTGACAGACTCCATTAAATGTGAACAGTGCTATGAAGACTACTGGTCAAATCTACACAGGAATGAATGTGTAAAAAAGGAAATTGAATTCTTGTCATATGAGGAAACCATGGGAGTTTTACTAACAGCTGTTTCAATTATTGGTACATTTATGACAATAATAATAGCGATCATATTCTACAGACATAAAAATACCCCAATAGTCAAAGCCAACAATTCAGAGCTCAGTTTCTTATTGCTCTTCTCACTGGCTCTGTGTTTCCTCTGTTCACTTACTTTCATTGGTCGGCCATCTGAGTGGTCCTGTATGCTGCGTCACACAGCGTTTGGGATCACCTTCGTCCTCTGTATCTCCTGTGTTCTGGGGAAAACAATAGTGGTGTTAATGGCCTTCAGAGCTACACTTCCAGGTAGTAATGTGATGAAATGGTTTGGACCTCCACAGCAGAGACTCAGTGTTCTCGCCTTCACTCTCATACAGGTCCTTATTTGTGTTCTTTGGTTAACAACATCTCCTCCTTTCCCCTTCAAAAACCTAAAGCACTACAAGGAAAAGATCATTCTAGAATGTCAGTTGGGTTCAGCAGTAGGGTTCTGGGCTGTGCTGGGTTATATAGGGTTTCTGGCTCTTCTGTGTTTTGTTTTAGCTTTTCTGGCTCGGAAGCTGCCGGATACGTTTAACGAAGCCAAGTTCATCACATTCAGCATGCTCATATTCTGTGCAGTCTGGGTTACCTTCATCCCAGCGTATGTCAGCTCTCCTGGAAAGTTCACTGTAGCTGTAGAGATATTTGCTATTCTGGCCTCCAGCTTTGGTTTGCTGTTCTGTATCTTTTTTCCAAAGTGTTATATAATCATACGGAAACCAGAACAGAACACTAAAAAACAAATGATGAGTAAAGAGCCAGTCAAGTGAGCGGTATGTTTACTGTTAATATGACTTTACATAAAGCACATGACGCTTGCGACTCTAATCTGCATGATATTACATTTGAGATGTAAACGAGTAGTTTGATGAACACTTGAAAATGTGAATTCTTCTTCACCAGAGGTCCAAGTATATACGTATTTCCATATATGTATATTGCATTCTATTAGCATATTCTATTGTCTTATGGGTCAATATCGTTATAATGGGCCCTTGGTAACTCTAACATATACACATTGTGAAACCAATAAATAGTAATGTTAACCTTTACTTTAAAATACAAACTGCACATTTTATACCATTTTCTTTGATTTGGAGTTGGGGATGTTTACATGTCTGAGGTGCTGAATAGCTACGTTTAAAATTTAAAAGTTACTAGATTTTTATTTTTTAATGTCAAGCTGTTGGGATAACACTTTGAGACCTTCAAGAGAATGAACTTCAGGGACATCACAACCTTCACACTGTTTTCCTTTTAATGGACTGAACAAACCTGCTGCATGTTCAATAAATACACAATTTAACAGACATTTGTTGAATGTGTCCAGAGATAGCTAAGTTCATGCTTTAGATGTCCACTCTGTTCTGGTGAAATATCTTCAAAAAATAACACCAAAACATAGATTTGAAATAAAAGACATTTTGTACATCTCAACATGTTGGCAACTCTAACCCCATCATGCATCTTGCCTTGACTGAGTGTGCGCATTCACGATTACATTGACAAGCTTTTTCTTTGGTGTTTTTGATGTGCGTTTTTAATATAATAGTAGTTCCTATTTACCTGAAATCATTTCTCTATTTACTCCTATCACTCACTTTCCCTCCATCACTGACAACCCTTATTTACTGACTCGTCCTTACTCACTTACCACCCTCCATCATTGATGGCACTCTATCATTGACTCACCCTCTATCACTGAGACACCCTCTATCACTGACTCATCCTATACCACTGGCTCATCCTCTATTACTGACATCACTGACAGAAAACTCAACAAGATTCACCACAAACCAGTCCTTTTTTCTTTGTACTACAATGTAAAACATGTTGTTTTGGACATTCATTTCAACGAACAGAAAGTAAATGTACAGAAGTACTAAAACAGCAGTTAAGCCTACATTACCTCTAGTGCTTTCTGCACAACCTTTTTTGTTTACACTGCCATGGTAGTGCACACAGCCCTGAGACAGAGAAGCTAAATCTTCTAGTTTTTCACTTGGAATTGAACAGATAATGAGGCCAGTTTCTTTCAGTTTAGTGCTGCTTACATCTGAAATCGCACATCTTTTGACAGTGCCACAGCAGTGTAACATTACAGTAGAGAATTTGAATTTGTATAAATACAATAAATCCTACCGGTCCAAACACAACACCACACTTTGCGCATACTCAATCATTATCTATTTTCAAGAGATAAATTAGTAGATGGAGCCCATCTTTACTATCTTGTATGTGGTAATGTCATCTTCACTTTTTCTAATACACAAGACTTTCTGTAGCCTGCAAGGAGAGCCTGTACACCCACGACTTTCACGGGGATATAGTTAGAGGACCTGCCTCTTTCCACATGAGTTGAGAAATCAGAGACGTGTCCGATATGGCCATGTCATTACCACTGAATTGTGTAAGTAGCAAGATAAACAGATTTTCATACACTGAATGAACATCCATATGCTAATCTATTACATGCTTGGTTGTGTTAATAACAAACTTAAAACAAATAGACAAAACAAAAAAAGGCAAAGACAGATGGGGCATCCAAGAATTCAGGTCCCTTAGACAAAACAAAAAGTATTGAATATACTTTCAGGAACAGAATACAAAAACTAAGGTGTGTGATGTGGACAATTTAAAAAACTGCACATTTTAGGGTTTGCAGAGGAAGATTATGTTTGAAAAGACAGTGGGAACTTGTCTTCAGGTTACTTAGAGGATCTATTTTCTCCAGTATAAAGCTGATTTTGCATTTGAGGGTAAACACTAAATGGGAGCTTTAAAGACTTCAATGACATTAAAGACCTTTGATGTGGTCCAGACCTACAGAGCAGGCCTACAGAGTAACTCGCTGCAGTGCACAGACACCAGATCTTAGTATGTTTTTCCCTCCTGACTTGGTAATGTTACTTCAATTACTTCTAATTTAACAAAAATACAGTGCTGTATTAATAATACAGTGGGCAGACACAAGTGTTTGTTCAGTGAACAGAAGGCTAGTGCTGCTGTATGGGAGGCAGAAGGTTTAACCAAAGCATAAAGCTGACCACATCCTGGAGAAGTCAAAAGATAATTCCAGTAAACTGGAAAGAAGCTGGAATCACTCTGTCACACAATCAGTTTCTTACACTTCTTCAACTTTCTGTTTGATATTGACTTTTGCATCCTTAGATAGCAAACTCTTTTGTGACAACTGATAACCGGAGGTGGCAATTTTGGCTAACTTATTCAAGAGATATTTATCCTCAAACGTCACATACTTTTCAATCAGTAATCTTGCCAGTTAAAATTGTTCAATGAATGTTCAAAGATGATACTATAAAATACTGGGTGTAAGATGGTGTAGAGATCAGTTTACAGGATTCTTCTGGAATGATGCCACATTTTGGCCTCTACAGAGCATTCTGGTCATTAAAATTACGTATAAGGGATCAAGCCATCACGTGTCCCATGGCATAATCATAACTGGTTAAATTTCTATTGTATAATCCTATATTTAGCAATACAGCAAAATATTAATTATTCATATATTTCATTAATTTTTCCTTTGATAGGGATAGATTGGACATTCGCATTTGATCAAAATTATTGATGACTGACAAATACACGTGATACAATAATAATAAATGTAATTACAAATAGATGTTCTTAATATATAATGATGCAAATGAATGAAAATTAACACTTTTTATCAAAACTAAAAAGAAAACAAGGAATTACCTAAATCAAAAGAAAAGCAAAAGCAGACAAAAGACATACTGAGGACTTCTACTAGATGATGCCATCTGAAAGTGACACCTCCTTTGACTTTGGCCCAGCAGTGTAACATTACCATAGAGAATTAGCATCTGTATAAATAACACAAATCCTTCCTGTTCAATCAGTTGAAACATCAGACCTTGCCCACACTCAATTCTTATCTCCACTCAGTAGTTGTGTATGGGCAGATGGAGTCTATCTTTACTCTCCTGCATGTGGTAATGGCCATCATCAATTTTTCCACAACAAATGGGACTTTCTGTGTCCTGCAAGGAGAGCCTGTATACCCACAGCTTTCAAAAGATGGTGATATCATAGTTGGAGGGATTTTCCCCTTTCATAGGAGCTGGAAAATCACAGAGGTGTCCTACATGGTCAAGCCATCACCCCTGAATTGCATGAGGTAAGCAGCAAGACAAAGTGATATTTACCTGGACTGAAAGAATATCTAAAAATATAAAATGTTTCATTACACAGTAGTAATTTCTTATGTAAGTAACTTCTAGGTCTATCTGCTTTTTCCTAATTCAGTCTTGATTTCAGAGCAATACAGTACTCACAGTCCTTGATCTTTGCAATAGAAGAGATCAACAACAGCTCCTCTTTACTCCCTGGTGTCTCACTGGGCTACAAGATCTATGACACATGCAGTTCAACAGCTATGGGGGTTAGAATGGCTATGGCACTTGTTAATGGAAATGGGAACTCAACACTGGATGAGCCCTGCACAAAGCCAGCACAGGCGCAAGCTATAATTGGTGAGACATACTCGTCAGTATCAACTGCTATCGCAAAGAGCATCGGACCTTTCAGCATTCCCTTAGTAAGGATTTAGGCAATTTATATTAATATTAAAACTACTAGGATAAAAAATTACTTTTGAGGTTAACTGCATTTAATATCTGGCATAAAAATATGACTGAATGTAATCCCTGACATACCTAACCCCTGTGTGAATCTGTTTTTAGATCAGTCATGATGCCACCTGTGAATGTCTCAGTGATAAAAGGAAATATCCCTCATTTCTGCGCACTGTTCCCAGTGATTACTACCAGAGCATAGCAATGGCAGAGATGGTCAAGCAATTTGGCTGGACCTGGGTGGGTGCAATCAGAAGAGATGATGATTATGGTAACATTGGGATGGCTGCTTTCACTGAAGCTGCAGAACAGTTGGGAATATGCTTAGAATATTCCCTTCCATTTTTTACAACCTACTCACAAGAAAAAGTGCTGAGAATAATCCAGCAAATCAAAAGTTCTACTTCTCGAGTGATTGTTGCATATGTCACTTACTGGGACTTGGAGATTTTGCTGAATGTATTTTATGAGCACAACATCACTGGATACCAGTGGGTGGGAACTGAAGGCTGGATCTCTGATTCTACTGTTGCCAGACTGGATAAGCACAAAATACTGCAAGGAGCCATAGGGCTATTTGTACCTAAAACAAAGGTGACAGGTCTGAAGGAATTTATTCTGGATATACATCCACTGAAATCTGTAGACAGTTCCGTTTTTACTGAGCTCTGGGAGGCTTTGTTTAAGTGTAAATATACAGTACAGAATGACTCAGAAGATACAACAGTGTGTACAGGCAGAGAGAAACTGTCTGAAATGGAAAACGAATTTACAGACATGACCATGATGCCCATTTTCAATAATGTGTATAAGGCAGTATATGCCATTGCTCATACCCTACATGATATTCTCGACTGCACACAAACTTGTCCTACAAAGCAGCAGCCCGACCCTTTCACTGTAAGTTAAAAGTTTGTTTAAGCACAGATCTTAAACTTAATGTTTTAATCTTTGGCATATGTGTAGCACTAATTCTAGAAACACAAAACTGTCAAAATGTTATACTGTATGGAAAACTTTGCTGTACATCACCAGTTTCTAGAACGTCTGAGAAAGGTGCGCTTCAAAACTAAAGAAGGTGAAGAGGTTTATTTTGATAAAAATGGTGACCCTGTGACTAAATATGAAATAATAAACTTACAAACTGTTGAAGATCACCATGAGTTTGTCACTGTTGGACATTATGACGCATCTTTACCTGCACACAATCGTTTGGCAGTAAAAATGGCCTCTATTGTGTGGGCACAAAATACAAAACAGGTACAGATATAAATGTGCTACTTAGTCTTAATAAATCTTGCATACTTCACTAAAAGTGTATGTAATATGTAATATTTTACATTGTTATTCAATAATTATCAATAATCTTAAAAGGTGCCGGTGTCTGTGTGCAGTGAGAGCTGTCCTCCAGGCACCAGGAAGGCTGTGCAGAAAGGAAAGCCTATCTGCTGCTTTGACTGTATACCATGTGCTGAAGGAGAGATCAGTAATATGACAGGTACAAACATTCACAACAGCTGAATCACACAAAGTACTGTTGTTATTATTGTTTCAACCATAAAATACTTTAGAATATTTGTGATAATTAAGTCTAAACAGTTTAGGTATAAATGTATTTGCGTATGCCTCCATGTTTTAAAAGAGAGAAGACAATTAAATATAGTGCATTTCTTTAGTCCCTTCTCTATGCATCTAATCTTTTTGTTATGTTATTTATCTTTCCCTGACAGACTCAATCAAATGTGAACAGTGCTACCAGGACTACTGGTCAAATCCACACAGGAATGAATGTGTAACAAAGGAAACTGAATTCTTGTCATATGAGGAAACTATGGGAGTTTTGTTAACAGCCGTTGCAATTATTGGTACAATGATAACAATAATAATAGCGATCATATTCTACAGACATAAAAATACTCCAATAGTCAAAGCCAACAATTCAGAGCTGAGCTTCTTATTACTCTTCTCACTGGCTCTGTGTTTCCTCTGTTCACTTACTTTCATTGGTCAGCCCTCTGAGTGGTCCTGTGTGCTGCGTCACACAGTGTTTGGGATCACCTTCGTCCTCTGCATCTCCTGTGTTCTGGGGAAAACAATAGTGGTGTTAATGGCCTTCAGAGCTACACTTCCAGGCAGTAACGTGATGAAATGGTTTGGGCCTCTACAGCAGAGACTCAGTGTTCTCGCCTTCACTCTCATACAGGTTCTTATCTGTGTACTTTGGTTAACAACATCTCCTCCTTTCCCCTTCAAAAACCTAAAGCACTACAAGGAAAGGATAATACTGGAATGCAATTTAGGTTCAACTATAGGTTTCTGGGCTGTGCTGGGTTATATAGGGTTTCTGGCTTTACTGTGTTTTATTCTGGCTTTTCTGGCTCGGAAGCTTCCGGATAAGTTTAATGAAGCCAAGTTCATCACGTTCAGCATGCTCGTGTTCTGTGCAGTTTGGATGACCTTCATCCCAGCTTATGTCAGCTCTCCTGGAAAGTTCACTGTAGCTGTGGAGATATTTGCTATTTTGGCTTCCAGCTTTGGTTTGTTGTTCTGTATATTTCTTCCCAAGTGTTATATAATCATACTGAAACCAGAACAGAACACTAAAAAACAAATGATGGGTAAAGTGCCAGCTAAGTGAACTGCATGCTTTAATGTCAGTTAAAATGGCAGTAGATCAAATCTACTGGAATTATTCTGAAGACAAGCATCAACGGAAGCATTTTTGTTTAAAGGCCATAACATGGTCAGTGTCAGAAATGTACTTAAATTTGATGGAAACAGTACAGAACCTTAAATTTTCTTCTTTATTTTACTTATAGAGTAGAATTCTACAAAAAAAAATGAAAACGTTCTAAAGTTTGGTTTATTTTTGGCTTCTCTGGTTCATGCTTTTGTTCATTTGCAGGCTTAAATTATGTATGTCCACTTTTTCCATTTGACCCCTGGTCATTAATTGCAAAACTATCTAGCTATAGTTTAACATGAAGTTAATTATAGTAGCCTACAGTAGTAAATGTTACCTAAAGCAAAAAACATTCCATTTTTTAATTATATTAAAAATGGCATATATGATTAAAACAACTATATTATTAAATAAGACACAATTAAAAAAATAAAATACATTTAAATCATTTTATGGATCAACAATAATATAATGTACTTTTGGTATCCCTGTACTAGCAGTTTGAATGTCATACAAACATTGTTTTTTAACTGAATGAAAACATTAGAAACAAATAAGAAAAACTTGATTGTCTTGATTTTGACAAGATTCTTTTAAGGAGAAAAACATCTTTTTTTGTTAATAATTTAACCATTTTAATTATTCATGTTGCTATGTTCACCCTGTCATTTAGAATAACTGCCCCTGTTATCTTAGGTCAAGGTTAAGAAATCCACCCTGTCAACTATCAAGTTAACTTAAATCATTTTACATTACCACAACATATAGATTCAAAACAAAACCAGGTCATCTTAAAAAGTTCATCATGTCTGCAACTGTAGGTCAACGATGTGTTTATCAAATCCTAACTTTAGCTGAAATTGTCCACTCTATCGTCGATCTTGCCATGACTGGGTGGACACATGCAGAATAGGGTGGACATATGGGGGCATTTTCTTTGTGTTTTTTTCCCCCTTTTTGTTGTTATTATTAAATATTACACAATAGTACCCAAATAGTAATAGTAAAAATGGAAATACATGGAGGTACATGCTGGTGATTTCAAATAAATAGTCCCCAAAATATAAAAGAAAAACATAAAGCATTTTTTCCACAAACACTTCACAAACACGTTCCACTTTGTCTACTTTTTATAGTATACTGTCTATAGTATATAGTATAGTATGAGTAACATGTTAGAACATAAAGAGTGGGACATTCTGTAAGTGGCTGATCCGTTTTTGTACGAGTTGCACGGGATGGAAAGCTACTTTAGTGTTCAACTTCACTTACAACATCTCTCTTAGATAAGCTGGAAGACATACTACATTACTATATTACTCAAATACACAGATTATAGATCTGCTCACTCTCAGTTCACGTCACCATAAAAAGAGAATAGAGAATATTTTCTCAGTAATTTCTCATTAAAGGCATAATTAATTTTAACTGAAAGTGACTCAACTTTTCCCCAGTTTGTTCTCCATCGCTGAGGCTCATTCTGATGAAAACATAGCCCACTACAATCACTATACCCACATTTACCTCACAGCTGTTATTACTGCATCCACCTTTTAGAGCTAGCTGCTGCTAACTCTCCTGAAGCTCACCTCACCTAAATATGGTTTAGCCTAGCTGTTAGCCACCCTCGGCTATTTCACCCTAAAACTGAACCTCTAAAGCGAGTTCATCTTTTATTAATCTTCAGACCTGTGTATTTTAACTTTCTGAGGCTCATTCTGATGAAAACATACCCCACTATAATCACTACACCCACATTTATAATCAGAGTTGGCTGTGCTTTCCTAGTGTTATACACCGCCATTTTCTCTGGCTGAAGCAGGCTAAGAGCTGGTGAGGCCGTGGTGCATGATGGGATGCAGGACACCATGAAGATAGCTCCCCCTGTATACTAGAAACTCTGGAGTAGCAGACCATCCAGGTATCTTCAGCGCAGTACCGATCTTCAAATGGTCGCATATTTGAAATACTATGTACTACTCCTAGGCGGATTTAGTATGTGAGTAGTATGTAGTTCGCCATTTTGAATACAGCCTGTATGACCTTTACGCTGAAATGAACTTACTGTAAACAGCAACTTATAAGATATACTGGTGTCACTGTTTTAAGATACTGAGGAGAAATATAAAGACAATAGAGTTGCCAGTAACTTGTCCCTTGTTCACACTCACTCTCACTATGAGGTTAGACTAGCCGTCTTGTCAGCTAGCCAGCTAATGTTAGCGTTAGCCTAGCCTCTTTTCTTTACCTCACACAAACCAAAAGTTAACTGGTTAACAACCACTTGATAGCAGCTATACTAACCATAATTCACCACAAATCTGTACTGTATGTGGGTCAGTTCACTCTGTAACTGCTCACTTTCTCGCTCAGTACATTACGAAGGTCAAATATTGCTTATTTTTACTGGCCATTTAATCCATATCCTCCTCAGCCTCGGCAGCTGCCGTCTGACGAGAGTAAACCCAGAGACCCGCCCCCAGGTCTGATATGACTGGCTTACAACTTATATAGCCAAATTTGATTGGCTTACACTTTAAAAGGTCTGATATGGACGAGCCGGGGGTTGAATGAAAGGCAGCTCTGTAACAGAGCAGCAGCGCCTGCCCCAGGTTGCTCCCTGACATTGCAGTTTATTGTGAATTAGGGGAAACTGTATAGGATTTGAAGTTTAACATGCATGTATTTGAGAAATGGGGGCTAAATAACACTGAACAAAACTGGGGTAGCAATGCCCATGACCAGAGCTGGTATTATACATATACACACACACAAGTTAACCTATTCGAGAAATACTTATCCAAGCTCTATATCTGACTGTCGGTATGTTGTTCTTATAGTGGACTGCAGCGTTAGCTTTACACCAGATGTAAAGGGACCTATGTCTTCCAGAAAAGTCCCACTTTGGTAGGCCGGCCACTCCTGAGAAGATCCACCACTGTTTCAAGTTTCTTCCATTTGTGGATTATGGCTCTCACTTTGGTTCGCTGGAGTTCCTGAGCCTTAGTAATGGCCTTGTAACCTTTTCCAGGCTGGTACCTATCAATGACTTTTTTACATCTACATTTGAATCTCTTTAGAAAAAAAGTATGCACAAGTACAACTGGTAAAGTAGCACATGACATCATGTTTGTACAACTGAGGTGATGCACAAGCACAGCATGTCCTTCCCCAAAGCACGGTATACAAAGGAGAGCCATATTGTTGTCAGTCAGTAACAGTCTTATATACCCTTCATACTACATAGTCCTGGCCGTCCTGGAACCTACACCAGGGTTCTATTTCTGGACTTTAGCTCAGCATTCAGGGCCATAGTGCTGGAGTTGCTACAGCTCAAACTGTCCCAGCTGTCGGTACCATGTGCTGGTGGATTGTGGGTTTCTTGACCAACAGGAGAAAGCAGGAGAAAGCATTGCACCATTTGGAGATCTGATAAAAATGACTGGTGACTGACTAATAGGTATGAAAATCAAAAAAAGATAAACACACCCAAAAGATGTACTGAGGTTTACTCTATTACATTAGCCACACCCCCTTTGACTGTGACACAACAGCGTACCATTACCATAGAGGATTTGCACTGGTGTTTGTATAAATGACACAAATCCATCTCGGTCAACCAGCTGAAACGTCAGACTTTGAACACGCCCAACTGTTATCTCTATTGAACAGCTGAATGGGTAGATGGAGCCTACTTTTACTCTTTTGCATTTGATAATAGCCATCATCAATTTTTCAAGCACAAATGGGACTTTCTGTAGCCTGCAAGGGGATCCTGCATACCCACAACTTTCAAAAGATGGTGACATTATAGTTGGAGGGATTTTCCCCTTTCATACGAGCTGGAAAATCACAGACGTGTCCTACATGGTCAAGCCATCACCACTGAATTGTGTGAGGTAAGCAGAACATGTTTTTTTTTTGACATTTTTAGGAAATTCTAATACACTGAATTTAAACAGCAGTAATATAGATTCTAAATGTCATCCTTAAAATATCTGTATATCTGTTTCTTCCTAATCCAGTCTTGATTTCAGAAGCATCCAGTATTCACAGTCTTTGATCTTTGCAATAGAGGAGATCAACAACAGCTCCTCGTTACTTCCTGGTGTCTCACTGGGGTACAAGATCTATGACACATGCAGCTCAACAGGTATGGGCGTTACAATGGCTATGGCAATGGTTAATGGAAATGAGAACTCAGTATTGAATGAGCCCTGCACAAAGCCAGCACAAGTGCAAGCCATAATCGGTGAGACATACTCATCAGTGTCAATGGCTATTGCGACGAGTATCGGTCCTTTCAGCATTCCCTTAGTAAGAATATACACATATACACAATATACATCTTTTTAATCAGTATTATAACTAGTAGGTGACATAAAAATTCCTGATATACCTGTTCAAATCTTTTTTAGATCAGTCATGGTGCCACCTGCGAGTGTCTCAGTGACAAAAGAAAATATCCCTCATTTCTGCGTACTATTCCCAGTGACTATTACCAGAGCAGAGCACTGGCAGAGATGGTCAAACTGTTTGGATGGACCTGGGTGGGAGCAATAAGAAGAGATGATGATTATGGTAACAGTGGTATGGCTGCATTTGCACGAGCTGCAGAACAGCTGGGTGTTTGCTTAGAGTATTCCCTTCCATTTTTTAGAACCTACTCACAAGAAAAAGTGCTGAGAATAATCCAGCAGATCAAAAGCTCTACTTCTCGAGTGATTGTGGCATTTGTCACTTCTTGGGACTTTGAAATTTTGCTGAATGTATTTCATGAGCACAACATTACTGGATACCAGTGGGTGGGAACTGAAGGCTGGATCTCTAATTTAAATGTTGCCAGACTGGATAAGCACAAAATACTGCAAGGAGCTTTAGGGCTAACTATACCTAATACTAAGGTGACAGGTCTGGAGGAATTTATTCTGGATATACATCTGCTGCAGGCGGCAGGCAGAGCCATTTTTACTGAGCTCTGGGAGGCTTTGTTTAAGTGTAAATATACAGT
>CM067486.1:2956059-2980357 GCA_034552555.1 Semaprochilodus insignis
TAGAGTTCAATGAGAATGAAGCAAAATCAACGAGTGGTTTGCCAAAAGAACATTTAACAACATTAAGAAAATTAAAAGAAACATACTGACTACATTTTTTTTTTTAGAATTTCTACAACTTAAATATAGCCATTTGATTTGCATACAAAATAACCAGTGAACCTGTGTATCTTTTTATCATAAGTAATGTTGATAGAAATGTTGATATAAATGGTGGTACATCTAACATAAGTAGTGAGTTTTAAATAAATAAATAAATACATACATACATACATACATAAACAAAAAATAAAATATCCTGCTGGTACCCATGTTATATATAAATATATAAGGGTAAAAGCTTATTTCAATACTACAGACAAAAGTTTCTTTGAGGTACAACCCCAATTCCCCAATTACTTTATTTTTTTTTTTTTTTTTTTTTTTTTTTTTTTTTTTGCCTGCAATAGACCCCTACTTTATTCACAATAGAACATAGAACACATATCNACTGACTACATTTTTTTTTAGAATTTCTACAACTTAAATATAGCCATTTGATTTGCATACAAAATAACCAGTGAACCTGTCTATCTTTTTTTTTCATAAGTAATGTTGATAGAAATGCTGATATAAATGGTGTTACATCTAACATAAGTAGTGAGTTTTAAATAAATAAATAAAAAAATAAAAAAAATAAATAAATAAATACATACATACATACATACATACATACATAAACAAAAAATAAAATATCCTGCTGGTACCCATGTTATACATAAATATATAAGGGTAAAACCTTATTTCAAAACTACAGACAAAAATTTCTTTGAGGTACAACCCCAATTCCAAAGAAGTTGGGATGCTGTAAAATGTGAAGAAATATAAATGTACACAGTATGCAATAGACCCCTACTTTATTCACAATAGAACATAGAACACATATCAGATGTTGAAACCGAAACACTTTACCATTTCATGAAAAATGATTATCTCATTTAGGACTTGATGGCAGCAACACATCTCAAAAAAGATTGGACAGGGCAATGTCTATCACTGTATAGCATCCCCTCCTCTTTTAACAACAGTCTGTAAATGTCTGGGAAGTGAGAAGACCAATTACTGGAGTTTTGTTCTATTCTTATGTGATGTAGGATTTTAACTGCTCAACAGTCCTGGACTTGTTTCATGAGTCACCAAATGTTTTCTATCATTGAAAGGTCTGGACTGTAGGCAGGCCAGTTTAGCAGCACCCAAACTCTTCTTCTGCAAAGCCATGCTGTTCTAAAACCTCTATACACTGTTCAGCATTGATAGAGCCTTTCCAGATGTGTAAGCTGTCCACGCCATATGCACCACTGCAACACCCATACCATCAGAGACGCAGGCTTTTGAGCTGTGCACTGATAACAAGCTGGATGGTCCCTCTCCTCTTGAGTGCGCAAAACATGGCGTCTGTGGTTTTCAAAAAGAATTTCAAATTTTGATTCATCTGACCACAATACAGGCTTCCATTTTTACCTCAGTCCATTTTAAATGAGCTTTGGCCCAGAGAAAACGGCAGCGTTTCTGGATCGTGTTGACATATGGCTTCTTCTTTGCATTATGGAGGTGTTCCTGAGCCCATGCAGTGATTTCCAGTGATTACAGAATCATGCCTGTTTTTAATGCAGTGTCGACTGAGGGCCCGAAGATAATGAGCACTCAGTAAAGGCCGTTGGCCTTGTCCCTTTCGCACAAGGATGTCTTTGAATCTTTTGATGATATTATGTACTGTAGAAGGTGGGATATCCAAAGTATTTGCAATGTTACATTAAGGAATATTTTTCCTGAAATTGTTTCATGATTTTTATATATATGTATATATAAATACGTATATGTGTTTTTTTTTCTTTAAGTACCACTTACTTTTCTAGCCTTTTGTTTCTCCTGTCCCAACTCTGAGATGTGTTGCTACCATCAAGTTCTAAATGATTTAATAATTTTCATGAAATGGTAAACTGTCTCAGTTTCAACATCTGATATGTGTTCTATGTTCTACTGTGAATAAAATATGGTTCTATGAAACTTTATTTATTTACACTTTTCTAACATTTTACACAGCATCCCAACTTTTTGGAATTGGAGTTGTAGTTTTAATGGACATTAAAGGCATTGGAAGTCTGGGTCCTATCAGCACCACTGTGAACATCTCTGAACTGACATGTTTACTTATGATGGCACATTTTACATCAGACTGCTTAGAATGACATGGACCCAACAAGGACTCCACATGAGCAAAAGCCTGAACACAATCTTAAATGGAGGAGATAAGAAAAAAAGGATGGGATAAGGGAAAAAAAACTCAGTACAAAGGCCTTAACATGGTCAGTGTCAGAAGTGAGGTTATGTTTGAACACTGACCTAGAAATAATGTATAATAATATCCTGAATATTCTTTCGACATTTTACTTGTAATAGTTTTGCTTTGCTTTCCAAAATTCTCAAACACATTTTCCAAAATTCAAAAACATTATTTTGTAATTTACAGGTTGAAATTCCAACATCTGTATATTTTTCACTACTGAAAGTTTAACATACATGTCCACATTTTCCACTTGAAGCCTGCTCATTTTTACACAACCATTTAGCTAATTAGCATTTAGCTATAATATAGCATTTAGCTAATTAGAGTAGCTATAATTAGCTAAAATAACAACTAGCTGCTATCACCAAAAGCACAAACAGCTATAATCTTTGTTGTGATATGGTGCCTTGTTGAAGCACAGAGGCTTGCATGCACTGAAGGAGCAAATAGTTATGCTATCTGCAGTTTCAACTTGTTTCAGGGTCTTATATGGCAAAAAGGTGTCAGCAGAGGTTCCCAACTAACCACTTATAATGGATAGCAGCAATAAAGGGTGATGTCATCAGTGCATGATCACAGAGGTGACAATGGCAAAGACATCAGTTAAACTCTGTGGAAGAAGGCAATGGTAACATCACCAGAACAACACCAGAATGATTGTCGAGCGCCAGAAGATAGTACATTGATGTCAGAAGGCACTCAACGTTTTACCAAGAAAGAGCTGAGGATTCCTCAGAGTACAGCTTGTGGGTTTTGCATGACTAGATTTCTCATATTTTTTTTTCCCTTCATCATATTTCGCGTTTCCAAATCTTTTCAGTGGGTGACTGCCCAAAAAACTCCTGCATATGAAGTATTATTTCATGCATGCAGGGTGACTCACATCAGCACAGAGACACCAAAGTTCAGTATGTTTTACCTCCTCACTCTGTAATGCTACTTCTTAAATTATACTTAAAATATGCGTAATTATTACAGAACTTTCTGGAACTCTGAAGCTACCATAAAAAGGTTTACTGGACAGGATAGAATTAATTTATTAGCATTTGTTTATTGCAACAGGCAAAGATTTTTTTAGTTATTTACCTATTAACTTGTTTTCATTTAGAAAGGATTGGTTGGATATTTGACTAAAAATGTTGGTCAGGCAAATAAGTATACTATAACAATAAATGGAACCACACAGTTTTTATTAACATTAAAAAAAAAAAAAGAAAAAAGAAAAAAAACAATGAACATAAATAAACAGCAAAACAAAACTGCAGAAAAAAGAAAGAAGAAAAAACTATCAAAATCAATACAAAGGTAAAGCAAGCTCTCGGTATTACTCGGTTACTTATTTCAGATCAGTGCTGTTTACATTCCAAAGTCACACCTCCTTGACTCTGGCCCAGGAGTGCAACATTACCACAGAGGATTTCTATCTATATAAATACCACAAATCCTTCCTGTCCAATCAACTGAGACATAAGACCCTGCACACACTCAATCATTATCTCTACTGAGTAGTTTAATGGGTGGATGGAGCCTATCTTTACTCTCCTGCATATGGTAATGGTCATCATCAATGTTTCCAGCATAAATGGGACTTTCTGTATCCTGCAAGGAGATCCTGTATACCCACAACTTTCTAAAGATGGTGATTTCATAGTTGGCGGTATTTTCCCCTTCCACAGAAGCTGGGAAATTATAGACGTATCCTATACGGTCAAGCCATTACCACTGAACTGCATGAGGTAAGTAGAAAGACGAACTGAGATTGAGATTTTCATACCTTAAATGAAGAAGTATTATTTTAAATAGTGACATTAGGCAGTAGGAATAAAGCTTCTCCATGTCATTCTTCAAATGTATAAATGTGTATATCTGATTTTTTTTTCCAACTACAGTCTTGATTTCAGAACGTTCCAGTTTTCACAGTCCTTGATCTTTGCAATAGAAGAGATCAACAACAGCTCCTCTTTACTCCCTGGTGTCTCACTGGGCTACAAGCTCTATGACACATGCGGATCCACTGCTATGGGGGTTAGAGTGGCTATGGCTCTTATTACTGGAAACGAGAACTCAACACTGGATGAGCAGTGCACAAAACCAGCACAGGCGCAAGCTATAATTGGAGAGACATACTCATCAGTGTCAACGGCTATTGCAATGAGTGTTGGACCTTTCAGCGTTCCCTTAGTACGGACATAAGTACCAATATTGTAACTACTAGGTTAAATCATTCCTCATCTACTCTTTAATGTTAAATGCACTTAATGCATGGCATAAAAATTGTGACTGAATATAATCCCTGCCATACCTGTTTGTATCTGTTTTTAGATCAGTCACGCCTCCACCTGTGAGTGTCTCAGTGATAAAAGGAAATATCCCTCATTTCTGCGCACTATTCCCAGTGATTACTACCAGAGCAGAGCACTGGCAGAGATGGTCAAGCAGTTTGGCTGGACCTGGGTGGGGGCAATAAGAAGAGATGATGATTATGGTAACAGTGGTATGGCTGCATTTACTGAAGCTGCAGAACAGTTGGGAATATGTTTAGAATATTCCCTTCCGTTTCTTAGAACCTACTCACAGGAAAAAGTGCTGAGAATAATCCAGCACATCAAAAGCTCTACTTCTCGAGTGATTGTGGCATTTGCCACTCATTGGGACTTGGAGATTTTGCTGAATGTATTTTATGAGCACAACATTACTGGATACCAGTGGGTGGGAACTGAAGCTTGGATCTCTGATTCAAATGTTGCCAGACTGGATAAGCACAAAATACTGCAAGGGGCCATAGGACTAGCTATCCCCAAAACAACAGTGACAGGTCTGAAGGACTTCATTCTGGACATACATCCACTGCAGGCTGCAGGCAAGGACATTTTTACTGAATTCTGGGAGGCTTTGTTTAAGTGTAAATATACAGTACAGAATGACTCAGAAGATACAACAGTGTGTACAGGCAGAGAGAAATTGACTGACATGGACAATGAATTCACAGACATGACACTGATGCCTGTTTTCATTAATGTGTATAAAAGTGTACAAGCTATTGCACATACCCTGCATGACCTTCTCGGCTGCACACAAACATGTCCTACAAAGAAGCAGCCTGATCCTCACACTGTAAGTTAAAGGTCTGTTTAAGCACAGATCTGAGAATTACAATTTCACAGCTTTGGCTCACAAGTCAGTCAAAATGCTGCCCTTGTATGAAGAAATAAGCATTGAGCTTTTTTTCAAAATGTTGTAACATAAACTTTGTTCTATTCCCCCAGTTTCTAGAACATCTGAAAAAGGTGCGGCTCAGAACCAAAGAAGGTGAAGAGGTTTATTTTGATAAAAATGGCGACCCTGTGGCTAAATATGAAATAATAAACTGGCAGACTGTTGAAGATCACCATGAGTTTGTCACTGTTGGACTTTATGATTCTTCTTTTCCTGCTCACAATCGATTAACAGTGAATATGGCCTCAATTGTGTGGGCACAAAATCAACATCAGGTAGAGGGACAGAACGGCATATCAGTCCTAGTATCACATGGATAGTTCATATAAAACTGTATAATATGTATAAATTACATGTTTTTTTTAAGTTTATGAAACATTTATTTTGATGATAGGTGCCGGTGTCCGTGTGCAGTGAGAGCTGTCCTCCAGGCACCAGGAAGGCTGTGCAGAAAGGAAAGCCTATCTGCTGCTTTGACTGTATACCATGTGCTGAAGGAGAGATCAGTAATATGACAGGTACAAACATTCACAAAGCTGTAACCAAGTACTGTTACCATTACTGCTGTAACTAGAATAAAAAAATCTAGAATGTTGTAACATTATATGTAATGCATTTTTTTCAGTCCTTTCTCTGTGCATCTAACTATTTTGTTTTTCATGTTATTTATCTCTCTCTGACAGACTCGATTAAATGTGAACAGTGCTACCAGGACTACTGGTCAAATCTACACAGGAATCAATGTATAAAGAAGGAAATTGAATTCTTGTCATATGAGGAAACTATGGGAGTTTTACTAACAGCTGTTTCAATTATTGGTACATTTATGACAATAATAATAGCGATCATATTCTACAGGCATAAAAATACCCCAATAGTCAAAGCCAACAACTCAGAGCTGAGCTTCTTATTACTCTTCTCACTGGCTCTGTGTTTCCTCTGTTCACTCACTTTCATTGGTCGGCCATCTGAGTGGTCCTGTATGCTGCGTCACACAGCGTTCGGGATCACCTTCGTCCTCTGTATCTCCTGTGTTCTGGGGAAAACTATAGTGGTGTTAGTGGCCTTCAGAGCTACACTTCCAGGCAGTAATGTGATGAAATGGTTTGGGCCTCCACAGCAGAGACTCAGTGTTCTCGCCTTCACTCTCATACAGGTTCTTATTTGTGTTCTTTGGTTGATAATATCCCCACCTTTCCCCTTCAAAAACCTAAAGCACTACAAGGAAAAGATCATTCTAGAGTGTCATTTAGGTTCAGCTGTAGGTTTCTGGGCTGTGCTGGGTTATATAGGGTTTCTGGCTTTACTGTGTTTTGTTTTAGCTTTTCTGGCTCGGAAGCTGCCTGATAACTTTAATGAAGCCAAATTCATCACATTCAGCATGCTCATATTCTGTGCAGTTTGGATCACCTTCATCCCAGCGTATGTCAGCTCTCCTGGAAAGTTCACTGTAGCTGTGGAGATATTTGCTATTCTGGCCTCCAGCTTTGGTTTGTTATTCTGTATATTTCTTCCAAAGTGTTACATAATCATACTGAAACCAGAACAGAACACTAAAAAACTGATTATGGGTAAAGTGCTAGTTAAATGAGCCGCACATTCACTATTTATATGGGTTTTTAATCAGGCATTTAAACTTTGCAACTGTAATTTGCTTCATACGTAATGATGAAGTAAAGTGAATTAAAAAAATAATAATAATACATTTTTTTTTCTTTGGAGACTATTTGGTTTTACAGTGGCCCACTTGCATTTCTCAACCAAGAATGGATTCCAAAAAAACATGTTTAAGGCTAAAACAACAGTAAAATAAAGTATCATGCGTTAGACAATGTATTAGAACCCATTCTTGCATAAGCTTTCAGAGAAGTATACATTAAACATCCATTAAATGCTCTGAATGTTGGGCTCCATCACCAACATGACCACCACTGAGAACAATACTGAACTGGTAAGTTTGCCTAGAATAACATTTGGCATCAGCACTCTGGATGTTTTTTTTTTCCATTGCTGAATATATGCAAGTCGAAAACTAGTAGTGAAAATGCTGTGAGTGAAAAGCACAATATTTCAAATACTTACATGATTTTCAGAATTACTTATTATTTGATATGCCCCTTTAATGACAGTGTGTAGTCCAGCTAGTACTGGAGTAAAAAGGCCTCTAAAAAAGTACAAATCAAATCCTGCACCTGAGAATCATTTGAGCTCCAGTGAAAGAGATAAGAAGAGATAAGAGAGAAAGGAAAAGGGGAAAGAGGTAAGAAGAGAACTTTTCCCACTTGTAATTGATTCAGTTCTATTCTTACCTCCTCTGTCTTGGGCCCCTTTGGAGTAAAGACTGTAGGTAGGGTTTATTTCTGCATTAAGGTGTGCCTGATAAACGGGAATTACCTTGAGGTTCACTAAATTCACCCTTCCGCAAATAAGCAGCGTATAAACATCTTCATGGCAGAGTGCTACTGAATATGGTTACCAATATTATTTTGTCCAGTACATGCATTGGTCAGGGTGTTCATTATCTCCTCATTATTAAGAATCACTTCTTCTATATTTCATGCTGACTTACTCATAGTGACGCACTACCTGCATTTACACAGAACATCACACGACAAAAACACAAGATGGCGCAAGTGCCTTGATGATGAGAGATTTCATTACGTTCACTTCATTAAGTTTCATTTCATATATAAGTTTGCAGTCAGCTATCCTGTTTTGCTGAATTCACTCTTGTGTCAGATCCTGTTCATATATATACACACATGCATATATATGGTGACTGGGAGGCAGTATGAGTAACCAATGTATATGGCAGGCACACAATCATTTTTTCCCCTCTTCTTCCTTTATACTCACTTCTTTATCCTTACATAAAGAAAGTCATATTTGATGACATACAGAGGAGGTAAAATAGACTTCAGTTAACCAGTTTTTGGTTTTTCCAAAAGAATAGTTGCACAAATAGCTGCACCCAGAAGGAATTAACCGACAGGAATGAAACTTGGTGGGTAGGTTTGACTTTGTAAAACATACAAATGATTTAAGTTTCATGCTTGGCCACCCATGTGACGTAAGCAAGGACAGGCCCTATTGCTGCACATGACTGACCCAACAGCCACAATTGCACAAATCCTGTTTGTGCCAGTACATTGGCAGACGGCTACAGATGCAGGACTACATGAACACAGACATCGTGCCAGACTGTCATGAAGTGACTAAGAATGACAGCGGGTCATCTTTAGTGATGAGACCAAAGAATCCATGTGTGGAGGCACCGTGGTCAGCGCCAAAATGAACGGTTTGGTGTCAGGCGCCACACATCCAGAAGGCCTGGTGTCACTCCACCACCACCCCTACCACACAATCTGCAGGAACTGTGTGAGAATATTCAAGCTGCATGGGATGGATTATCACAGGACACCATTAGGAACCTCTACAACTCCATGCCGAGACGTCTGGCACATTGCGTTAGCAAACATGGTGGCCCCATACTATACAGAGAGAAACTACTTCTTTATGTGTAGCTCAATACATATTGCCCATATCAGTCTAAATTTATCATCATTTATTGTTCCTGGTAAGCTGTATCTTCCTTCCCAATAGCACTGTGATCTGGCACTTCTGTCCGGGTGCAACTATTCTTTTGATGATGAGTGTAATTTGTCAATGGTAGCAAGGCAGGGATGGTGTGGAGAAGTTGACCAAAGCAAAGCTAGTATGGAAGGTCAGTATACAGGCTTTTGCAGGATGAAATAATGCCAAATATGGTCCTTAAGGAGCACTCTGTTTGCACAAACACAATGGGATACTCATAACTGATTAAATTTCCAATATACAGCTCTAACTGGTTTCTGTCATTTGTTTCAAGTCTTTAAGAGGGGTTGGTTGTATATTTTGATTTATAACAAAAAATGTTGATGTTAGTGAAAACAGCATGAAATGTAATGAAATAAAAAGACACTTAAAATATCAAAATTTAAAAAACAATTAACTTAAACTGAAAGGAAATAATGTTAGTTTTAACAAAAGTGCACAAAAGGAAACAAGAAAGCACCAAAACAAAACTTAGGTAAAATAGGCAAAGGAGATACTGAGGCCCTCTTCGCTCTGAACAGTGTTGCTAATGCTTGGAAGTCACACCTCCTTTCACTGTAGTGTAACATCACCATAGAGGATTTGCATTTCTGTCAACATAAATATCCCAGACCTTCATTGTCATACCGACTAAAACATCAGACCTTGCACCCAGCTAATCATTATCTCTACTCAGTAGTTGAATGGGTAGATGGAGCCTATCTTTACTCTCCTGCATGTGGTAATGGCTGTCATCAATTTATCCACAACAAACGGAACTTTCTGTAGCCTGCAAGGGGATCCTGTATACCCACAACTTTCTAAGAATGGTGATTTCATAGTTGGGGGGATTTTCCCCTTTCATAGGAGTTGGAAAATCACAAACATGTCCTACTGGGTGAAGCCATCACCACTGAATTGCGTGAGGTAAGCAGGACACATTGTTGCACATTGAATACATATGTATTTTTCTAAACAGTTGTACTACATGGTAGTTCTAGATGCCATCCTTAAAATGTCTGTATATTTGTTTCTTCCTAATCCAGTCTGGATTTCAGAACATTCCAGTTTTCACAGTCCTTGATCTTTGCAATAGAAGAGATCAACAACAGCTCCTCTTTACTCCCTGGTGTCTCACTGGGCTACAAACTCTATGACACATGCAGTTCCACTGCTATGGGGGTTAGAATGGCTATGACACTTATTAATGGAAATGAGAACTCAACACTGGATGAACAGTGCACAAAGCCAGCACAGGTGCAAGCCATAATTGGCGAGATATATTCAACAGTTTCAGTGGCTATTGCAAAGAGTGTCGGACCTTTGAGCATTCCTTTAGTAAGCATTTATGCCGTTTTTAATCAATATTTTAACTGTTAAAATATTATAATTATTAAAAACCAGTCACTCAACATAATCCC
Organism: Semaprochilodus insignis; assembly: GCA_034552555.1. Classification (NCBI taxonomy): domain Eukaryota; kingdom Metazoa; phylum Chordata; class Actinopteri; order Characiformes; family Prochilodontidae; genus Semaprochilodus; species Semaprochilodus insignis. Next base: position 2,966,596 of record CM067486.1, read on the forward strand.
TGACATAACCTGTTTTTAGATCAGTCCCTATTCCACCTGTGAGTGTCTCAGCGACAAACGGAAATATCCCTCATTCCTGCGCACTGTTCCCAGTGATTACTACCAGAGCAGAGCACTGGCAGAGATGGTCAAGCACTTTGGCTGGACCTGGGTGGGAGCAATCAGAAGAGATGATGACTATGGTAACAGTGGTATGGCTGCATTTACTGAAGCTGCAGAACAGTTGGGAATATGTTTAGAATATTCCCTTCCATTTTTTACAACTTACTCACAAGAAAAAGTACTGAGAATAATCCAGCAGATCAAAAGCTCTACTTCTCGAGTGATTGTGGGATTTGTCCCTTATTGGGACTTGGAGATTTTACTGAATGTATTTTATGAGCACAACATTACTGGATACCAGTGGGTGGGAACTGAAGGCTGGATCTCTGATTCAACTGTTGCCAGACTGGATAAGCACAAAATACTGCAAGGAGCCATAGGGCTAGCTATCCCCAAAACAACAGTGACGGGTCTAAAGGACTTCATTCTGGATATATATCCACTGCAGTCTGCAGGCAAGGACATTTTTGCTGAATTCTGGGAGGCTGTGTTTAAGTGTAAATATACAGTACAGAATGACTCGGAAGATACAACAGTGTGTACAGGCCAGGAGAAACTGTCTGACATGGACAACGTCTTCACAGACATGACCCTGATGCCCATTTTCAGTAATGTGTATAAAGGAGTATATGCTATTGCTCATACCCTACATGATCTTCTTGGGTGCACACAAACATGTCCTACAAAGAAGCAACCTGATCCTCACACTGTAAGTTACAAGTCTGTCTCAGCATAGGCATGTTTGTGTTGCACCAATTTAGAAAAATGAGCCAAAATGCTATACATTTATTTTGTAATTCTCTCTTTCAAATGTTGTAACTTAAACATCGTTCTATTCTATCAGTTTCTAGAACATCTGAAAAAGGTGCGCTTCAGAACCAAAGATGGTGAAGAGGTTTATTTTGATAAAAATGGGGACCCTGTGGCTAAATATGAAGTAATAAACTGGCAAACTGCTGAAGATCACCACGAGTTTGTCACAGTTGGATTTTATGATTCTTCTTTCCCCGCTCACAATCGATTAGCAGTGAATATGGATTCGATTGTGTGGGCACAAAATACACATCAGGTAGAGGGAAAAAAAATAGCATTTTTTGTTTTTCTATGTTTGTATCAATAAAATAATATTTATTTGAGGGTTATAAACATTCATTTTGACTATAGGTGCCGGTGTCTGTGTGCAGTGAGAGCTGTCCTCCAGGCACCAGGAAGGCTGTGCAGAAAGGAAAGCCTATCTGCTGCTTTGACTGTATACCATGTGCTGAAGGAGAGATCAGTAATACGACAGGTACAAACATTCATAGCAGCTGAAACAAACTAATTATTGTTGGTATTACTGCTGTAACTAGAAAAATATTATAGAATATAAGTCTGAACTCTTTAAAGTCTTGATTTTTTCCCATGTTTTAGGAACAGAAAACAACGAGAACATTACATGTAATTCATTCCTTCAATGACTTTCTCTGTGAATCTAGCTTTTTTGTTATTCATGTTATTCATCTCTCTCTGACAGACTCGATTACATGTGAACAGTGCTATGAAGACTACTGGTCAAATCTACACAGGAATGAATGTGTAAAGAAGGAAATTGAATTCTTGTCATATGAGGAAACTATGGGAGTTTTGCTAACAGCTGTTTCAATCACTGGTACATTTATGACAATAATAATAGCGATCATATTCTACAGACATAAAAATACTCCAATAGTCAAAGCCAACAACTCAGAGCTGAGCTTCCTGCTGCTCTTCTCACTGGCTCTGTGTTTCCTCTGTTCACTTACTTTCATTGGTCAGCCCTCTGATTGGTCTTGTGTGTTCCGCCACACAGCGTTTGGGATCACCTTCGTCCTCTGTATCTCCTGTGTTCTGGGGAAAACAATAGTGGTGTTAATGGCCTTCAGAGCTACACTTCCAGGTAGTAATGTGATGAAATGGTTTGGGCCTCCAAAGCAGAGACTCAGTGTTCTCGCCTTCACTCTCATACAGGTTCTTATTTGTGTGCTTTGGTTAACAACATCTCCTCCTTTCCCCTTCAAAAACCTAAAGCACTACAAGGAAAAGATCATTCTAGAGTGTCAGTTAGGTTCAGATGTAGGGTTCTGGGCTGTGCTGGGTTATATAGGGTTTCTGGCTTTACTGTGTTTTGTTTTAGCTTTTCTGGCTCGGAAGCTGCCGGATAAGTTTAACGAAGCCAAGTTCATCACATTCAGCATGCTCATATTCTGTGCAGTTTGGATCACCTTCATCCCAGCGTATGTCAGCTCTCCTGGAAAGTTCACTGTAGCTGTGGAGATATTTGCTATTCTGGCCTCCAGCTTTGGTTTGTTATTCTGTATATTTCTTCCAAAGTGTTATATAATCATACGGAAACCAGAACAGAACACTAAAAAACAAATGATGAGTAAAGAGCCTGTTAAATGAGATGCATGTTACTATTAATATAGTTTTATATAAAGCACCCCTACAAATATAATTAATAATTATTATTATTTGTACATTATAAAATATATCATCTCAAGAACATAATACCACCAATAAAGGTGTAGATGCAAACAAGGTAAGAGTGGTTTGACGTCAACATTCTAGAGAAACTGACTTATCGTTTTTGTGCCCATTAGGAACCAGGGGTCATATTCCATAGAACACAAATATAGCCTCTTCAATAAAGCTCATGCAGCTGATGAATTGTTCAAAATTATTAAGGATATCTAAAGTTATATGCATATTTTGCATATTTAGTTCTTTAAAAAAGAGCTGATCTAACAATAAAATTATTGTTTCTAAATTATCTGCAATGTTATCTGAGTTCTGAACATCGCAATCTAGCAGTAAGATTTTCAAAATCAAATCATTTGAAATTAAGATAAATCTTCTGTTTTAAAACAAACGAACAAAAATAGTTGTTATCACAACTATTCAACATATGCACTTTTTATTGTATTGCATTGAAGAGCCGAGGGTCCAAAACGGAAACAAAAGCAAGTACCAAATCTAAGGCGTCTGATGTGGCAACTTTATTAGCTGCATTAAGTAAGATTTGGAGATTTGGAGGCATTTCTAATGGAAATGTTTAATAGCATGAAAGAACATTTTGTAACGTGAGTATTCAAAGAGCACAAAGTCAACATTTGGTGTGTGTCGAGGATGTAAAAAGCTTTGTTCAAATAATTTTGATTTTGCATTTAGGAGCGAAACACTGAGCCTGGAACTTCTTTTTAAACCTGACTACATGGGGTTAATACATAAAGTTGTACAACAAGGTTTAAAATTCTCCTGCAAGATCTAACCCAACATCTCAGACTTTTAAATGACTCTTTCTGTCATTGAACAAAGACATCAGATTTAGCATGGTTTTCCCTCCAGAGCAATGCTACCTCTTTCAATGTTAACAGAAAGAATCACACATAGTGCAGCTGCATTTAAGAACGTTCTGGAGGTTTGGAGCAATCCTGAATAAGCACATGCTCACTAAACAGAACAGGATGTGAAACAAGCAAAACAAGGTTAGCACAACAGGCCTGTGGTACTGCATGAGAGCAACCAAAGCCTATGGCTGGCCCCAAACTGGAAAACTCAGAACAAAATTCCACCTTAAACAATTCTCTCAGTCACACAATCAGTACAATCCATTTTGTTGACTTTCTTCTTTAAGATTCTTCTTTCCTTGGTCACAATCAGTTACCAGTTAGAATGGCCTCCATATTGTGGGCATAAAATACACACCAGGTACAGGGATTCAGTAAGGCATCCATAAATAATACAATGTTTGAATAATATATTTTTAGATTTAAATTATCATTACTTTTGATGATAGGTGCAGGTGTCTGTATGCAATGAGAGCGGCGCTCCATGCAGCAGGAATGCTGTGCAGAAAGGAAAGCCTGTCTGCTGCTTTGTCTGTATACGATGTGCTAAAGGAGAGTTGTCAGAGGAGAGTAGTGGTTAGTCTAAATGAGCCCAGCTAATCCATTACAATCTATCTGATGTAAATGACATGCATTAGCTAGGTATGCTAACTGTATTAGTTACTTTGAATGGAGCAGCTGTGCAGTGGAGACGAGTGTGTTTGATTCCACATCAGAGCAAATGTAAATAAAATACGTTTCGTAGTATTGAGCACTGCTATGTATCTCTCTCACGTTTTGAAGTGTTACCTTCTTTTTGGCTGGTTGATGGAACTGTAGAAAGCCAGACATGCTCTGTGTGAAACACTAGGCCCATGCAACATAGAATGCAGCGTGTACACACAGCTCTGGCTACTGACAGTTTTTTCTTTCAAAATAACATGCTGCACATTAAGTACCATGCAACAAAGTACACATTACACTGTACACATCCACTGTAGGACAATAACTTATTTTACACAGTTAAAAAAAACACCATATTAACATTTATACATCAGTATTATTCACATTTAAACATTCACCAGAAAAAGGCACCATATGCAGACTAGGGTAGCCAATGTCAACTGTTTTGCCTCTGGTTTGCCTCCGTGTCTCAGCGGATATCTGAATGCTGGTATGCAAATATGAGTACAAGTAAATGAGCCCAATATCCAATACCAGTATCAGTATCGCTACACCCCTAGTATCATGTACACTGCTCAAAAAAATTGAAGGAACACTTTGAAAACACATCAGATCTCAATGGGAAAAAAAATCATGCAGAATATGTTTTCTCATATGGACCGGGTAATGTGTTAGGAACGAAAGGATGCCACATTGTTTGATGGAAATGAAAATGATCACCCTACAGAGGGTTGAATTCAAAGACAAACAATGATGCAGCAGGCAAGTCCATTTAACCAAAATTCCATTGCAGCAACTCAAAATGGTACTCAGTAGTTTGTATGGCCTCCACATGCTTGTATGCATGCCTGACAACGTCGGGGCATGCTCCTAATGAGACGACGGGTGGTGTCCTAGGGGATCTACTCCCAGATCTGGACCAGGGCATCACTGAGCTCCTGGACAGTCTGAAGTGCAACCTGGCGGCGTTGGATGGACCAAAACAATGTCCCAGAGGTGTTCTATTGGATTTAGGTCAGGCGAGGGAGGGGGCCAGTCAATGGTATCAGTTCCTTCATCCTCCAAGAACTGCCTGCATACTCTCGCCACATGAGGTCAGGCATTGTCGTGCACCAGGAGGAACCCAGGACCCACTGCACCAGCGTAGGGTCTGACAATGGATCCAAGGATTTCATCCTGATGCCTAATAGCAGTCAGGGTGCCCTTGTCTAGCCTGTAGAGGTCTGTGCGTCCTTCTAGGGATATGCCTCCCCAGACCATCACTGACCCACCACCAAACCGGTCATGCTGAATGATGTTGCAGGCGGCATAACGTTCTCCACAGCGTCTCCAGACCCCAAAACTCCCACAAAATCCAACCTAATAGTCCTCACTTTAAAATGACTAACTTATTTCAGGCTTTACAGAGTGACTAGCGGCAGTGCACAGACACCAAATGTACACCAGAGTATTGCTATTTCTTGATAAATCAAGTAACTCCAGCAAGAACCTGAAATCAATCATTCAGTCACACAATGTTTTACCTTGCTTCTCCTTTACACTAACTTTCTACATCCATAGATCCCTAAGTATTCTGTGATGACAGAGACCCAGTTTTCAGTCAATAAAATGTTTAATCCATGTTTAATAACGATGCTATACAATACAGGGCGGTTGTTCTAAAGTAAATAGGTTTTTAATGCTTAGCAAGACGTAAGATGTTGACCACATTAGAGCTGGTATCCAAGGTCAGTATACATGCTATTGTAGGAAACAATAATTCCAAATATGGCTGTTAAAGAGGCATGTGCTTAATGAACTTATATGGGAACATTAGCACATACCCCTGACTGATTTGTCATTTGTTTTAAGCAACAGAATACCGCAGTTATTTACTATTCATTTATTTTGAGGAGGTACTGAGCAGAAATTTGAATACATAACTAAAATTGTTTATGACAGGCAAGTAGGTATGGTATACAGAGACTCTTAACATACACTATATTGCCAAAAGTATCTGCTCGTCTGTCTTCACACACATATGAACTTGAGTGACATCCCATTCTTAATCCATAGGGTTTAATATCATGTTGGCCCACCCTTTACAGCTATAACAGCTTCAACTCTTCTGGAAAGGCTTTCCACAAGGTTTAGGAATGTGTTTATGGGAATTCTAGACTATTTATCCAGAAGGGCATTTGTGAGGTCAGACACTGATGTTGGATGAGAAGGCCTGGCTCGCAGTTTCATCTCAAAGGTGTTCTATCGGGTTGAGGTCAGGACTCTGTGCAGGCCAGTCAAGTTCTTCCACACCAAACTCGCTCATCCATGTCTTTATGGACCTTGCTTTGTGCACTGATGCGAAGTCATGTTTCCGAAGTCATGTTTCCCAGGAAGGGGCCGTCCCCAAACTGTTCCCACAAAGTTGGGAGCATGAAATTGTCCAAAATCTCTTGGTCTGCTGAAGCATTAAGAGTTTCTTTCACTGGGGCCGAGCCCACCTCCTGAACAACAACCCCACACCATAATCCCCCCTCCACCAAACTTTACACTCGCCACAATGTAGTCAGGCAAGTACTGTTCTCCTGACAACCACCAAACCCAGACTCGTCAATCGGATTGGCAGACGGAGAAGTGTGATTGGTCACTCCAGAGAACACGTCTCCACTGCTCTAGAGTCCTGTGGCAGTGCTTTACACCACTGCATTTGACGCTTTGCATTGCACTTGGTGATGTGTCACGGTATGGCGCTGTAGGGAGGACCCAAGTGCAGAGACACAGGGCCGAGTGAAGTTAGAGTTTTATTGTAAATATGATTATTGTAATGGGTGAAGCTCTCTCTCCCTGAATTGAAAGAAGAGAGAACGGTGGGGATCGAACCCCTGACCTGTGGTGTGGGAAACCTATGCTCTACCTCTACGCCACTTGGGAGCACAGATAACAAATGGAGTTACACCCTTGCAACAAGGATGTAAAATAAAGGTGGGAAAAAAGGCAAACAAAGGAGACACTGCATGGGTGTGACTCAAACAAAGGATGGTTTCTGTAAAACAGGAAATAAACAATTCTCTTAAAATAAAGTACTTTTTGCTCCTTCACTACTTGGAGTTTTATTTTATTTTATTTGTCAGAGCTGGGTCTGCGTTATCCCAGCTCAGAAATTAAGTATCTCCTTTCCTCTTTCTTTTTAAGTTTCGCTCAGCTTGCTTGGCCTTGCTTGGCCTTGCCATACCGGTCACCCCTCTAAAATGGTGCGACAAAGACTGTTGCTTGACACCATCTTAAATAGGGCACCTGGCAGGTGCCTCCAATCATTCCTGATTGCCCTGGGAGCTCTTGGGCCTGCTGGTGGCAGATGGTACTGCATGCCCCCTTACAGTAAGGCTTGGATGCAGCTGCTCGGCCATGGAAACCCATTCCATGAAGCTCTCTACACACTATTCTTGAGCTAATCTGAAGGCCACATGAAGTTTGGAGGTCTGTAGCGACTGACTCTGCAGAAAGTTGGTGACCTCTGTGCCTCAGCATCCACTGACCCCGCTCTGTCATATTACGTGGTCTACCACTTCATGGCTCAGTTACTGTTGTTCCACTTCCACTTTGTTATAATCCAAACGTCAGTTGACTGTGGAATATTTAGTAGGGAGGAAATTTCACGATTGTACTTGTAGCACAGGTGGCATCACAGTACCACACTGGAATTCACTGAGCTCCTGAGAGCGACCCATTCTTTCACTAATGTGTGTAGAAGCAGTCTGCATGTCTAGGTGCTTGGTTCTATACACTTGTGGTCATGGAAGTGATTGGAACACCTGAATTCAATGATTTGGATGGGGGAATGAATACTTTTGGCAATATAGTGTATCATCACCAAAAAACAATGGAAACAAAGCACCAAAAACAATACAGCAGCAAACTGACGAGAGAGAGGCCTGAGGCCTACCGTTTTCAGATTAGTGCTGCTCACATCTGAAAGCCACACCTCTTTTGACTGGGACCAATGGTGTAAGATTACCTTGAAGAATGTGCATTTCTATCTGTATAAATGCCACAAATGCTTCCTGTCCAACCAGTTGTGACATCAGACCTTGTACACACTTAATCACTGTCTTTTCTTAGTAGTTGAATGGGTGGATGGAGTCTATCTTTACTCTCCTGCATGTGGTAATGGCCATCATCAATTTTTCCACAACAAATGGGACTTTCTGTAGCCTGCTAGGACAGCCTATATACCCAGAATTTTATAAGGACGGTGATATCATAATTGGAGGGATTTTCCCTTTCCATACAATTTGGGAAATCACAGACATGTCCTATAAAGTCAAACCATCACCACGGAAGTGCATGAGGTAAGTAGCAAGACGAACAGATTATTATTCATTGAATGAATATGTATTATTTTAAACAGTGATGTTACACAGTAGTAATATATTTCTACTTATCATCCTAAAAATGTCTGTGTATATTTTTTACTTCTTAATCCAGTCTTGATTTCAGAACTGTGCAGTTTTCACAGTCAATGATCTTTGCAATAGAGGAGATAAACAACAGCTCCTCTTTACTCCCTGGTGTCTCACTGGGCTACAAGATCTATGACACATGCGGATCCACTGCTGTGGGGGTTAGAATAGCTATGGCACTTGTTAATGGAAATGAGAACTCAACACTGAATGAGCAGTGCACAAAGCCAGCACAGGCGCAAGCCATAATTGGAGAGACATACTCATCAGTATCGATGGCTATTGCTAAGAGTGTTGGACCTTTCAGCATTCCAGTAGTATGCATTCATGTCATTTTTTAATCTATATTATGAGTATTAAAATTCTTTTCAGAACTTGAACCTTGAATGTTAAATGCAGTAACAACTGACAAAGCATAACGTAATCCCTGACCTACCTGTGTGTATCTGTTTTTAGATCAGTCCCTATTCCACCTGTGAGTGTCTCAGTGACAAACGGAAATATCCCTCATTTCTGCGCACTATACCCAGTGATTACTACCAGAGCAGAGCACTGGCAGAGATGGTCAAACAGTTTGGCTGGACCTGGGTGGGAGCAATAAGAAAAGATGATGATTATGGAAACATTGGGATGGCTGCATTTGCTGAAGCTGCAGAACAGCTGGGCGTATGTTTAGAATATTCCCTTCCATTTTTTACAACCTACTCACAGGAAAAAGTGCTGAGAATGATCCAGCAGATCAAAAGCTCTACTTCTCGAGTAATAGTGATATTTGTCCCTGATTGGGATATGGAGATTTTGCTTAATGCATTTTATGAGCACAACATTACTGGATACCAGTGGGTTGGAACTGAAGGCTGGATTTCTGATTCAAATGTAGCCAGACTGGATAAGCACAACATATTGCAAGGAGCCATAGGGCTATCAATACTGAACACAAAGGTGACAGGTGTGGAGGACTTTATCTTGGATATACGTCCAGTGGAGGCTGCAGGGAGTGATTTTTATATTGACTTTTGGGAAACTTTGTTTAAGTGCAAATATACTGTACAGAATGACTCAGAATACACAACAGTGTGTACAGGCCAAGAAAACCTGTCTGAAACAGCCTTCACAGACATGACCCTAATGCCCATTTTCAGTAATGTGTACAAAGCTGTATATTCTGTTGCACATACCCTGCACGGCCTTCTCGGCTGCACACAAACGTGTCCTACAAAGAGGCAGCCCGATCCTCTGACTGTAAGTAAAAAGTATGTCTAAGCACAGATGTTCAGCCTTAAATCTCACAGCTCTGCTTCAGAAAAAAAAATGCCAAAAAGCTGCACATTCATAAAGAAAGTTTATTTTTTATTTATAGTATTTTTGTTTCATCAGTTTCTAGAACATCTGAAAAAGGTGCGCTTCAAAACTAAAGATGGTGAAGAGGTTTATTTTGATAAAAATGGTGACCCTGTGGCAAAATATGAAATAATAAACTGGCAGACTATTGAAGATCACCATGAGTTTGTCACTGTTGGACTTTATGATTCTTCTTTCCCTGCTCACAATCGATTAACAGTGAGAATGGCCTCTATTGTGTGGTCACAAAATACAAATAAGGTACAGGGACAGAACTGCACTTCGGTCTCAATGTAGCATGGCTATTTCATATAAAGGTTGTAAATACATATGAATTAAATGATTTACTATTCACAATTTATTTTGATCATAGGTGCCGGTGTCTGTGTGCAGTGAGAGCTGTCCTCCAGGGACCAGGAAGGCTGTGCAGAAAGGAAAGCCTATCTGCTGCTTTGACTGTATACCATGTGCAGAAGGAGAGATCAGTAATATGACAGGTACAAACATTCATAAAAGATGAAGTACTGCTGTAACTGTTTTGACAGAAGACAACGGCAACATTATATGAAATTCTTCCTGAGTTGCTGTCCCTGTGAATTTTGTTATTCATGTTATTTCTCTCTCTCTGACAGACTCGATTAAATGTGAACAGTGCTACCAGGACTACTGGTCAAATCTACACAGGAATGAATGTGTAACAAAGGAAATTGAATTCTTAGCATATGAGGAAACTATGGGAGTTCTGCTAACAGCTATTTCAATTATTGGTACATTGATTACAATAATAATACTAATCATATTCTTAAGACATAAAGATACTCCAATAGTCAAAGCCAACAATTCAGAGCTGAGCTTCTTATTGCTCTTCTCACTGGCTCTGTGTTTCCTCTGTTCACTTACTTTCATTGGTCGGCCCTCTGAGTGGTCCTGTGTGCTGCGCCACACAGCGTTCGGGATCACCTTCGTCCTCTGTATCTCCTGTGTTCTGGGGAAAACAATAGTGGTGTTAATGGCCTTCAGAGCTACACTTCCAGGCAGTAATGTGATGAAATGGTTTGGGCCTCCACAGCAGAGACTCAGTGTTCTCGCCTTCACTCTCATACAGGTTCTTATTTGTGTTCTTTGGTTAACAACATCTCCTCCTTTCCCCTTCAAAAACCTAAAGCACTACAAGGAAAAGATCATTCTAGAGTGTCAGTTAGGTTCAGCAGTAGGGTTCTGGGCGGTTCTAAGTTATATAGGGTTTCTGGCTTTGCTGTGTTTTATTCTGGCTTTTCTGGCTCGGAAGCTGCCGGATAAGTTTAATGAAGCCAAGTTCATCACATTCAGCATGCTCATATTCTGTGCAGTGTGGATCACCTTCATCCCAGCTTATGTCAGCTCTCCTGGAAAGTTCACTGTAGCTGTGGAGATATTTGCTATTCTGGCCTCCAGCTTTGGTTTGTTATTCTGTATATTTCTTCCAAAGTGTTATATAATCATACTGAAACCAGAACAGAACACTAAAAAACAAATGATGGGAAAAGTGCCAGTTAAGTGAGATGCACATTCACTATTAATATAGTTTTATATAAAGCACCCCTACAAATATAATCTTAATAATAATTATATGTTTAAATGTAAGTAATGTTTACATTTTAAAACATATAACCAAAAGAGCATAATACCACTGATTTTTAAAAACGCCTGCATTATTAAAGGTGTAGATGTAACAAAGCAAGAGTGGTTTGATGTCAACATTCTAGAGAAACTGACTTTTCTTTTTGTGCCCATTAGGAACCAGGGGTCATAATGCATAGAACACAAATACAGCCTCTTCAATAAAGCTCATGCAGCTGATGAACTGTACAAAAAATATTAAGGACATCTAAAGTTCTATGTACATTTTGCATATTTAGTTCTTTAAAAAAAGAGCTGATCTAACAATAAAATGTATGTTTCTAAATGATCTGCAATGTTATCTGAATCATTTGAAATTAAGATAAATCTTCTGTTTTTCTATTGTTAGGTTGTGGTAAAATATTCCAACAAACAAACAAAAATAGTTGTTATCACAACTATTTAATATATGCACTTTTTAATGTATTGGATTGAAGAGCCGAGGGTCCAAAACGGAAACAAAAGCAAGTACCAAATCTAAGGTGTCTGATATGGCCACTTTATTAGCTGCATTATTCAAGTCAAGTAGTTTATTGTCAATATTTCAATATGTACAAGACATACAGAGAAATTGTGTTACTCTCCGACCCAAGGTGCAGCACATGAACATTTAACGATAAACAGATTATAACTAAAACAAGAGAATAATTAATATAATAAACACCGAACATAAAATTGCTGAACGCAAGACATACGATAAAATAAGGGTCCTGAGAAAGACATGAATGAGACAATAAGGACAATAAAGTGACATGTGCACCATCAGAATTAAGATGTTAGGATGTAAGATTAGGATTACGTAAGATTTGGAGGCATTTCTAATGGAAATGTTTAATTGCATGGAAGAGCATTTTGTAACGTGGGTTTTAACGTGAGTATTCAAAGAGCACAAAGTCAACATTTGGTGTGTGTCGAGGATGTAAAAAGATTTGTTAAAATAATTTTGATTTTGCATTTAGGAGCTAAACATTGAGCCTGGAACTTCTTTTTAAACCTGACTACATCAAGGTTAGCACAACAATCCTGTGGTACTGCATGAGAGTAACCAAAGCCTATGGCTGGCCCCAAACTGGAAAACTCTGAACAAAATTCCACCTTAAACAATTCTCTCAGTCACACAATCAGTACAATCCATTTTTCACTTTCTACCTTCTTTACACTGATTTTCAAAATCCTTAGATGGCAAAGTCTTCTGTGATGATTGACAGCCAGAGATGTTTACAGAGAGTTCGGTTAAACATTAAGAGATACTTACCCAAAAGGTTCAAACACTTGTTGATAAAACCGGTGACCCTGTGGCTAAATATGAAATAATACATTGGCAATCTAGTTTATCACTGCTGGTCTTTAAGGTTATTCTTTTCTAGTACACAATCAATTAACAGTTAGAATGGCCACTATAGTGTGGGCACAAAATACACAGTAGGTACAGTGATTCAATAAAGCATGCATATGTCATACAATGTTTGAATAATCTGCAAAAAAAAAAGATTTAAGATTTAAATTTTTAGATTTAAATTATCATTACTTTTGATGATAGGTGCCAGCGTATGTGACACTAATGCATGAGAATATATTATACGATCTGAAAAACTCAAAAAAATCCAACACAAAATCCAACCTAATAGTCCTCACTTGACTGACTGTCATGGCTTTACAGGGGGAGTTCACAGACACCAGATGTACACTGGAGTAATGCTATTTCTTTCAAAGTACTAGAATTATCAATAGACAAATCAAGTAACTCCAGAAAGAACCTGAAATCAATCATTCAGTCACACAATGTTTTACCTTGATTCTCCTTTACACTAACTTTCTACATCCATAGATCCCTAAGTATTTTGTGGTGACAGAGACCCAGTTTTCAGTCAATAAACTCGAATGTTTAATCCATGTAAAATAAACATACTATACAATATAGCGTGGTAGTTCTAAAGCAAATAAGTTTTTAATGCTTAGCAAGATGTAAGATGTTCCAAATATGGCTGTTAAAGAGGCCTGTGCTTAATGAACTTATATGGGAAAAGTAGCACAGGCTCCATGCCATAATTACAACTCATACAAAGCCAGCTGTATACCCCTGACTGATTCGTCATTTGTTTTAAGCAATTTTCCATCAGGAGGTATTGAGCGGACATTTGAATATTTAACTAAAATTGTTTATGACAGGCAAGTAGGTATGGTATACAGAGA
>CM067486.1:3000313-3066345 GCA_034552555.1 Semaprochilodus insignis
CACAGCAGAGACTCAGTGTTCTCGCCTTCACTCTCATACAGGTTCTTATTTGTGTGCTTTGGTTAACAACATCTCCTCCTTTCCCCTTCAAAAACCTAAAGCACTACAAGGAAAAGATCATTCTAGAGTGTCAGTTAGGTTCAGCTGTAGGTTTCTGGGCTGTGCTGGGTTATATAGGGTTTCTGGCTCTTCTGTGTTTTATTCTGGCTTTTCTGGCTCGGAAGCTGCCGGATAAGTTTAATGAAGCCAAGTTCATCACATTCAGCATGCTGATATTCTGTGCCGTTTGGATCACCTTCATCCCAGCTTATGTCAGCTCTCCTGGAAAGTTCACTGTAGCTGTGGAGATATTTGCTATTCTGGCCTCCAGCTTTGGTTTGTTATTCTGTATATTTCTTCCAAAGTGTTACATAATCATACTGAAACCAGAACAGAACACTAAAAAACAAATGATGGGCAAAGTGCCAGCTAAGTGAGCTGCATGTTACAACTTAACATATTAACATTTTATCTTAAAGAGGGGCACCACGGTTTTGAAAAGTCTGCATAGATTGATAGTTGTTGGCATTCTTATCCATGAAAAATCAGGCATAAATTATATTTTTAAAAAATTATAATTAAAAATAAATATTTAAATCAAAATCAATGTTCACTTGTCACACAACAAGCCAAACAAAGACATTCATTTGGTATTTAAAATAACCACTGCACCTACATGTGGCTTCTGGGCTTTTATATGAGAAGTTTATAACAGTAATAGTGGTTAATCTGGCAAAAGTGGTAAATCTAAAAAAAACTTCCAAAAACTTTTGGAAGCTTTGAAAACTTCAAACTTTCATGCCATAGTTATGTGTGAGGTGTGTTTTGTTTTTGTATTGATGTAAAAATCTGGTGTAGTTGTGGACTGGAGGTTAGGGAACCAGTCTTATGATCAAAAGGTCACCAGTTTGATTCCTGAACTGTCAAGACACGACTGACCTCCAACTGCTCTCCAGGCACCATGGATAGGGCTGCCCACTGCTCTGGGTATATGTGCTCACTACCCCCTAGTGTGTGTGCGTGTGTGCATGTTTCAGTGCAAGGATGCCTTAAATGGTGAGGTCTGTGTGTAAGCAAAAATGGTCAATGGTTCTATACATAATATTACCAAAAACACAAACAACTATACCACATAAAATATTACTAAAATTGTATATTATTATTATTATAATTATGTTTTACAATACAGTTGGTGTGAAATTACATGTTTAATATATTAAACCATGTGCTTATTCACGTTTTTTCATGCTACATAAACACTTTCCATGCTCACTTTTAATACAGTATGTTCATTCTGTAGGAACATATCTGCATGTCTAAGGCAGTTCACGCTTCTTTCCTTTCCACTTTCCACATGTTCACACAGTTCTAGGCCGTGTTATCCGTCATTAGCTTTTTCATAAGTTCTTCATTTTTGTGTGTATTTTATAGGGTTGAAGAAATCAGCATCACTGTGCTGCACTGCAAAGAGAATCACGTTTCACTAATCATCAAAACAAATAAATTAGTGACTTCTGCTATTATAGTCATCATGCAGGTGGGTCAGGGGAGGTTGAGCCAGGCAGTGATACCTCTAAGTTCACCTGAACAACAGAATAGACTGGATATATAACCTCTGATATACTGTGCACGGCAGGACAGAGCATGTTATTCCTACTTAGGTCTTTTAATAAATGCACCACACTAGCCCTAAACACAATTGGCATGTCTGGGCAACCATGGACTGATGAACTGGAGCAATTACAGGCTGCAGGACAGGAAAAAGCAGGTTAAGCTGCAGGACTAGAGGAGTCATCCAAGAAGCTTGAAGAACACCATAAATACACAATTCCAGTCACAGGCAACATTGGTCTAATTATTAAGTGAACTGCATCAATGGACAGGATCACTGGGCCTCATTTAAACATTAATCGAAAGCATTAATCATTTAATAGGGAGTTAGATCCCATTTGGATCCCATCCCAAACATCCTATCAATGAGCAGGTGTCTTCAAACCTTAATGGACATAATCCAAATAGTGAATTGCCAGAATTGCAGCAACACCAAAGTAGCACTTTCTGTGAAGGTTTAAACATAGTTGGAACATTCTATTCAAAAAGTCACACTTAAGTATCGATTAATTATTATTGATTTATTGGTCTGAATTTGACATGCAAATATTTATAGATCAATGTACAAGCTGATAGAGTCAGGTCCATAAGTATTTGGACAGACAGCTAACTCTTTTTGTAGTTTGGCCTCGCCACCACACCTACACCACCATAATGGATTTGAAGGAAAACAGTGAAGATGTGACTGAAGTGTAGAATTTCAGCTTGAATTTAACGCGTTTAACAAAACTACTATATTAACCACGTAGAAACTGGTAAGCAATGTGTGGATGATTTCACCATATAATTTGCCAACATGGGACACTCTGTGCTGAATGAGGGCAAATAAAACAGAAATATGATACGAAATGCAGTGCTGCTTTAAAATTTGAGAACCTTTTAGAATTTTCTACATTTCTGTATAAATTTGACCTAAACTTTCATCAGATCCTTAATCCAATAGAAGTGTTGTGGACGGACCTGAAACAAGCAGTTCTTTGAAGAAAACCCACCAACATAAAAGCTGAAGCTGTTTTGTACGGAGGAATGGGCTGAAATTCCTCCAAGCTGAGGTGCAGGACTAACTAACAGTTACTGGAAACATTTAGTTGCAGTTATTGCTGCACAAAAGGGTCATGACAGATACTGAAAGCAAAGGTTTACATTCTTTTGCCACTCACAGATTTATAATACTGAATCATTTTCCTCAATAAATAAATGGCCACGTCTAATGTTTATGTCTCATTTGTTTAATGTGGTTCTCCTTATCTACTTTTAGTACTTGTGTGAAAATCTGACCAAGTTTTAGGTCACATTTATGCAGAAATATAGAACATTCTACAAGGTTCACAAAGTTTCAAGCACCACTGTACTTCCTACACTCCACTTCATACATTTTCTCTGCCTGTATAACATACCAACAACAGCCACATTACATTTCTTCATCACTTTTTTCACCACAATGTTTAAAAAGAGACTGACACTCAGTGACAGCCTTGACAGTGTGCTACAAACAATAAAGAAACTGTAGCTCACCCAAAGACACGTGATCTCAGACTGTCAGACTTAATAAGGTAGTGATTTCTTAAAGGAGTGTTATAATCATCATTAAAAAAAACAAAAAAACATT
Organism: Semaprochilodus insignis; assembly: GCA_034552555.1. Classification (NCBI taxonomy): domain Eukaryota; kingdom Metazoa; phylum Chordata; class Actinopteri; order Characiformes; family Prochilodontidae; genus Semaprochilodus; species Semaprochilodus insignis. The sequence continues at coordinate 3,003,573 of CM067486.1, forward strand.
GAACAATTAGATTATGTTCCTCTGAAACCGGTAGGAGTCAGAAATGTGATCACTACAGTGGAAAAATGTGAAATGCAGTGGACATATGACACTGTTCTTTCTATCGTAATATGCAGAATATCTGCCAATATGAAAGGCAAAATCTCCATTACATAGACTAGATGCATTTCAATTTGGCAGAAATTCCTCTCCATAGGATGGAGGAAGAAAGGGGAATTCTCCTGCGAGCACGAGAGTGATCCGGCTGCTACAGCAGAAAAGGTAGGCAAGAGCAGACAGATATCCTATAAACCACTGGAAGTAAACTTACCCAAAGACCACCTAACTACATTTGGTTACCAGATGAGTGAGCTGTAACATTTCATTGTTTGGGAACTAAATTTGAATTAATTTAAACTGAACTGAGCTTGACTTACTGTCTGCTTGAACCTAAAGGTCAACTACATCACAATCTACTGGCTCTTTGAAAAGTTGTGATTGCAAAGTCCGCTCCCTCCTGTCCTTTGGTAGCAATGTTTAGGAACAGAAGAGACTACTATGGCCAAAGTTTAGAATGACTGAAATATCAGAAATATCCAGCGACTAGCATGTTTGCAATGGCGATAGTTAATCATTCTTAAACTACTAAATAAGCACACACATGTGCCACCAAGTCCACTGGACCCAGGCCCAAAAATCTTCAGACATTTACCAGCAGTTTTAGTACCAAGATGCAAGATACATAATACAAAGAGATTACAAGGCTACCAAGCAGAAGCCAAAACTGAAGTGTCAAATGTGTCCACTTTTAAATACTATAGTGCTCATCTGTTAGACACAATCTACTGAAATTTGGGAGCATTCCTGAGTAGACGCAGGCTCAGTGGAAAGCAAAGAATTAAACACTAGTGTGGATTCAGTAAAATAGGGTATTGCTGCAGGGCCTGCAGTAGAGGCTAATGGTGCTACACGGGAGCTAAAGGAGTAAGCAAGCGATATGGCTGGCCACATACTAGAATAGTCAAGGGCAGGGCTGAGGTGCAACTAGCTTTAGCAGTCATAGATGGAGAGCAGCCCACCTCAAACTGTAACTACATTTTCTCAGCTGGACACACTAAAAGGAAAAAAGGGGAAAAAGCAACAACAGCAACAACAAATCAGTTACCTCAGCAGAGAAAGACAAGCAAGTCATTGAGTTCAAATTAGTTGAAGAAGTGAAATGAAGAAGATGAAAATGCCTAGATTTTAGAAAAAAGGCTTTTAGCTTTTCCTACTTTATTAATTCATCTTCATCATTCCTGATGAAATTAATGTGGCAGTAAATACATAGTTAATATAGTTAAAACAACCCACTGGTAGCTAAGTAAGTTCACTCTGCACACCAATATTTTGGAGCTATTACCTGCATTGTCTTCACATGCTTTTTCATTATTGCCATCTCAGTGCCACATTGCGCTGGTTGTGAATGTAAAGAACCCCACTGTCCACATGAGAGGAGAACAGAGTTACACAGTGTATTATATGGTCAACTGTGGAAGTAAATGGGCAGTTGGGAGATTGATCACCAGGGACATGATGCAGGCAATGATCAAGTCTAATCATTGCACTCTAGTGTGTCTAGTGTGTGACGAGATATTTTCAGTGACAGTGGTCTAAATTTTCAGAATATCATCACCTGGCTGCAGAAATGACACTGGTTAAGCACCATGACAGAGAACGAAGAAAGCATGCTTTTGCTTTTCCAGTGCATCTCCTGTATGTCATCCAGATTTGGTCACTTGGGTGACACTTATTAAGAATGAGTCATATCATCTTAACCTTGTGGCCCATGAAGAGCTCTGCTATGATGGCAAGGCTTAGCGCATGAAAGAGAAGCCGGCCCTATATTCGCGATATGCAAGGATTTAACTTTCTGCACACACGTTTCCTTTACTGTCATGTGAGCATTGGTGTTAGCAACCGACAGGTCCATTGTCCAAAACCTCATTGTATCCAAATCTTGTAAAACTGCTTTTAACTATTGTACAACCTGGGAGGCAGTGGTCTTGGTATGTCAAAGTACCTTAAATAATCTGCAGGAATAGTTTGACAGTAGTTTGACAAGTCTTTTCCATGGTCTGCCTGGTAGATGTGTTAGTGTGAGAGGCTTCATTTCCTGTGTGCATTTCACCTTAAGACACATTTGTCAGGACTGAACCTTCCGTTTGATTTCATTCACAGACTGCAGCGCATCATCAGGTCTGCAGAAAAGACCACTGGAGTTAAACTACCCGCACTGTTGGATCTGCACACTTCCAGAACCAGGAAGCGTGCAGAGATCATCACTGATCCACCACACCCTTGCCATCACCTGTTCCAGCGTCTTCCCTCAAGCCAGCGCTTTAGCCAAATGAGGATCAAGACAAATGAGGATAAAGACATACAATCCACACTGCTTTTATTTATCTAGAACCACATAAACACACTACAATTCACACTGCTCTTATTAATCTAGAACTACATAAACACATTACAGTCCACTGCTCTTATTTACCTAGAACTACATAAACACATAGAATCCACACTGCTCTTATTAATCTAGAACTACATAAACACATTACAGTCCACTGCTCTTATTTACCTAGAACTACATAAACACATAGAATCCACACTGCTCTTATTAATCTAGAACTACATAAACACATTACAGTCCACTGCTCTTATTAATCTATAACTACATAAACACATACAATCCACACTGCTTTTATTTATCTAGAACCACATACACATTACAATTCACACTGTTCTTATTAATCTATAACCACATAAACACATTACAATCCACTGCTCTTATTTATCTAGAACCATATAAACACATTACAGTCCACACTGCTCTTATTAATCTAGAACTAAAACACCTACAATCCACACTGCTCTTATTTACCTAGAACTAAAATACATACAATCCACACTGCTCTTATTTATCTAGAACTACAGGACACTTCTCTCACTTCCTCTTCTTGCTGTATTGCACTTCTTATTTACCATCACTCCATCCTCTGTACTAAATGTCTCAGACTGGTGTTTCTTCTTGTACTCCACTTCTATATCTCAATGAAGCCTGATTCTGATGCTGATTCTGATAAGATGTCATGCCACCACACAACTATAATTATCAAGTAACTTGCTCTTGTTCAGTTTGAAGAGGAAATGCTCCCTAATTACCTACATTATCTGGGATGTTTGATTTTATACGCTCTAAAAAACAAAGCCCTGATAGTGTTCCTATATTTGCTATGTAACCGTATAAAACCATCATAAAGTTTGCAGGTGACACAGCAGTAACTGGGCTGACCACAGACAGTGTTTATTCAAGATAAATATTCAACACATTGTTTTTTATACAGTTACAAACCATCCTGTTCTATAGGTCCCAGTAAAGTAAACCACAGGGGGCCAGTCAATTGATTGACAGTGTCACCAAGGCAGGGCCGAGAGGAGGACAGCTTTAAAGTGGCAACAGTCAAATCTGCTAAGTGCCTTTCTTCTTCCTCACTCATTCAACTAGCGCTGCCAATGGGTTACACGATGGTTCAATAATGCCCCCTACTGGCATTTATTTTAGGCTGTGCTCCACAATCTACCATATCACCAATGGGAGCCAGTCTGGCCGGAGCTGAATTGGGGGAAATACAGGACTACTGTATTGGGGGGAATACAGGTACAGCACTCCCGTGAGAACGGACGTTAACAACAGCCTGCGTCACCTAGCCACTACGCAAGCCGCATAGGTCTCTGTGACGTGTTGAAGATGTAAGGCCTGTGCATCCCTCATTTCTCACTAATGCTAATTTCTCACTAATTCCATTTGGTTTGCTGGCTCTGCCACAAATCATAGCACCCATGCAAGCCAGAGCCAGCAAACCAAATGGAATATGGGTAGTTGATTAGTCTCAACTTCAGGTTTTCTCTTTTCTCTCCTTATTTCCATCATCTGCGACATATGCAGGATGATAGATAACATAACGAAGCAGTAGGGCATAAAATCACTTGAGCAGCTGCTCTGCCTACTATGTCTGGCCTTGTCAGTTCTACTTCCACTGTGACCCACAGAATTAAACTCCTAGGGCTATCTCTGAGGCAATGTACATGGAAATTTCAACACTGTCCACAAAACCCATTGGCTAGTTGACATAGTTAGTTGATTAAACACTTCAAACACCATGTAAAGATTTCAATGCCAACAAGAGACTAGAATCAAGTAACACTCACTGTGTCATGGAAAGTATTGAGGGGAAAAAAGGCAAATACAGCAACAGCTTCAAACCTTGGGGACAGCGGACCCAAATTAAAACTGATGAACAGAAAGAAGTGCTGTAACATAGATCTCTTAAAGGGACAGTGTATATCATGGCTGTTGTGATAAAACCTTGCATCTCCAAAATAGTACATTTTATGGAAAAAAACACTTAAAACGTCAATAAAAGTAATTTTGAAACATTACTACGGGTTCATTATTCTGGTATTATTATGATTATTAAAGTTCTGATGCATTGTAAATGGCAGATATATATGGTATACCAACATACAATGGATATATTAGGATTATTATAGTACGATATTTATTATTATGATGTTATATTGCGATGTAACTACACAAAAAAATCCATAATATCAAGAAAAACAGATAACTATACTGTTTAAAACGATAACATGAAAAAGGCCTCTTTTAAGATAAACACTTGAAAGGCACGCCTCCTGACTATGGCCCACCTGCGTAATCTTATCACAGAGGATCTGCCTATCCATCTGTATAAATATCGCAAATCCGTCTCGTTCAGCCACAAACATAAGACCTGACACACACAACCATTATCTGTACCTACTTAATGGACAGGTGAATGGAGTCTCTTTTTACTCTTTTGCAGTTGGTTACAGCCATCATCAGTTTTTCTGGGGCTAATGAAACATGCAGCCTGCAGGGAGAGTCTGAATACCCACAACTTTCAAAGGATGGTGATATCATAGTTGGAGGGATTTTCCCCTTTCATAGCAGTTGGGATATCTCAGACTTGTCCTATTTGGCGAAGCCACATCCACCAGAATGCAGGAGGTAAGCAGCAAGAGAAAATAAGCAACCTGAGCGACGCCTACATATCAGTAATGCTGTTATACTAAAATGATATGTGGATTTGTCTTTACATTTGTACTGTGCAGTCTCGATTTCAAAGGGTTCCAGTATTCGCAGTCCTTGATTTTTGCAACAGAGGAGATCAACAACAGTTCTTCTTTACTGCCTGGTGTCTCGCTAGGTTACAAGATATATGACACCTGCAGATCTACAGCCATAGCAGTTAAAAATGTCATGGCACTTGTAAATGGAAACGGGAAAACAGCTTTGGAGGAGCCCTGCACCAAGCCAGCCCAGGTGCAAACCATAATCGGTGACACATACTCATCAGCTTCCATGGCTATTGCAAGTATTATCGGACCTTTCAGGATTCCCATGGTAGAATGTTTTTAATTTCTTATTATTCAATATTTTAAGGCAGAAAGCTCAAGTTTAAATTCAGGTTATAGCTGAGCTTTAATACTTGTAATATTAGTGGTGTTGTTTTACTTGATAGTTCATAAAACTCATGATTGACCATAACGAGTAATTTATATGTGTGAATCTGTTATAGATCAGTCACTATGCCACCTGCAACTGTTTAAGTGACAAAAGAAAATATCCCTCATTTCTGCGCACCATTCCCAGTGATTACTACCAGAGCAGAGCACTGGCAGAGATGGTGAAGCACTTTGGTTGGACCTGGGTGGGAGCAATAAGAAGAGATGATGACTATGGTAACAATGGAATGGCTGCGTTTACTGAAGCTGCAGAACAGCTGGGCATCTGTCTAGAATATTCACTCACATTTTTTAAAACATACTCACAAGAAAAAGTGCTGAGAATGATTCAACAGGTCAAAAGCGCTTCTACTAGAGTAATAGTGGGATTTCTTGATGACATGGACTGGGAGATTTTGATTAAGGTGTTCACTGAACACAACATTACTGGATATCAGTGGGTGGGAACTGAGGCCTGGATTTTTGATCCAGTTCTGGCTGCACTGGATAAGTTCAACATACTGCAGGGAGCCATTGGGTTAGCCATACCCAAAACAACAGTGACAGGTCTGAAGGACTTCATTCTGGATATACAGCCACTGAAATCTGCTGCCAGTGAAATTTTTCCCAAATTCTGGGAAGCTCTGTTTAACTGTAAATATGAAACGCAGAATGATTCTGATGATACCACAAGGTGCACAGGCGAAGAGAAAATAACTGAGGTGGAAAACACATTTACAGACATGTCAACCATGCCCATTTTCAGTAATGTGTATAAAGGAGTATATGCTATTGCGCATACCCTACATGGCCTTCTTGGCTGCACGCAAACATGCCCTACAAACAAGCAACCTGATCCTTTGACTGTGAGTTGAAAGTCTCATTAAGCATGTCCATAGGACTGTGTGCACACACATATCACTAATTTTAATAACCAGCAAAAATGCACTACATGTAGACATTCATTACAAATATTCTCTGACCAGCAACATTTACTAAAATATACATGTTGCTTTATTTTGTAAGTTTCTAGAACATCTCAAAAGAGTGCGTTTCAAAACCAAAGATGGTGAAGAAGTTTATTTTGATACAAACGGTGATCCTCCTGCAAAATATGAGATAATAAACTGGCAGACAAATGAAGAACATCAACATGAATTTGTTACTGTTGGTTTGTATGACTCCTCGTTTCCTGCTCACAACCGATTAACAGTGAACATGGCTTCTATCGTGTGGGCACAAAACAGAAGTCAGGTGAGTAAAAAGGACTCACCAAGCTGCACTTGGTCTCAATAAAAGCTTAATTCAGACATTTTTAAGTAACTGAAATTTTTCCTTCAACATAGGTGCCTATATCTGTGTGCAGTGAGAGCTGTCCTCCAGGCACCAGGAAGGCCGTGCAGAAAGGAAAGCCTATCTGCTGCTTTGACTGTATACCATGTGCTGAAGGAGAGATCAGTAATTTGACAGGTACATATATGAGAAGGGAGAATCAAACCTAAAATATTGTCTGTATTATTTAAATCCCCCCAAAAATCTATCCACATCATAATTAAATGTAAATGTTTATGTTCATTTCCCTGTAGAGCTAACTGCTTTTATGTCTATTTGTTTTCTCTTTCACTCTCTGACAGATTCAATTAAATGTGAACAGTGCTACCAAGACTACTGGTCAAATCCACACAGGGACGAATGTGTAAAGAAGCAAATTGAATTCCTATCCTATGAAGAAACTATGGGAGTTTTGCTAACAGCTGTTTCTATTTTTGGGGCATTCATGACAATAATAATAGCGATCATATTCTTTAGATATAAAAATACCCCAATAGTCAAAGCCAACAACTCAGAGCTGAGCTTCCTTTTGCTCTTCTCACTCTCACTGTGTTTCCTCTGTTCACTTACCTTTATTGGGCAGCCTTCTGGGTGGTCCTGTGTGCTGCGTCACACAGCGTTTGGGATCACCTTCGTCCTCTGTATCTCCTGTGTTCTGGGGAAAACAATAGTGGTGTTAATGGCCTTCAGAGCTACACTTCCAGGCAGTAAAGTGATGAAATGGTTTGGACCTTCACAGCAGAGACTCAGTGTTCTCGCCTTCACTCTCATACAGGTTCTTATTTGTGTGCTTTGGTTAACAACATCTCCTCCTTTCCCCTTCAAAAACCTAAAACACTACAAGGAAAAGATCATTCTAGAGTGCCATTTAGGTTCAGCTGTAGGTTTCTGGGCTGTACTGGGTTATATAGGACTCTTGGCTCTATTCTGTTTTGTTTTAGCTTTTTTGGCTCGGAAGCTGCCGGATAAGTTTAATGAAGCCAAGTTCATCACATTCAGCATGCTCATATTCTGGGCAGTGTGGATCACCTTCATCCCAGCTTATGTCAGCTCTCCTGGAAAGTTCACTGTAGCTGTGGAGATATTTGCTATTCTGGCCTCCAGCTTTGGTTTGTTATTCTGTATATTTCTTCCAAAGTGTTATATAATCATACTGAAACCAGAACAGAACACTAAAAAACAAATGATGGGAAAAGTTCCAGCTAATTGAGCTAGTGATCTGTATAGTTGCCGTATACTGATTAAAATGTTTTGAATACACATAAATTCTTGAACTGTCCAGACAATTTAGTAGTAGCTGTCATTTTGACCTTGTATGTTATTTTGAAGCAAACTTCTGTTCTGTAACTAGTGAAACTAGAAAAACAATAGGCATAGTGGCATAAACAACTGATTTATCTAGTATCTAGTAACTTTCATTAAAGTTTGTATTAAAAGATCAATGCTGTGTTCATTGTTAAATGAAGTATTGTTGCACATAGATCTCTCATACACAGACGTCCTGAAGCATAAGAACGTGCAAAAAGTTGCTTGCATTATTGAGCCTGTATGACACAAAAATATTTTTATCAACAAATATGGTTAAAACATTTCTTACTCAATTTTCTTGCCACACCTGTATAAAAAAGCCAACACTTTGCACATTACACAAGCTCTGACTGTTGTTCTTTTTTCCCTTACCCTTCAGAGACCAGGTACAAAATAAATAAATAAATAAAATAAACTTGGGATCTAAGCGGCAAACAATTAGCATTCTATGCCATCTTTAACCACAAAGAGGCAGCTGTTTTTCCCTCTACCCTTCATGGATCAGGTGAAAAACAAATACAGAGGAGGTAACTGGCTTTGACGACAAGGGGTGGGGCAATTAGGGTAATAGTCGTACTGAGGTTTGTTAGCCATTACTTAGTGCTACAAACAATAAAGAAAAAATCTAGCTCACCAAAGGCTTCATACATCATACTGCACTGTCAGACTTAGTGAGCTAATTATATACAGTATGTATACACTGACCATAACCTTTCTTCTCTCTAGGTATGAGGTTGCCAGCCAGGTAGTGCACTTATGTTTTATATATGTCTGTGTATTGTTTTCTCTAGATATCAGAACTGACCCTTGTTCGGGCAGTGTCTTAGTTCATGGTCAGTTTTGACTCTAACCTTCTTATACTAGCTGGGAAACATTATCCGACGGAACACTAAGCACGGTTGCAAGCCGCTCTGGATAAGAGCATCTGCTAAATGCCTTAAATGTAAATGTAAATATATAAAACTAAAGGAGTCCTAATGCATAACATCCGACCTCTCAAGCGTAAAAAAAAGGAGAAAAAAAAAAGGGTGATCTGAGTCACAGGAGAAGTAGGTAAGAGCAAGCAGGTAACCTAAGAAATCAGTGGAACCAAAGACTCACCCAGAGAGCAACTAACTACATTTTTACCAGAGAGGTGAGCTACAGTAGTACTCTCACTAAACAAATTGTTGTCTTTGGAAATGACCCATTCCCAAGTTCGAATTAAAATTTTGATTGGTTCTACCACTGACTTGGAGTCGTTCTGTTCGTATCCATAGGTCAGAGGCAGTGCAGTGCAGAGTGAGTGGAGATTTTCTTTGATGCAAGCATCCCTAAAAAAATAATAACAATAATAAAAAAAATGGGATGTAAAATCCTGCTACCTCCACCAGCCATGATCAGGAACAAAAGAGACTACTAAGGCTGACTCAATAGACGTCCGGACTGACTATCAGAATTAACAAATACCTATAACGAATGAGAGCCGTAGCCAAGCCAAGGGTAGTGCAAAATACATTTACATTGACAATATTTAACAGTAGATCAGATACCATGATACAATATATATGACGCATATACTACATTTATTATAGAAGCAAAAACCAATACTAAACTGTCTAATGTGTCCAAATAATACATTAAATAATATATACAATAACAACACATCATTGCTGAAATGAGCATGTGGCAGGGCCTGCAACACATCAAGGGTCATCAACTGAGAATCAGGGGTTTCACAGCCAGCAATACAACACTGCCAGATAGGCTGAGTTCTATGGTCACTTTGGGGCCCTCAATTACCATCAGAGAGGGGTTCTGGCCACAGAGAGCACACACAACATTGCTCACTGTGTCATCAGCGGGTGTGAGTAAAGCTCCAAGGAGAAGGCAGCTGGCACAGACATCCTCCCCGGGCATGCACTTAGGGTTTGCTCATTTGCAGCATGCTGTGCTCACCAGCTTGAAGACCACCATCAATGAAAAGCCACTGCCCCCCCCCCCTCCAAAGAAAAGCACCCTTTGATGCCTAAAAGATGTTTATTCTCTTTAAATTGATAAAGCACTGAGATTCCCCTCTCTAGTTCAGACACACACGCTCCACAGCAATCACAACTTGCCTAAGTGGAGGCATAGTCGCAGGAGGCTTTCAAAATAAGCCAAACAAAGGTCACAATATTCTGACACACTATAAAAAGCCTTTGTGCTGAGACTCTGTATTCTCTAACAAAATCAGGTACATTTATCTAAAATAAAATAGGAGCATTTCATCTATGATAGAAGTATTTTTCATATTTACCACTATTTCAAGCTTCTTCTCAACTTCATGGCTAAAGAACTAACTGAAAAAGTGTTTGTCTTCATTTCCCACTGTATAAATCAATGAACTTGCCTGGACCTCACTACTGTTGTCCAGTTTCGTAGAAATGCTTCTAGCAGGCCCATTCATGGAACCTTATTAACTTATGTAAATACTAGATTTTCTACAGACAGCAACATACGAAATGATAACACACATATGACAGGCAAGAATGTCCTGTATTTATTCAATGACATAAGATCACTGTGTAATCGGAAACCACCAAAAAGAAAAATATAACCACTATGGTGTACTGCATCCCATCATGCACTGCGGCCTCTCAGCCTGCTTCAGCCAAAGAAAATGGTGACAGGTAACTCTGGGGAGCAAAACACAGCCATCTCTGTATAAATGTGGGCGCAGTGATTGTAATGGGGTATGTTTTCATCAGAATGAGCCTCAGAAAGTTCAAATATACAGGTCTGAAGATTAATAAAAGATGAACTCGCTTTAGAGGATCACTTTTAGAGTGAAATAGCGAGGGTAGCTAACAGCTAGGCTAAATGTATTTCGGGTGAACTGAGCAGCGTTAGCAGCAGCTAGCTCTAAACAGTGGATACAGTAATAACAGCTCTGAGGTAAATGTGAGGTAACTGGTCATGTGACTGTATTAGTATACTACACTGTAGGTCAGAACTTGTTACTGTACTGTATACTACACACAGGGGGCGTATACAGTGTGCAGTACATACTACTGTAGCCTGCAGTGTGCAGTGTATAGTAGTAGTGTGCCTAAGACTACTGTTACTAAGATTTGAAAGTCACACCTCCTCTGACTTCAACCCAGTAGTGTCATCTTACCACAGAGGATTTGCGTTTCTATTTGTATAAATACCACATATCCCTCCTGTCCAACTAGGTGGTGTATCAGACCTGGTGCACCCACACGTTTGTCTATACTTAATATTCGGGCAGGTGAATGGAGTCCCTTTTTACTCTGTTGCATGTGGTAACAGCCATCATCAATTTTTCGACAGGTAATGGAACTTGTAGCCTCCAAGCAGATCCTGTATACCCACAACTTTCAAAGGATGGCGATATTATAGTTGGAGGGATTTTCCCCTTCCATAGCACTTGGGAGGTCCCAGACTTGTCCTATTTGGTCAAGCCACATTTACTCGAATGCAGGAGGTAAGTAGCAAGAGCAAATGAACATTTTACACACTGGTTGAAAATATACTACATGTCTGCAGTGTTACACAAGCCACACCCACATATCAATAATAATTTAATCCTAATTTAATCCTGTTTCTGTGAACGTCTTTGTAATCTTTATGTAAACGTTTATTGCACAGCCTGGATTTCAGAGCCTTCCAGTATTCACAGTCCTTGATTTTCGCGATAGAGGAGATTAACAACAGCTCCTCTTTGCTGCCTGGTGTCTCACTGGGCTACAAGATCTATGACACCTGCAGTTCCACAGCAATAGGGGTTAGCATGGTTATGGCACTTGTTAATGGAAATGAGAAGACTGTCTTGGACGAGCCCTGCACAAAGCCAGCCCAGGTGCAAGCCATAATCGGCGAGACATATTCATCAGTGTCAATGGCTGTTGCTAAAAGTATCGGGCCTTTCAGTATACCTGTAGTAAGAAATCTTTTTTTTTTTTTTTTTTTTCTTTCACAATTTTAATTAGTCATGTAATAACTTTAAATTATTTGGCTAACAGTAACTGAATAACTGACTAAAACATTTGTGTGAATCTGTTTTTAGATCAGTCATTATGCCACTTGTGAGTGTCTCAGTGATAAAGGGAAATATCCCTCATTTCTGCGCACAATTCCCAGTGATTACCATCAAAGCAGAGCACTGGCAGAGATGGTTAAGCATTTTGGCTGGACCTGGGTGGGAGCAATCAGAAGAGATGATGACTATGGTAACAGTGGGATGGCTACATTTATTGAAGCAGCGGAACAGTTGGGCATTTGCGTAGAATATTCCCTTCCATTCTACAGAACCTACTCACGAGAAAGAGTGCTGAGGATTGTTGAGCAGATCAAAAGATCTACTGCTAGGGTGATAGTCGGATTTCTTGACAACTGGGACTTGGAGAATTTGCTGAATGTGTTTTTTGAACACAACATCACTGGATACCAGTGGGTGGGAACCGAGGCATGGATCTTTGAGCCAGAATTGGCTACAATGGACAAATATAACATACTGCAAGGAGCCATAGGACTCGCTATCCCAAAAACAACAGTGACAGGTCTGAAAGACTTCATTCTGGATATACAGCCACTGAAATCTGCAGGCAGTGCCATTTTTACTGAATTCTGGGAGTCTCTGTTCACATGTAAACATACAGTGCAGAATGACTCAGTGGGCTTACGAGAGTGCACAGGTAAAGAGAAACTGTCTGATGTGGAAAACACCTTTACTGACATGACGTTGATGCCCATTTTCAGTAATGTGTACAAAGGGGTATATGCCATCGCCCATACCCTACACAAGCTTCTTGGCTGCATGCAAGCATGTCCTACAAAAAGGCAGCCTGATCCATTCACAGTAAGTTAACAATCTGATTAAGCAGTGATTTTGCACTTAGGCCAAAAGTGTTTGGTACCCAGTTTGGCATCCGTAATAAAAGACTATATTGTAAAGCTACAGCTTTAAACATACTGATATATAGAATGCTTTTCAAATAACAAACAACACAAATTGTGTTCTATTGTGTGTTTTCAATTGGTATTTGAATTTATCTTTCAGTTTCTAGAACACCTCAAAAGGGTGCACTTCAAAACCAAAGAAGGAGAAGAGGTTTATTTTGATAAAAATGGTGACCCTGCTGCAAAATATGAAATCATAAACTGGCAAACAAGTATAGAAAACAAATATAAATTTGTCACTGTTGGACATTATGACTCCTCTCATGCTGCTGACGATCGCCTAGCGATAAACATCACCTCTATTATTTGGGCACAAAATAGCAATCAGGTAGTCAACAACAGGATTACTTATATATGGAGCTATCTAGATACTTTCTGCAATGTGTTTTTTTGAAACCGGCACTTAAATAGACAAGGCCTAAATATTTTTACATAGCTACATATTTTCTTCGATTACAGGTGCCGGTGTCTGTGTGCAGTGAGAGCTGTCCTCCGGGCACCAGGAAGGCTGTGCAGAAAGGAAAGCCTATCTGCTGCTTTGACTGTATACCTTGCGCAGAAGGAGAGATCAGTAATAGGACAGGTACAAAAAAAAAATAAATAACAGAAACTGGAAACAAATATTCCGCTGAAAGACAATCCTTGATAGTGTTATAGATGTCAGTTTTGTTAAATTGCTATATCTGTATTGTATACGGTAACTATGTATCTAACTGTTCTTAATTTCTCTTTTGCTGTCTGACAGATTCAATTAAATGTGAACAATGCAAAGAAGACTACTGGTCAAATCCAGGCAGGGATGAATGTATAAAGAAGAAAATTGAGTATTTGTCCTATGATGAAACTATGGGAATTTTGCTCACAGCTGTTTCTATTACTGGTGCATTTGTGACTATGGTAATAGCAATCGTTTTCTTTAGATATAAAAATACTCCAATAGTCAGAGCCAACAATTCAGAGCTGAGTTTCCTTCTGCTCTTCTCTCTGACACTGTGTTTCCTCTGTTCACTTACTTTCATTGGTCAGCCCTCTGAGTGGTCCTGTATGCTGCGCCACACAGCGTTTGGGATCACCTTCGTCCTCTGCATCTCCTGTGTTCTGGGGAAAACAATAGTGGTGTTAATGGCCTTCAGAGCTACACTTCCAGGCAGTAATGTGATGAAATGGTTTGGGCCACTACAGCAGAGACTCAGTGTTCTTACCTTCACTCTCATACAGGTCCTTATTTGTGTACTTTGGTTGATAATATCCCCACCTTTCCCCTTCAAAAACCTAAATAACTATAAGGACAAAATCATTCTAGAATGTCATTTAGGTTCAGCTGTAGGTTTCTGGGTTGTGTTGAGTTATATAGGATTTCTTGCTCTTATATGTTTTGTTTTGGCTTTTTGTGCTCGAAAGTTGCCTAGTAACTTTAACGAAGCCAAGTTCATCACATTCAGCATGCTCATATTCTGTGCAGTGTGGATCACCTTCATCCCAGCGTATGTCAGCTCTCCTGGAAAGTTCACTGTAGCTGTAGAGATATTTGCTATTCTGGCCTCCAGCTTTGGTTTGTTATTCTGTATATTTCTTCCAAAGTGTTATATAATCATACTGAAACCAGAACAGAACACTAAAAAACAAATGATGGGTAAATACCCCCCTTGAGCGAGTTGAAAAGAAATTAGCTACAAATTCACTATTAATGTATTAATATAATTTCACAATATATCATCTTAACCGCTAAGAAGAATCCAGAAATGCTGTGTTTATTAGCTTTAAGTTTGTCGTTCTGCTGCTTACTACCAAAACTATTATGCTATATTACTGAAACCACAAATAACTCCTGCCCTGCAAAGTGAGTAAAAAATGAACATGAAATTCTGGGAAATTTACAGGTATTGCACAAAAGGTCACCTTGGAAAATACAGGTAATGAACATTGGGATAGGTTAGCTCGAGTTAAATGTATACCACTAATAGAAATATATGTACAAGGTGCTTGAAGTGTATTGAGGATTGTAATTTTACAACTGACACTCGGCCGAGTGCCTTTGTTACTTACAACTGTCTTCAAAAAAACTAAACAAAACAAAACAAAACATGAATTCACTGTTGAAAGAAAAAGAAAAAAAGGAATAACTTTTTTGCTAGATGCATCTGTCAAGTATATAATGCTAGGATTAACTCAAAAATTGCATGTAAACTGCCATTTCCAATAAATGTATGTGAACAGAACTGTGTTTTAACATAAACCCATTTTTTCAAATCATAACTTTGTTGCCATTTGTGCTTGCAAACAGAGGAATTTGTGTTCCGCATTCAACCCATCTGTGAAGTAAAACACCCACACATACTAGTGAATACACACTAGGCGGCAGTAAGCACACCTGCCAGCAGCTATGAGAAGGGGTTAGGTACCTTACTTAAGGGTACTTCAGTAGTCGCATCCTGTCAGTTCAGGGAACCAAACCAGCAACCCTCTGGTCACAAGGCTGGTTCCCTAACCTCCAGCCCATGACTGTAATATGTCATGCAAGAACACAATCTGCACCCATAGCCTGCTCTAAAACCAGAAAGAAAAATACAAAGTCAGCTCGTAGATGCTGGACAATACTTTAAATTGAAATAACAGCAGTCTATGTGTAGCATAGTGGAATTATACTACATATCAAATCTGAGCTGTGTGTGTTTTTCATATTAGCAAGTAGCCCATGCTGCCAGGTTCTTTTGTCCTTGTTGATTACAAAAGTTTTCAAATGATTTTTTTTATCGTGAATTATCCAGATGGTGCTATCGGCAGGTGTTTAATTATACACTGCAATATCCATGTGACAATCATGTCAATCACATGGTTAGCATTCTTATATAGACAGTGATTGAATGAAACTGAAAAAATAGCATCATCTACCGAATGTGATGTATATGTGAAGTCACTTTTCACTATCATCTAAAAAGAAAACAAATCCCACATGATATACCAGAAGAAAGTTCAACAGGAGGTGCATGCTTGGCTGCAGTTCATATTATTCAAAGATATTAATGACTTGTAACTACATGCCATGTCTTTAGCTCCTTGATTCTGGACATAATGAAGGTCACTGTAATTAGATGTGCTCTGCTGAAACTGTAATAAAACGTGCCACTGTTAACTCTACTACATGCAATAATGGTATTCCTCCAGCAGAGGGCACAAAGTCACAATTTCTATGAGGGTCATGACTCAGAACTTCACTAACACTTGTACATTGCTTTCTGTACTACTGCACTTCAGTCATGATAAACCTTTAAAAAACCTTAGGATAAAGTGAACTGATAAAGATAAACCTCCTATGATATTATTATCATCCATAAAGTGGTTATGTTTCCTGCAAAGGTGCTGATAAAGTGATACTCTTTAGTTATATTGCTCTCAGAGGCCCACAGGCTCCAGAAAAAAAGCAGTGAATACATTATATTGGTATACTTTAAGCACTCAGAGTATCCAACATTCTGAAAAGGGTTTGCTGAGCATTTTTACCATTATCTTGTTCATACTCGATGTACGAAAAAATTATCCTTCTCTGACAGATGGCTTTCACTTTCAGAGAAACCTTTCACTAAAAATGAGGGGAAATGTAATAAACTACTATCAAGTACTACTCACTGTCATTCAGTACCTTTGACTTTGTTTATTTAATTAACAGGGACAATACATATTGATCAACATCATTATTTCATAATGTATATGTGCCAGATTTAGCCAACTGGGTAATTTTCATCTGCAGTCCCTGGGCAGGTTGATGATATTTGCATAAAAAAACCCCACACATTACAACACAGTTAAATAATCTATGTATACAGTTAAATAGTCATGTGATGCACAGAAACAAAAAGCAGACAAGCAAAAGTCAACTTTCCTTAACGGTATTGTGCAATCACCTCTTGTACTGCACCTAGTCGACCTACATTTAACTTTACATATAAATTCCTCTAGCACTGGAGGCGCTAAAGCATATTAAGCAAATTTTGTATACCAGCACTAAATTTGAAAATGTAACCAGATTTAATCACCTTAGTGCAAGTAATATCACACCTGGCTGGAGGGTGGTTAGATATTTGAGGTCTGTGTTTAAGACTGTTGGATATGTGCTTTAAAGGCCATACGTTTGACCTCTGTTTCAGGCAAACATACATAGCCATATTGCTAAAGTAGGGAATTGTATGTAATTGCTGCCATACAGTCACATTAAAAATTATGTCCAAAGTAAATTGTTACATTAAACCCAACAAATCCCACAAGAATAAAAAAGGCTATGTGAGCCATGGTAGCCTGATGTTTTTTTTTAGATTAGTGCCATCACAGTGGAATGTCACACCTCCTTTGATCAGAGCTAATCAGCGCAACTTTACCACAGAGGATTTGCATTTACATCCATATAAATATCACTTATCCTTCCTGTTTGGCTGCCTGAAACATCATATCCTGCAAACACCCTCTTAACCACTGTATCAGCTGATACATGAATGGAGCCCGTCTTTGCACTCCTACATATGTTAATGGCCATCATTACTTTTTCCAGAGCTAATGAGACTACCTGTACCCTGCGAGGAGAGCCTGTATACCCACAACTATCGAAGGATGGTGATATCATAGTTGGAGGGATTTTTCCCTTCCATAGCAGTTGGGAGATCAGAGACTTGTCCTATGTGGTGATGCCACCTCCATTAAAGTGCATGAGGTAAGCAGCATGAGAATGTGTCAGGATCTGGCATTTTATTAGTATATACAAGGGCATTACATTCTGTGGCAGGATGCTTTGGATGATGCTGGATAATATCAAAGCATTATGCTTCAGTGTTTCTCCTTGGCTTTCTTTAATCAGTCTTGATTTCAGAGCTTTCCAGTATTCGCAGTCCTTGATCTTTGCAATAGAGGAGATCAACAACAGTTCCTCTTTACTGCCTGATGTTACACTGGGCTACAAGATCTATGACACCTGCAGTTCAATGGCAAGGGGGGTTAAAGTGGCCATGGCACTTATTAATGGGAATGACAATCAGGCCCAAGAAGAGGTGTGTAACAAACCTGATCAGGTACAAGCTATTATAGGTGACACAGCTTCATCACCTTGCATGGCTATTGCCAAGAGTATTGGACCGTTCAGCTTTCCTATTGTAAGTATCCAAGCTATTTCCTTTCAAATGTTCAGACTACTGAAATAACATTTTAAAGATGAAAGAAATATGCAGCTGACTAACTTGTGAAGTGATGTTTAAGTGAACCTTGTAATTGAATGAAACATGTTCATATATACTGTAGATAAGCTGTTCATTTTAATGAGTTTTGATAACAGGTAACAGACTGTAATGTTTGATACAACTATATGAATCTGTTTTTAGATCAGTCACTACGCCACCTGCGAGTGTCTCAGTGACAAAAAGAAATATCCCTCCTTTCTGCGCACTATTCCCAGTGATTACCACCAGAGCAGAGCACTGGCAGAGCTGGTCAAGCACTTTGGCTGGACCTGGGTGGGCGCCTTAAGAACTGATGATGATTATGGGAACAGTGGTATGGCCACTTTCACAAAAGTTGCAGAGCAGTTGGGTGTTTGTTTAGAATACTCACTTCCATTTTTTAGAACTTACTCACGAGAAAAAGTGCTGAGAATAGTTGAGCAGATCAAAAGCTCTACTTCTCAAGTAATTGTAGCTTTTCTCGCTCACTGGGACTTGGAGATTTTGCTGGATGTATTTCATGAGTACAACATTACTGGATACCAGTGGGTTGGAACTGAAGGTTGGATCTCTGATTCGGCTGTTTCCACACTGGATAAGCACAACATATTACAAGGAGCCATAGGACTAGCTATACCCAAAACAAAAGTCACAGGTCTAAAGGACTTCATTTTAGATATAAATCCACTGAAATCTGCAGGAATTGAAATTTTCACTAAATTCTGGGAAGCTCTGTTTAAGTGTAAATACAATGTCCAGAATAATTCAGGGGATTCACCTATGTGCACAGGAAAAGAGAAACTCTCTGATGTGGAAAACACATTCACAGACATGTCACTACTGCCCATTTTTAGTAATGTGTATAAAGGCGTATATGCTGTTGCGCATACCCTACATGACCTTCTCGGCTGCACGCAGACATGCCCTACTAAGAAACAGCCTGATCCTTTGACTGTAAGTTAAAGTGCTTTTTTTGTAGGCCGTAGAGCACTGTCACGTCCATGGCACTGATAATGGTGTTCTATTTTCTCAGTTTCTAGAACATCTTAAAATGGTACGTTTCAAAACCAAAGAGGGTGAAGAAGTTTATTTTGACAAAAATGGTGATCCTGCCGCAAAATATGAGATAATAAACTGGCAGAGAAGGCAAGAACATCAAAATGAATTTGTCACTGTTGGACTTTATGACTCCTCTTCTCCTCCTAAAAATCGATTATCAGTGAACATGACGTCAATTATGTGGGCAAAAAATAGCAATCAGGTGAGTATAAGGAAGAAAACTGACGCTCTATAATATTTACTTTTTTACTGAACATAATAAATATTTTAATTAAAACTGAATAAACACATGTTTACGGTATACGGTCACACTCATTCCACACTTATCACTTAATCTAAAGATTTTGTTTTTGATTAGTTGATTAATCTAACAATTCAAAAATGTACTATTATGTACTGCTGTGCTGTCAGATAAACCTGATAAGAAAAATACTGGACCTTAATTTCAAATTACTTTTACCTGAAATGAATTATTAATATTTTTACTTAAATACTAAACTTAAAATGGTTATAACTTGGAATTATTTATGTAGTTTAGGTAACCACTGGCAAAGGTATGTTTACATCAATGTAGTGCAAGGGAAATAATTAAAACAATTTACAAGCTGTAGCAACAGGCTATAATGTTCATTTAAGATAATTTCTTGACATTACAGTAAAGAGAAAAATATAAAATGGCCGCATAACAATGTTACCATATACATGGTGTTACATTACGTTACTTACATGTGTTAATAAATCTAAAAGGTCGTGCTAGGGTGGGGAAAACAAGTAAACAGGACTTGAGGCCTACGACTTTTCATTTTTAATGTAGTCCAGGTTTTTTTTTCTCTACATACTCAGAAATCTTTTTTCTTTCCTTCAAAGACTGCAACTAAACGGTACATAAACAGTGCACATCCGTTCTACAGCACAATACAGGGAGATCACTGCCTCTTACAGGAGCTGAAGCTGCCTAACGAGTGATTCTGCAGGTGTCAGTGTATGTCACTGGGATCAAGGCTCTGCTTCTGCTTGTTGCTCCTTTCCAGTCAATAGACTGTGGTTATACACAGTTAATGTCGTAACGTTACTCACCATCATTCATAGCCTTTCAGCAGCTCTGCCATATTTTCTTTAACCTCCGCATTTTTATAGTTACGATTACTTGTTATATGAGCTTCTTGTTCTCAGTTGTGAGCGAGATAACTCTCCCACCATCCTGACTTGCATATTTGTTTGGGCTGCAAACATGACATCAGAGATCGGACTGGTCAGCCTGATTTTAACGCATTGGAACAGCAGAAACTCAGATTAAAAAATTTTATACATCATCATAGTCCATCAGTTGTGAAGTATTTTTTTTTTCGCTCGATGCTGCTGTCTTGACAATGAGCTCTGGAATGCTTGCTTTTCAAATGCTCATGCACGGCAGTTGTACTACTGTGTTAAGCCATCTTCACTTTGCACAGCTTACAGAGCACCACATTGTTGGGCCTCTTTCCGAAATACACCCACACTTTAGATGCCCATAGAACATAGATGCCCTATTATCCTGAATACTATTTAAGTCAAAAGTAGTAAACGGTAGTTTACGTTGCTTGAACCTTTTTAGGTAACTGAATATTTTCACTGATCACAGGTACCAAGATCTGTGTGCAGTGAGAGCTGTCCTCCAGGCACCAGGAAGGCTGTGCAGAAAGGAAAGCCAGTCTGCTGCTTTGACTGTATACCATGTGCAGAAGGAGAGATCAGTAACATGACAGGTACAAAAAACAAATTAAGGGCAAAACAGATCCAAGATACAGCTACTGCAAGCACTAAGCTTTACTGCCTCCATTTCTTTTCAGATTTTATCACTTTATCACACCTGCTTTGTCATGTTCTGTGAACATTTGGCCTTAACAGCATTATTTACTGTTTACTTATTATTTAATTTAATCAATTTCTCAAATACTTTTGTTTCATTAAACTGTTCTAGTATTCTTATTTTTCATGTTTAATCATTAATTTGGACTATTTTTCTTAAAAGGTAACCTCACTGTCTTTCCAACTTGTTACAGATTCTATTACATGTGAACAATGCTATCAAGACTACTGGTCAAATCCACACAGAGATGAATGTGTAAAGAAAGAAATTGAATACCTGTCCTACGATGAAATAATGGGAATTTTACTAACAACTATTTCCATCATTGGGGCATTTATAACAATAATAATAGCAATAATATTCTTTAGATATAAAAATACCCCCATAGTGAAGGCCAACAACTCAGAGCTGAGCTTCTTATTGCTCTTCTCACTGGCTCTGTGTTTCCTCTGTTCACTCACTTTTATTGGTCGGCCCTCTGAGTGGTCCTGTATGCTGCGTCACACAGCGTTTGGGATCACCTTCGTCCTCTGCATCTCCTGTGTTCTGGGGAAAACAATAGTGGTGTTAATGGCCTTCAGAGCTACACTTCCAGGTAGTAATGCCATGAAATGGTTTGGACCTCCACAGCAGAGACTCAGTGTTCTCGCCTTCACTCTCATACAGGTTCTTATTTGTGTACTTTGGTTAACAACATCTCCTCCCTTCCCCTTCAAAAACCTAAAGCACTACAAGGAAAAGATCATTCTAGAGTGTCATTTGGGATCAACTATAGGTTTCTGGGCTGTGCTGGGTTACATAGGACTACTTGCACTTTTATGTTTTATTCTGGCTTTTCTAGCACGTAAGCTGCCTGACAACTTTAATGAAGCCAAGTTCATCACATTCAGCATGCTCATATTCTGTGCAGTTTGGATCACCTTCATACCAGCTTATGTCAGCTCCCCTGGGAAGTTCACTGTAGCTGTGGAGATATTTGCTATTTTGGCCTCAAGCTTTGCTTTGCTGTTTTGCATCTTTCTACCGAAATGTTATGTAATTTTACTGAAACCAGAGAAAAATTCTAAAAGGCATATGATGGGAAAGATTCCTTCAAAATCTTCCTAGAATTATTTATATTTTTGTATGTATCCTTGTGAATAACATTTTGTGATTTATGTCCATCAATAAAGTGTTTGCCATCTAAGAGTATGCAATCTTTTTTTCTACAAAGTACCAGAACCCAATATAATGAAACACCTTGTAAGAGGAACAACTACCCTTCCCACTTTTACAGTGGTGGAAGTAGGTTGAAATTTAAATAGCTGAACAACAGCTTAAACAAAGAGCAAAAAGAGCAAAAAATACCAAAGAAATGACTGAAAAATGTTGCGAAAACACAGCCTAGTAGCTGGTTGTTTGTTCTTTTGTAAGTTTATAACTGTACACAAGAGTAACAGTTGTTCCCAAAAGAGCTAGCTTTCATTTGCAGCTGGCACCAGATGGCTAACACTGAGCAGTGTTTGTGGTGCATTTACAGGATGCCAGATTTCTGTAACATTATTAAAAGAAAGCTGAATGTTAACATGAATTTGGTGATCTTAGATTAAGTTCTTTAGTACTGAATGGTGAGATAGGGGCTACAGTTGGTAGCTCAGGTACACCTGCTTCATATGAGTATCAAACATTAGCTGGCTAGTCATTTCACCATTATGCCAGACATATTTATTGCATTACACATTCTAAAGCAGTACATTGAATAACAATACTCATTTGAAAACATGACTCCCAGCTTGTATCTTAGCGCTGTGGATAGATTTGTGACACACATCACAGTTTGTGATGTAGGAGAGTCTTGTCGTATCTCTGACATAATGTGCCAGCTAACGTTAGTTGTTCGTACCAAGCTGATACAGGAGAAGTACCACTGTTGATGGTTTACTGTATAGGCTTTTAGCTTTTTATTGCATTAGCCTTTTAAGTACAAAACCTCCTGGTAAATGTGATAAAGAAGAAAGATACTTTATATTAGCCAATTAACAATTTGAAATAATAGCCTCTGCTGGCATCAAATTCATTCATTCAATCAAATTCATACTACATATGCTAGTTTTACTTTCTTAAATATAAATATTACAGAAATCACTAGCATGTTGTACAAAGACACAGTGACGGTTTCACGAAAGCAGATTCAGCAGCAAACAGGACTAATCCACCATTACAGCGTATTAGCTTAGCTGTTCAAGTCAAATCATGTCTCTGCTTTTTATTTTCACTTTTCACTTAGTCATTTAAGGGACTAAATTAAAGATTAAAGATCATCATATTAATATCCCAGTGAAACAGGAATCCAAAGATGATCAGTAATGGATTTTTAAGAAAAAGTAATGTAAGCCTTAAAAATATGAAGGTTATATAAGTAAACTATGTTTAGACATTGTTATATATAGTGTATTACATATATATTATAAATTGTTTGTTATGGATATTCTAGGGATGTAAACAACTGTGACATAATTTTGGGGACAAAAAATAAAATTGATGTTTTGTCCTTAAATCAACCCTTACTTTTCTTTATCAAATTCCAAAATGTAGAATATTGTTATTACTAATTGTTATTTGTAGAAGTCAATTGTGTTATTTCATAGTCTCAGTCTCCTGAGGCTGCTGATGCTGTTTATGGGCTATGACAGGAGCAGACTCTGGCCTTCTGAGTACATAAATGCTGGTATCATTAGGGTGAAGTAACTGCAGTCTGAGCTGCCATGCTCCTCTTTCAGCTAGCCTTAATGGTCCTACTTACTCAGGCAGAAGATCCTGCCTGCAGGCTACAGAGTCATGTGGAGAGACCTGAATTTCAGTCAGACGGAGATCTCATCATTGGAGGCATTTTCTCATTTCGTACCAGGCAAGACGGCTACATAGACTCTTTTCGGAAAATGCCAGAGGTCCGCCCATGTTTGGAGTATGTATATACACACATGCATAAACACTCATTATTATTTTTTTTTAATGGCTCTTATCCCATGCAGTTGTTACATGAATGCTTGTACAAGTTGCTTCTGTTCTTTGACTTGAATGACTGTCATTACTGCCTTACATTTTCTTAAGTTTAAGTTTTAGAGAATTCCAGTTTGCACAGACATTGATATTCGCTGTGGAAGAAATAAACAGCAATCCAAATATTCTACCTGGAGTTTCACTGGGATACAAAATCTACAATAACTGTGGATCTACAGATATACTGAGATCGGCAATGGCACTGGTGAGTGGTCATGAAAGCTCAACAACAACTGCACAGTGCAAGTCTCAAACAGTTCAAGCCATTATTGGACATTCTGGGTCAACTCCGACTATAGGTTTTGCAAGAACTATAGGACAGTTCCATATACCAGTGGTAAGAAAATGCAAAAACATGCATACATACATGTAAATACTTAATTAACTGTGATAACACACACATATACAGGGTGTGTGTGTGTGTGTGTATATAGTCTTTTGATAAGTCGTTTCATGCAATGCTCTATGTTAAACAGATCAGTCATTTTGCGACTTGTGCTTGCCTGAGCAACAGAAGAGAGTTCCCTTCCTTCTTCAGAACCATTCCCAGTGACTACTACCAGAGCAGAGCACTGGCTCAGCTAGTCAAACACTTTGGTTGGACCTGGGTTGGGGCTATAAGTAATGCCAATGACTATGGGCTGAACGGCATAGCAATGTTTATTAAGGCAGCCCACGAGGAGGGTATCTGTATCGAGTATTCTGCAGCATTCGAGAGCACAAGCCCACACCAGGAGATACTCCGCATAGTGGATATTATTAAACACTCCTCATCAAAGGTCATAATGGCCTTCATGTCTCATAGAGAGATTAAGGTGTTGGTGGAGGAGTTATACAAGCAGAACGTAACAGGACTGCAGTGGATCGGCAGTGATGCCTGGATCACAGACAGCTCTCTGACAGAGAGCCTGGGACATAGCGCTCTGATTGGCTCGGTAGGTTTCACTGTGCCCAAGGCTCAAATCCCCAGGCTGGGCCCTTTTCTGCAGGAAGTCAACCCCTCGCGATTTCCCAACAGCACGTTTCTTAAAGACTTTTGGGAAAGTCTGTTTAGTTGTTCACTTACTTATAAGCCAGGTCAGAGGACATGTAACGGTTCTGAGCATTTGAAAGATGTAAAAAACCCCTTTACTGATGTATCGGACTTGAGATTTACCAACAATGTCTACAAGGCTGTTTATGCAGCGGCCCATGCGTTACACAATCTACTCTCGTGTGAGCAAAGAAATCATCCATTTTCTAATACAAGTTGTACTAACCTTTCCCAAATACAGCCTTGGGAGGTGAGAAAACTGAATCAATTAATGAATCTGAAATGCAATAAAGAATGTAACAACATAATTCATAAATTTGACAGTGATGTGTATATGTTTTTTTTGTGTTAAAGGTTTTACAATCCTTGCAGACCATAAAGTTCCGTACATCAGAAGGTGAAAGTGTGTTTTTTGACAAAAACGGAGACTCACCAGCAAGATATGAGTTGATCAATCTGCAGCAGGTCAGCGAAGGAACCATGAAAATTTCCACAATAGGATACTATGATGCATCTTTGCCTGAAAGCCAACAATTTACTATGAGCAGGCCTCAAATTGTCTGGAATGGAGGAAGCAAAACAGTAATTTTTCTGCACTTATTTATCAAGTATCTTTTAATGCAATTATCTAACTAAAAAGCTTATTTGTATAAAATATGTTATCATGTATTCTGTATTCTGCAGGTGCCAATATCTGTGTGCAGTGACAGCTGTCCTTCAGGCACAAGGAAAGCTGTACAGAAAGGAAAGCCTATTTGCTGCTATGACTGTATACCATGCCCACCAGGAGAAATCAGCAACATAACAGGTAATGAAAAAGCAGACAAGACCTGTGAATTGATGAAAATTACTCTCCTAACATGTAATATGATATAACTGTGAAAATAAATAAGGACACAACTTATATTCCAATTTATAATCTGTTTCAGATGCACCTAATTGTTTGAAATGCTCAGCACAATACTGGTCAAACACAAGAGGAGACGCCTGTATCCCAAAAGAAGTTGAATTCCTAACATACGAGGACATAATGGGGATACTGCTTGCACTGTTTTCTTTGGTTGGAGTCTTTTTCACTATTCTAACCTCATTAATTTTCTATGTTTATAGAAATACTCCCATTGTTAGGGCCAACAACTCAGAGCTGAGCTTCCTGCTGCTCTTCTCTCTGACTCTGTGTTTCCTCTGCTCACTCACTTTCATTGGTCGGCCCTCTGAGTGGTCCTGTATGCTGCGCCACACAGCGTTTGGGATCACCTTCGTCCTCTGTATCTCCTGTGTTCTGGGGAAAACAATAGTGGTGTTAATGGCCTTCAGAGCTACACTTCCAGGCAGTAATGTGATGAAATGGTTTGGGCCCCCACAGCAGAGACTCAGTGTTCTTGCCTTCACTCTCATACAGGTTCTTATTTGTGTTCTTTGGTTAACAATATCGCCTCCCTTCCCCTATATGAATATGGACTACTACAAGGAAAGGATCATATTAGAATGTAACTTAGGATCAGCAGTAGGTTTCTGGGCTGTGCTGGGTTATATAGGGTTTCTGGCTCTTCTGTGTTTTATTCTGGCTTTTCTAGCACGTAAGCTGCCTGATAACTTTAATGAAGCCAAGTTCATCACATTCAGCATGCTCATATTCTGTGCAGTTTGGATCACCTTCATCCCAGCTTATGTCAGCTCTCCTGGAAAGTTCACTGTAGCTGTAGAGATATTTGCTATTCTGGCTTCCAGTTATGGTTTACTCTTCTGCATATTTATACCTAAATGCTATGTAATTTTACTGAAACCTGAACTGAACAATAAAAAGCAAGTAATGGGCAAGTCCAAATGATATATCTGTGTATCAAACATGTCTAAATAAACATATTGAACCTGGCTGCCAATGCTCATTCCTTTCCCTGATAAATGGCTAGAAATGAATGGGGAACACATTTTGAATTAGACCTGGAACTACAACCTGCATACAAAAAGACATTTTGTTTCCACTAGGGGGTAAATATGATACATAAAGCACGTGGATAATTGTTCCATAAGCACTTCTGACATGAACCTGCCTCTTTAAAGTAATCAATCAATCAATCAATCAATCAATCAATATTTATTTGTATAGCGCTTTTTACAACTAATGTTGTCTTAAAGCAGCTTCACAGAAAAGCAGTTTATACACATGGTAATATTTAAAGTCAACCTGAAATAAAAATGGACCGTTTTACCTCTTTAGTCCATGTCCTTTAGTCATATTAAAGACTCATATTAATCAAATCACACCATTTAAAAGACAAAATTCTCATTTTCCACCAAAATGTAATGAATTACCTGCATCTATACAACAGCTGGGGGTAGAGAGGAAGGGGTTGGTTGGGTAAGTATAACATTAGCCAATAAATGCATGTTTCTTCCCCTCCCACCCATCATCCTCCTCTCATCCTCCTCCTCTTACCCTCCCCCTCCGACCTTCCCTTATTCCATGTCTCACTCGGAAATCTGTTACAGTACAAAAGAACAATGCATTACGATTTACGGTTTAGGTTCATTTTTGGGGATGAAACTCTGACGACAGAGCTTTGTGAATTCATTATTTTTTTCTTTGCTGAAAATAGCAAAAATGGCCCTGTGATAGTTTAAGTGTGCTTGACAATGCTGATACTTCTACAGGAAGGAAAAGACCATTTCTTGAATGAAATTATACACCCCCCCACCCCCCTCCCCCCACAAAAAAAAGGCAACGCTTCATGCCACCGTCAATTGCATATCGTCACTGTTTGCAGGCAAACTAAATTTATTTCAATGTTAACATGGAAACTAAGCATGAAAATTACTGAAGCATAATAATTGTCTGCATACAGATTTTCGTGTTATGTCTCTTATGTTACAAACATATTCAGCAACCGTAGGTTACCAGCAGACATCATCAAATGGTTCCCTGGTAATGTTCTTCTAGACCTGTAATGAAGGTACCATTAGTTTCTGTCTATTTGAGAGGCTTTTAGCATGATGAGATCATTTATTTGGTTAGTGGAGAACACTCTACTTTTCAACCTAGAAAAACTCCTTAACTGCTTTAGCTGTATGTTTAAGGTCACTGCCCAGCTTCAAGATGAACCGTCATCCATAATTTAAACAACTGGCTACTGGATCTGAGTATTTAAGATGCTTCTGTACACTTCAGAATTTTGTGCTGCCATCAGCAATCACTTTAATAAATAAAACAACTGAGCTAGTTCCACAAACAGCCACGCATCAAACATTGCTAGTATGCTTTAGATTATAAGCAGTTAATTGTTTTCTCCACACTTTCTTCTTTCCATCACTCTGGTCTTTGTGTCATCTCTCCGTAAGTGTTTGCCCCAGAACTCTATCAGCTTCATAGTAATTGTTTCACTTAAAAACCAAAACTATTATTTGTATTCTTAATATTATTTACTGATTTCAGAACACATGGCTGCTTTGATTCCTAATCGTATAAAAATGGCACTTTTTACTTCTGCATATTATTTTTCACAACAGTACAACTCAAATGTGCAAATGTGCTGCCCCTCAGTGAAGTAATTGTGCATGTACAGCCCACACCCCTGAACATAGTTAATTTGAGAATCCAGGAAGATTATATAAAAGCCCAAACAGAGAACAAGGTAGTTTTTTAGGAGCAAGAATGAGTCTCCTGCACACATGGCTTCTGTTCACTCTGGTGAGAGCTGCTGACCCCCCCTGCAGTTTAAGAGGCCCACCTAATCCTCCACAGCTCAGTAGAGATGGGGATGTGATGATAGGTGGCATCTTTTCCTTTCACAACAGCTGGGACCAGAGAACATACACGTTCACATCAGGACCACAGCAACCTAACTGCAAGAGGTGAGGGGACATTAAGGAAGAACATGCAGTATTGATAGATAAAAATAATAGCATGTTATTAAGGAAATATAACCACAATATTGGCTCATGTTTGTCACTACTAGCATTTAATTTAGAATAAGAAAAATGTTCATTTATCCATGACCCAAATTTAATAAACATGTTTAGTTGGTGACGTTTACTGCATTTAACAAAAGTACTTTGTGGTGTTTTATGCTGTTTTTGTCCTTCCTGTAGTTTGAGCCTCCGAGAATTTCAGAATGCACAAACAATGGTATTTGCAATTGAAGAAATCAACAACAGAACCGATATTCTCCCTGATGTCAGTTTGGGTTACAGAATCTATGACTCCTGTGGATCAGTAGAAATGGCCATAAGAGCCTCCTTGTCTTTAGTTAATGGCTACAGACAGGACCCGTCCTGCTCCACACCTGAAACAGTGCAAGCAATAATAGCAGAAACCTCATCCACCCCTACTATTGCCATATCTGCCACAATGGGTCCTTTGCATATACCTGTGGTAAAGCCTTTTCGTGTTTCCAACTTTGTGAAAGTAAAATTGCTTTAAATCGTTTATTTTATATTTTACATAACAAAATGTAAATTTATGGTGGTTTTCTATGTACATTTTTAAAACACAAAATATTGTATTGTAGATCAGTCACTTTGCCACATGTGCATGCCTAAGTGACAGAAAAAAACACCCATCATTCTTCAGAACAATTCCTAGTGATTACTACCAGAGCCGAGCACTGGCCAAGCTGGTCAGCCATTTTGGCTGGACATGGGTGGGGGCTTTGTGCAGTGATAATGACTATGGAAACAATGGCATGAACACATTTATTAGTGCAGCCAAAGAAGAGGGAGTTTGCATTGAGTTTTCTGAGGCGTTCTTCAGAACTGACCCTAGAGAGAACATACTCAGAATAGTTGAGATAATCAAGACTTCGAGCTCCAAAGTGATTGTAGCCTTTGTCTCATATTCTGACATGGAGGTTCTTCTGAGGGAAATTGCATTGCAGAACATCACTGGCCTACAGTGGATTGGAAGTGAATCCTGGATCTCTGACATGAACCTTGCCACTCCTGAATGGCAACATATTCTAAGAGGGTCCATGGGTTTTGCTATCCCAAAGGCAAAAATCAATGGTCTGAGGGAATTCTTGACCAAGATCAATTCTTCTTCTGAAGTAGATCTTTATAAAGAGCTGTGGGAGACAATATTTGAATGTACACTTGCCAAACAGGAAAATGCTGAGACGAAAGAAATATGTAAAGGCAATGAAAACCTCAGTGAAGCGCAGAACCAATATACAGATGTTTCAGAGTTACAAATTGCAAACAATGTTTATAAGGCCGTGTATGCTGTTGCCTATGCCCTGAATAAAACTTATAACTGTTCAAAAAGAGAGAATGGACAAGAAAATGTAGGTGTATGCACAAATGCAGCAAATAGCCTTCAACCATGGCAGGTAAGTCTAATGATGCAGCCTAGTGGGGAAAAAAATCGAATTGGATTTTGTCTAAATGTGAATTGCTTTTTGTTAGGTACTCAGTGAACTGAAGAAACTGCATTTCTCCATTACAACCAGTGATGAAGTATATTTTGATGAAAATGGAGACCCAGCTGCAAGATATGATGTCCTGAACTGGCAGCAAAGCAAAGATGGTAAAATAGTCTTTGTTAAAGTGGGTTTCTACGATGCGTCTTTGCAAGCGAATCTTCAGCTGTCATTTAACAACATTAGTATAGCCTGGGCCAACAATAAACACCAGGTAATCCTCAAGAATCACCACTTATATACTATAAATATTTCACTTCAGTATATGTTTGTTGTTCTAAAACAGTCTCAATACAGAAATACAATAACAGTATTAAAACTAGGGCATCTGTGTTCTGCAGGTGCCAGTTTCTGTTTGTAGTGAGAGCTGCCCCCCAGGCACCAGGAAGGCTATACAGAAGGGAAAGCCTGTTTGCTGCTATGACTGTATACCATGTGCAGAGGGAGAGACAAGCAATCTGACGGGTACAATAAAGAGTATTTTGTTTCAGTGATACAGAAGAACCAAAATAATTTATGTGGCAAAAGAAATGACTAAAAAGGCAATACAATGTCAATAACCATAGTACTGATGTTCATATGCATTTGTTTTCTTATTCTTTGTTTTCTTCAGATTCAGTAACTTGTGCCATGTGCCCACCTGACCTCTGGTCTAATTACAGGAAAGATAAGTGTGTCTTGAAGCTGGTTGAATTCCTAGCCTTCGAGGAAATAATGGGCATCATTCTAGTGCTATTTTCTTTGTTAGGAGTATGCATCACCATGGGCATTGCTGTCATTTTTTATGCACATAAGGACAGCCCAATAGTTAGAGCAAATAACTCAGAGCTGAGCTTCCTGCTGCTCTTCTCTCTGACTCTGTGTTTCCTCTGTTCACTTACTTTCATTGGTCGGCCCTCCGAGTGGTCCTGTATGCTGCGCCACACAGCGTTTGGGATCACCTTCGTCCTCTGCATCTCCTGTGTTCTGGGGAAAACAATAGTGGTGTTAATGGCCTTCAGAGCTACACTTCCAGGTAGTAATGTGATGAAATGGTTTGGTCCACCACAGCAGAGACTCAGCGTTCTCGCCTTCACTCTCATACAGGTCCTTATTTGTGTTCTTTGGTTAACAAAATCGCCTCCTTTTCCCTACAAGAACATGAGCTACTACAAAGAAAAGGTCATATTAGAATGTCAGTTAGGATCAGCAGTAGGTTTCTGGGCTGTGCTGGGTTATATAGGGTTTCTGGCTCTTCTGTGTTTTATTCTGGCTTTTCTAGCACGGAAGCTGCCTGATAACTTTAATGAAGCCAAGTTCATCACATTCAGCATGCTCATATTCTGTGCAGTTTGGATCACCTTCATCCCAGCTTATGTCAGCTCCCCTGGAAAGTTCACTGTAGCTGTGGAGATATTTGCAATTTTAGCTTCTAGCTTTGGTTTATTATTCTGCATATTTCTCCCCAAGTGTTACATAATCATACTAAAACCAGAGAAAAACACTAAAAAGCAAATAATGGGTAAAGCACCTGTTAAATGAGTTGGTTGTTGATATATTTCCTATGGCACTTTTTAAACCATCTAACCTGTGTAAAGCACATATCTGTTAATATTATCCTATAGCTGTAAATGTCTAATTAAACTGCTTATTTTACAAATGTATCAGTTTATGCATTCCAATAAAACAACTTACAGATTACTTTTTGACGTTTAGTATCAATTATTCTTTTTCCAAAGACTATGCTAATGTTACCCCATGCAAATGACACACCCACAAAGAAATCATGTGAAACTGTCTAAGCTGTGTGTAGTACATGCTACACACTTAGGGCCAGACAAATACAAGCTATAAATGAGTGTGAGCACAGGGCTTGGCCACAGAGAGGTTTCAATCTACCTCCTTCCAATGCTGCTGCTGGAGCTAATACTGCTTATCTCCATGCCCATTGAGGCAGATAAGTCAGTGTGTAGGAGACTGGGCACAGCACTGTTACCTGAACTGAGCAAAGAGGGTGACTTCAATATTGGAGGCATCTTCAACTTCCGCACGGGACAGAATGGACAAACATTTACATTTCAGAGCTTACCAGCACAAGCAAAATGCAAGACGTAAGTATGACAAATAAATATGTGTCTTCACTTTTTGACTTATCGTAACTTTAACATTTTATCTGTCTCCAGTTTCAGTTACAGGGAGATCCAGTTTGCCTTCACCATCATCTTTGCAACAGAGGAGATAAATAAAAACTCTAATATTTTACCAAACCACACACTGGGATACAAAATCTATAATGCATGTGGTTTCCCAAACATCATTGAGTCTGCAATTGCACTGACAAATGGCCAAAGGCTTGTAATCACTGAAAGCAACTGTACAAAGGCTGACACTGTTCATGCTATAATAGGCAACTCAGCATCCACTCCCACCATGGGGTTTGCAAGGATAATTGGCCGGTTTTATATTCCAGTGGTAAGGCAGCAGTGTAAATGAATGTACATGAAATGTTTGATGGCTATGCACCTGAGACAACAAAAATATAGATGTCTTCAGCCTGCTATGAATTACGCCGAGCAGGCCACTTCATTAGCTACACCTCCTTGTATCTACAGTCACACTAGTCCATTTTATTAACTTTCCTTATCATGTAGGAGCACTTTGTAGCTCTACAGTTACAGACTGTAGTCCATCTGTTTTTCTGTATACTTTATAATTTATTACCTTGTTCTTCAATGGTCAGGACCCCCACAGGACCACCACAGAGCAGGTATTATGTGGATGGCAGATTATTCTCAGCACTACAGCACTGTTAGTGTGTGCTGTGATGGTGTGAGTGTATCAGACACAGCAGTGCTGCTGGAGTTTTAACACCTCAGTGTCACTGCTGGACTGAACACTGTCCACCCACCAACAATACCTAACCAACAGCGTTCTGTGGGCTGCCTTCTGTGACCACTTATGAAGGACAAGAGGATGGCCAATACAAACTGTGCAGCAGCAAATCAAGCCATGCAGAAATACAGATGGACTACAGTCTGCAATTTCAGAACTACAAAGTGCACCCATACGATTAGTAGGGCAGACAAAATGGACACTGAGTGTAGATACAAGGAGGTGTACCTAATGATATGGCTGTTCAGTGCACAGTGTCAGTATTTACACTGTATTAATTCAGCAACTTGCCAATGACAAAATTACATATGGACCGCTATATTGCATATAATGACAAATTAAGTCTGAAACTTTCACACAGTAAAACCTGTAATAAAATAAATTCCTGCTGTATTTATTCCCACACGCTTTATTTTTGTCTGTGTACAGATCAGTCATTTTGCCACCTGTGCTTGCCTGAGCAACCGAAAAGAGTACCCTTCTTTCTTCAGAACCATTCCCAGTGACTACTACCAGAGCAGAGCACTGGCTCACCTGGTCAAGTACTTTGGCTGGACCTGGGTAGGGGCCATAAGTAACACATATGATTATGGAATTAATGGAATTTCCACGTTTATTATGGCAGCCCAAGAGGAAGGAGTGTGTATAGAATACTGGGAGACGTTTACAAGCACAGATTCTGCGAGTTCACTCGCAAGAACAGTAAACATTATAAAACGCTCCACAGCAAAGGTGATAATGGCCTTCATGTCTCATGTAGAGATTAAAGTCTTGGTTGAGTTATTATACAAGCAGAACATAACAGGCCTGCAGTGGATTGGCAGTGATGCCTGGATCACAGACAACACTCTCACAGAGAGTCTGGGATACACTGCTCTCATTGGCTCTGTAGGTTTCACCGTGCCCACGGCTCAGATCCCCGGACTGGGCCCTTTTCTGCAGGAAGTCAACCCCTCCAAATTTCCCAACAGCATTTTTCTTCAAGAATTTTGGGAAAGTGTCTTTAACTGCTCGCTGACTCCGAGAGCAGGTGTAAGGACATGTAACGGCTCTGAGCATTTTAAAAACGTAAAAACTTTCTTTACTGATGTATCTGACTTAAGGTTCACAAACAATGTCTACAAAGCTGTTTATGCAGTGGCCCATGCTCTACATAATACGTTATCATGTGAGGAAAACAAAGGCCCCTTTCCTAATGCAACCTGTGCCAAGCCGTCTAACATACAACCGTGGCAGGTGTGTTGCAGCCATGACAACATATTATATTCCGAGCACTTAAAAGACAAATAAAAACTACAGAATATAAATAACTGTTATTTGAAAGGAAAAAAATCCCTACTTTTGTAACTTTGGTAATTTCAGGTCTTGCACTATCTACAAACGGTTAACTTCAGCATGGAAGGGGGTGAAAGTGTGTTTTTTGACAACAAAGGGAATTCTCCTGCAAGATATGAGCTGATAAACTTGCAAATGACCACAAAAGGTACCATGGAAGTGGTCACCGTTGGCTACTATGACGCATCCCGGCCTAAAGACCAGAGGTTTACCATGAACGACGTCAACATTGTTTGGGCAGGAGGCAGACAAAAGGTATTGTCAAATTAGTCTTCAGATCCAACCTGAATTCCCACATGGATGTTTAACACTCAGGTGGCTTCTCATTGCACAACCTAACATCATAAACATGTGAAAACATGTCACAGTACACTTTATTATTGTTGTTTCAAGACTAGTTTTTCCCTGATGTGTGGCAGGTGCCGCTCTCTGTGTGTAGTGAGCACTGTCCCCTGGGTACCAGGCAGGCTTTACAGAACGGAAAGCCTGCCTGCTGCTACGACTGTATACCCTGCCCACCAGGAGCAATTAGCAACACAACAGGTAATGTTTTTTTGCTTGCTCTTTCAATGCTGACAGTCCACCAAAACCGAATATGGTGGAGAATATAAACATAAATCACCCGCCTGAGAATTAATTAAACATGTTTTGAAGTTTCACTTTTCCAAGAGGCTCTCCAGAAAACATACAAACAGGCCATGACTGATTCCATACTGAATTGCCAAACCAAGTATGACTGTATAATTGATGTTTTCATCCAAATGCAGATGCATCAGATTGCCTGAAGTGCCCTATGGAATACTGGTCAAACCAGAGAGGTGACATGTGTATCAAAAAGGATGTGGAATTCCTATCATACACAGAAATCATGGGCGTGATTCTGACACTTTGTGGCTTACTTGGGGCATTTGTTACTACAATTATATTTGCAATTTTCTTCCACTACAGACAAACTCCCATTGTTAAGGCCAACAACTCAGAGCTGAGCTTCCTGCTGCTCTTTTCACTGACTCTGTGCTTTCTGTGTTCACTTACTTTCATTGGTCGACCCTCTGAGTGGTCCTGTATGCTGCGCCACACAGTGTTTGGGATCACCTTCGTCCTCTGTATCTCCTGTGTTCTGGGGAAAACAATAGTGGTGTTAATGGCCTTCAGAGCTACACGTCCAGGCAGTAATGTGATGAAATGGTTTGGGCCTCCACAGCAGATAATCAGTGTATTTGCCCTCACCTTCATACAGGTACTTATTTGTGTGCTCTGGCTGACAATTTCTCCCCCTTGCCCCTATTTGAATATGGAATACTACCAGGAAAAAATCATATTAGAGTGTCACTTAGGTTCAGCTGTAGGTTTCTGGGCTGTGTTGGGTTATATTGGGTTTCTGGCTCTTCTGTGTTTTATTCTGGCTTTTCTAGCACGTAAGCTGCCTGATAACTTTAATGAAGCCAAGTTCATCACATTCAGCATGCTCATATTCTGTGCAGTTTGGATCACCTTCATCCCAGCTTATGTCAGCTCTCCTGGGAAGTTCACTGTAGCTGTAGAGATATTTGCGATTTTAGCCTCCAGTTCTGGTTTACTATTTAGTATATTTATTCCGAAATGCTATGTTATTCTTTTCAGGCCAGATGAGAACACAAAAAAACACCTAATGGGAAAAACATCATGTTAACTGTAACATTACAACTGGAAATAAAAAAAAAAATGTTCCTTGTGAAAACGTATATTGATGAGTTGCTGATTTAATATTCCACAAGGTTATTGAATTTTTAAATGTATTTAATACTGTTTAATCTAATAAAGGCCTCCCAAAGCTTTCATGGCCTCATGTAGAATATAGGCCCTGTCGACACTACCACCACAGAAAGGCCCCCCTCTTGTGGAGAAAGAGATAAACTCTCCTTTTTCTCTGTTATCCCTTTCACATACAGCAAAAGATGAGGCTTAATCTAGCCAGATAACAAAGTTAAACAAATACTATAATACATTTACAGTAAACCTAACATTGTTGGAGAAAAACATTTAAAATAAAATCTAATTATTTTAACTATATATAATCATTGAATGATTTACACTTACAAACATCTACATCTTTCTACATTACACTTGTAAAATCTACAGCAATTAACTGCAATTACAATTAAACTGTGAAACAACTCTAATATTATTGCATTTTTTTTGCTGTAAACCTTGGATAATACTTAAAACACAGCTAAATACAAAACATAATAACATATATCATCGTCATAACAACAGGTCACTCCTTCTGAGGCTCTGTGCCCATCTGCTCCATTATTTCCTGCTCAAAATAAACCACTGCTTCTGTGCCAAACCATGAAAAAGACAAAAGAACTAATTTGCTCCTCTAATTAAAGGGCCACACCTGTTTCAATTCTGAGGGTTTTTTTTTCAAACACAGCATCCTTTTGTGTTGTCTTCCACATCTGATGAAGGCCTAGCAGGTGGGCCTAAACATCCTGCTTTAACTAGTTATCCTTTTGCTGTGTATAGAGTGAGCATTGCACCATTCACTAATCAGAATATGGCAAATTTGTTTTATGTAAGTCTAGAGCTGGATGACGGCAAAGACATAATATCGCGATACAATATACTCACAGTACGTCACATTATTTATTATCATGAGTGGAACGCAAACGAGGAACCAGTAGTGCTTTAAAGAACACTGTCAATGTCTGTAAATACACAGTTAGCTATTTAATATCTGGCTTACTGTGTTGCACTAAATTCAGTGGTCAGTGTTCTGTAAGTACTCACAATATGTGATATATGGTATATGATATGTTCCAAAAAGCATACTGTACTGTATTGTGACAATATTTAGGATGATAACAATACACACGCATCATCAATAAAATTAGTTCCTCTCAGAAGGAATCAACCAACATGAATGAAACTTGGTGGGTAGGTTTAACATTGTGAGACATGCGAATGATTCAAGTTTCACACTCAGCTGCTCATGTGACATAAGCAGGGACAGGCCTTATCGCTGTACATGGCTGACTATATAAGGTCTACTGCACGTGCTTTTCATTCTGATTTGTCCGGTTGTGCTGGTAGCATCCTTTGCAAGCAAAGTATGCCTCAGAGAAGAGTTCGAAGGCAATTTGAGCAATTGGATGAAGTTGGAGAGGGGTCACATCATAGGGCTCCAGGAAGCGGGATGGTCTTACCGACGTATTGCATGCCATGGCAGTTGTGCAGATACTATCATAGCATGCTATTGGCAGCAGTGGATAGAAGAGCAGTGGATAGAAGAAGGCACGCATGAGTGACATGGAGGATTTGGGAGACCTACACAAACCATGGACAGAGAGAACCGACTAATTGTTGGTTCTGCGCAGAGTGACCCAACAGCCACGATTGCAAATGTTCAGCTTACAGTGATGCCCTCCATAAGTCATACTGTTGTTGCCTGCACGATGCAGGAATATATGCATGCAGACCATTATGGTGACTGCCCTTAACACCACGTCAACGTCACCAAAGACTGCAATGGTGTCGTGCCAGACCGTCATCGAGTGACTCAGAATGGCAGCGGGTCATCTTCAGTGACAAGTCCCGCTTTTGTCTTGGTACAGACGGCCAACGAATCAGTGTGTGGAGGCACCGTGGTCAGCGCCAAAATGAACAGTTTGTTGTCACACGTCCAGAAGGTCTGGTGTCACTCCACCTCCACCCCTACCGCACATTCTGCAGAAACCATGTGAGAATATTCAAGATGCATGGGATGGATTATCACAGGACACCATTAGGAATCTCTACAACTCCATGCCAAGATGTCTGGCACATTGTGTTAGCAAATATGGCAGCCCGACACCATACTGAGAGACACAAATATTGCCCATATCAGTTTAAATTTATCATCATTTATTGCTCCTAGTAACCTTCATCCTCCTTCCCAATAGCACTGCAATTCCACACTTCCTTCTGTTCTTTTGATGAGTGTATATGTTGTCATATTTTGAACCATTTTAAATCAATATTAAAACAAGACCATGTAATTTAGAATAAATGTTAAAATTCTTGTGGTATCTGTATAAACTGTCAAATGGATGTACCAAAAAAAAAGCTTTTTCCTATGAGCTTTCATACCTCGGTTGCTTCTGTTTATGATATTTCATATATCCTATAATGTCTTGCCTAAGGCCTGAAAGATAACTAGCTACAAGATAATTTTATTTATTTTTTATGTTCAACAATTCAATTAAAATCGAACACATGAAACAACCCCTGCAGCCATGATGATGAAACATGACATAACCAAATAAACGTAAATCTCGTTTTTTATATTAGCATTATAGGTGCAATTAAAACAACAAAAACAAATAAGTGCAGTCTTCAGTTTGTGTAAGGTTTACCTCTGGGAATTAGGGTCATTGTGTCACGACACAGTGGCCCTTCTCCCTTGGTCACATGGGAGAGGCTATAAAACCAGGATGCTCTTCTCTTCTGGAACTTCACCTCAGCCCAGCCTCTGAGATGAGAGGGGTCGCTCTGGTTCTGCTTGCTCTCCTCACAAGGGTGCCAAAGCATCGCTATGCATCACCTTATTTGGGAAAACTTCCACATGATTATATTTCAGTGGTAAAAACTAAGCAAGCTAACAAAGGCTTTAGTTTTAAGGAACATGTATACAGAGAGGTTGCCAGAGAGAAACTTGGAAGGTAAGTATGGTTTAAAATGTCTAACTACAATATCCTTTTAGTACCCAATACAGATGATGCTTGTAGTTTGAACAGTAAATTACATTGATTATTATTATTCATAATGATGAAATGATTTTATTTGCGGAACAAACTGTATTAAATTAATAGTGATAGCCACTTATTCTATGCATTCTAATATTTCAGGTGCTTCCTATCAGAACACTGTAAGGTGCTGTGTTTTGTGGAGGCATGCAAGGTGAACACGCTGTTCCTCCAAGGTGTGTGTTCAGAATGCTATTGTGTGTGTGAGCCCCAGAACTGGCAGACTTTAAGCCACCTCTTCAAAGCAGTGCATGTCAAAGCCATAGAAAGATTGCACCTGGTAAGAAACACTCTCTGCATATATATATGTATGTATACATATATTAGTTTTCTTTCTCATCACATTGTACATCTTTTCAGCTATGTTTGTTACTCAGCATCCACAGACATATAAATGAAACAAACTCTTTGTGTTTCTCTTACGTGTCACCACATTTATGACTGATGAAACATGGATAGATTTATCTACCAATCTGTGGCACATGAATGAGGTCTTGATTTTCTCACCTGGTTTGAGTGACAAGACTGTGATGCCACATGGGCATGCAGTATTTTAGTAGTCAGGTCTGACAGAGTCTTACCTGACTTTAAACCTGTTAGGCCAAAGACAGCATGCTTTACAGCAGCCTGCGTGGCTGTGTGTCTGCTCCTCTGCTCTGTGGATAGCATGCTCTCATATCCGTGCACCATGTGAGGAGGAGCACTGACCCTGTGGTGAATGAGAGCAGAGAACATTGTGCATTCAGTTGTGCTTTATACACTTGTTGTCAGATACAAGATAAAGTTAATTTTGAGGATGTATTTTTGTGACACTGTGAAGAGCTACTTTGTGAAAGGAGATTGTTGCAGCTAATGTCAAACCTTCCAGGGCTGATTAATATAAAGCTAGAGGATAATTAAACAGCAAGGCAGCTGAAAAACAAAAACATTCTACAACTTTAAATCGCATATTTTTTGAAATGTTTTGTGTAGAATTTTAATTTTTTGTACATAGTGAGCTATAACCATTATATTACACTGACATATTAATTTATTTGCCTACTTCTTATGCATATTGAGCAGCTTAAGGAACAAACAGATGAAAGCCAAAGAGGTGGAAGCTGCTTAAACATAAACCTGTCAGCCTACAAAACCATGAGGCTCCAAAAAGGTGATATTTTTATTGTATTTAAAAACAGTACCATACCGTTTATGCTACCAACATATAAGGAACATCAAAAAATGATTCTAACATATGTTTAATTTCTGTTTAGCTGCCACTGAAGATGTTCCACATCTACAGAAAACCTCTGAGGGAATAATGAGCCCACTGTTGACAGCTGTGTCACTGTTTCTTCTCTGTTATACAGGAGTTATTATTTTCATCCGCTATCAGCAAAGGCACAATCAAAGCCACAGTCCCAGTAACAACAAAATTACTTTTTTGCTGCTTTTCACAGTTTCATGGTGCCCATTCAGCCCACTTACAGTCACCACGCAACCGTCTGAATGTTTCTGCAAAGTCCGTCACACTGTGTTTGGGATCACCTTCGTTGTCTGTATCTCCTGTGTTCTGGGGAAAACAATAGTGGTGTTAATAACTCTCAGAGCTACACTTCCAGGAGGTAATGTCAGAAAATGGCTTGGGCCTCCTCAGCAGACACTCAATGTTTTTGCATTTATTCTCTTCCAGGCCCATACTCGGGTGCTTTGGTTAATAATGAATTTCTCCTTCTTTAACAATCTAGAAGGCTTAGGGTCAGCTACAGATGACTGGTTAAGGCTCAGGGCTGTGTCTTACTGTTTAATAGCTTTTCTAGCCAGAAAAACACCTTTCGCTATGGCTTTTTATTTACTTATACCCCTATTCATGACAATATGGACACTATTCGACAATAACGGCATACAACAACGTATTTTAACAAGTAACCTTACATTTTGAAATGTCAAGAAAATGTGGATGCTATCAAATGGTGTGACTAGCCACTCATCAGAATAAATAAAAATGTATTGCAATGTGTCACACGGGTCTTTTACAAATGAGGTGAAATAATGATATACTGCACTGCAACAAAAAAGAAATGAAACACATGACAGTGTAATTGCCATTATCTCCCCTCAGCAACTGAGCACCTGAGAGAAACTCACCTATCTAATATTACTTATTTTTATTCAGAAAATCATCAAATCATCATGTCATTTTGCAGGGATTGTTCAAACCTTTTCACATGGAGCGATCTCTGTCCTGGCCATAATCTCTAAAATAATTCACCTTCCACAAGCCCAGAAAATAAGTATAATGAGGCTTAGGTGGTATTGCTCATGTATAGCTACTGTATAGCACTGCATATTAAGCATTGTACACAGAATGCCTTTTCAGGACCAATGTCCAGAAGCATATCCGCTGGTCACCAAGTTTACTGCATTTAACAGTTTTTGCTTGTTATAAAATAACTTTCTACAGCAAAGAATATCACTAGATGCATGTCATAAATCATGCTATTATTGTATTGATTATAAAACTGAGCAAACTAAAATAACAATTCACATATATTGGCTCTGAATGTTAAGGACGACTTTAGGCTCTCAAGCAGGCTGTTACGTTCAGAGGTTTACTGGGTTGTAGGCTGGTACTACATGAAAGGCACACGGCTCCAATCACTGTACAGTGGTGAGAATCAATATTATCTCACGCTGTATAAAGTCTGACAAACTGCCTGAACTGAAAACACAAAAAATGTCACAAATACAAAAGTATTAAAAAGAGAAGGTGACTCCAAATACAACCATTCTTAATTGAGCACAGTAAAAAAGAACTATAATGCAACATGATATTCGCTGCTTCAGGCCAGATCGAGGGAACCATACAACAGATATAAACATAACTTTGGCAAAAATGAACAGTCGTCATGTCACAGACTGGTATCCTAAATCAAATCTGCTTATTACAAAGGTTAGCTGATTATATATACACTGTTAAGCATCACGTATATCAGAATGGTGCTTACACAGATATACTGAAATCAAATTATAATAATTTTATATACTTTATATACACCAACTGCATGTTTTAAACATATTAATTCTCATCACTGGAATTATAACTGGGACAAATGGGTAAAATCCCAATGGATGTTTTGCAAGTGTACACACCAGGCACTAAAAACAAAAAGGTATGTACAGAGAGTGTAAGCTGTACAGTAGTTGTATTGATGATGCACTCTTTTTTCACATGTATTTAAATTCATTTAGATTTATCTTAGCAAGTTTGATCAAATGTACTTACCTAAATGGAAAGATCAGAAACTTTGACAAAAACTAATGACTGTAGTTTCTTTTCTGCTTTACCATGACTCGTCATTTCATAAATTTTAGGAGGTTGTTTGCGACCAATTGGAAGAGCCAAAGGCAAATGTGCGCTAAATATCCAGTATCAAGCTTTACCAAGCTTAGCCAAAAGATGGTATTAAATGTGTACTGGACACAATACCAGATTTGTTCCAGATCAGTCGGTAACATGCACCACTCATTTATCCTACAAAAAAGGGCTTTAGCTGTGAATACACAGAAAGGGCAGAAGGTTTCATGCATCTAGGTGTTCACCCTGGCATTCGGGGCTATGCAGGGCACAGACTTTCCTTACCAGATTGCAAGATATCCTGCCAGCTGTA
Source organism: Semaprochilodus insignis (assembly GCA_034552555.1). Taxonomy (NCBI): domain Eukaryota; kingdom Metazoa; phylum Chordata; class Actinopteri; order Characiformes; family Prochilodontidae; genus Semaprochilodus; species Semaprochilodus insignis. The sequence continues at coordinate 3,046,945 of CM067486.1, forward strand.
TAATTATTTGAATTATGATGGTCCTTCTTTAGGAGGTCAAGACAGGTTCTGTGTTTTTTTTTTGTTGTTTTTGTTTTTTTTCTTTTATTTCCAAAGCAGCTGTCATAAGGATTTTGCTGGTCTTGCACGTGTGCATTTAAGGAATAGGGTGCAGTCAAGCAAAAATATCAGAATATAATGCAACACATGGCTAAACTATACTTGGAACTGCTAAGAGAAGAATTTTATCCTAAAATCACTCCTACTGTAAGAAGCATTCTAAATACAGGCCCAGATGTCTCACTTGTGTGTGTTGCTTTACGTGTATATCCAGTATGTTTATTGCCACCCAGTGTACAAATGGTGCATAGTGCCATAGAGGTATTCATAAGCACTACATAAACATAGCTGATACACTACATTTAGATTTCTGGATCTAACACACCTTACTGTTTCAATGTAAATAAGTAGGCTAAAGTGCTGTAGTCTATTAGAGCATTCATAACCATGATGAACTCAATGGCACACTACCTAATACCATCTGTGAAATATCATGGCATTGATTACTTTTGGGGGAACTGGTCCATTTATCTTTTTAGGCTAGGTAATTGAGGTCCAATGCTGATATTTAATATTTTTCATGTCTGCTGATGTTGAAACCAATAATTACACGTAAATAAAATGCAGAAATCTACCCTAAATGCAGCCCTAATCCAAATGCTTCAAAACTATACAGTGCTTCTACGTTTATAGCTACTGATGTCCTACTAGCAACTACAAGTTGAATATTCTCAGTCAATCACCTGATACATTCGCCAACCTTCACTTTCTATAGATAAAACTAAAAGGCCCCAGAAACAAACAAAATTTGGCAGAGCACCACCAAATGAAGAAGCCCAATACCTAGTGAGGTCTATGGGTTGCAGACTTTAGGCAGTGACTGATCAAAAACAAAATCTGTGTACTTAACAAAAAGTCATTTTCATGAAAAGTTACAAAAAAAACTAATGGTACTTTTTCCCCTGCTTCAATAGTGGAAACTATTTTGGGGAGGTTTTATATAATTCCCAATCTGTTTTATTGAATCGGTGTTGTGATTTGGATTTCAGCATTACAGATGGTTTTTTTTTTGGCTTAAAAAACCTGAATATTCTACACACTAAAAAACCAAACCCATGCTATGCCAAAACTCCCCTGTGACTTAGGACAACTCAGCTCCAGGTGGCACACCTCCAGCTTACCAGCAAGAAGCTGTTGTGCACACCAAGCAGAGACATATATAACACTAGGAGCATTCATTTTTGCCCTCTTTGAGCTGCTGAGTAGCCATGGGTAAGCTCAATGTAATGCATTTATATTTCTTGCTTTGCAATCAAACATGCCCTGCGTGTGAGCTGCTGGGTAAGTTTGAAATGCAAGATATGTTTAAAGAAGGAGACATCATGATAGGGGGCATTTTTCCTATTTTTAACAAACAGGAGAATGTCCTTGCTTCATTTGAGACAGAACCACCTTTGGCTGTCTGCACAGGGTGAGTTTAACAAAACTATGCCAATAATCTAATGGAAGAATTATGTTTAATATTAATCATGTATTTTTTTTCTCCCCTATCAAAATGATCCACAACAGGTTTGACCTGCGAGCTTTTCGATGGACAAGAGCCATGATGTTTGCAATAGATGAAATAAACAGTGATGGTCATTTGCTTCCCAATATCTCTCTAGGATACAAAATTCTGGATTCTTGTGCTTCTCCTTCTAACGTTTTGCGAGCTGCCCTTACCTTGGTGAGCGGGTCAGAGGAAAAGGAATCTTCCTCTCTATGCCATCCACCTCCCATAACAGCTCTTGTAGCTGAATCAGGATCTACCCAGTCCTTAGTTGTGGCTGGGGCACTTGGGCCATTCAGAGTGCCAATGGTAAAAGCTAATAAGCAAATAAATATCAAGAATGTCAAATGGTTAATCAAGATTTTTAAATGCTGAAAAACCTGTACAAACATTGAAATTATTTTTGACTCAATAGGTGAGTTACTTTTCTACTTGTGCGTGTTTAAGTGACAAAACAAAATACCCAACATTTTTCCGCACAATACCAAGTGACTTCCACCAGGCAAAGGCTTTAGCTTTCCTGGTCAAACGATATGGATGGATGTGGATTGGAGCACTGCAATCTGATAATGATTATGGACGAAACGGGATTACAGCCTTCACAAAAGAAGTGGAACAACATGGGGTCTGTATCGCATTTGTTGGCACAGTTTTGCGGACATACCACCGAAGTAAAATCCTTGAAGTTGTTGCAATGATTAAAAAATCAACAGTGAAAGTGATTCTAGCATTTGTACCTGAAGGAGATTTATACCCTTTAATGAAAGAAGTGGTAAATCAGAACATCACAGGAATACAATGGATTGCAAGTGAAGCCTGGGTAACCGCTGACAGACCATCCACTCCAGAGATGTTCAAATCTTTTGGAGGAACAATTGGATTTGTGGTCAGAAAGATGGCCATACCCAAGCTGGGACCTGTTCTCCAAGACATCAGCCCTTACCATGATTCAGAATCCAGTTTTGTCAGTGACTTTTGGGAAACAACAGTGGGCTGTAGGCCGCCATCAAAAGTTCCATTTAACAGCACGAAAATATGCACAGGAGCAGAAAAACTAGATTACACAAACAAGTTCTTTGATGTCACGCAACTAAGAGTGACATATAACGTCTATCAAGCAGTGTATGCGATCGCGCATGCCCTTCATCGAGTAATGTTTTGTGAGGTGCCTGAAAGCAATATCTCCAGACTGTGTCTTAATAAATCACAGATAACCCCTACACAGGTAAGCTAGGTTTAAAAGAACTTCATTTGCGTACTAGTTCCTTCATAATTAAGTCACTTATTTAATTGCATTACATTCTTCCCCGCCCCCCCCACAAGGTAACTGAGCAGTTAAAAAACATACACTTTGTAGATGCATTTGGGGAGCAAGTCTTCTTTGATGAGAATGGAGACCCACCTCCTTCATATGAAGTCATAAACTGGCAAATGAGGGAAGGAAAGGTGCAACATGTCGCAGTAGGCCATTTTAGCACCTCTACAAACGGAATGTATGAACTTGAGATTGATGAGGACCAGATTGTTTGGAACACAGGAAATCTGGTAGTACAAACAGAACACAACTGCAGTCATATTGTTTTGTTCAGTCATACTGTTGTACTATACCTCATCTAAAATATGCTTTATATCTGCCAGACTCCAAAAGCTGTTTGCTCAGAAATCTGTCCACATGGCACGAGGAAAGCTCAAATCAAAGGACTGCCTTTATGCTGCTTTGAGTGCATTCCATGTGCGGATGGTACTATATCAAATACAACAGGTGCAGTAAGCTTTCATCTAATATTACCCAAGTACTCAATATTTAGTAATCAAGTATAATTCTGAGCATATCTTTTTGTTTCTCCTATAGGAGCAGCAAACTGTATCACTTGCCCTGAGGAGTATTGGTCTAATGAGAGAAAAGACAGCTGCATTATGAAAGTCACTGAGTTCCTGTCATACACTGATACAATGGGGATTGTTCTGATAGCTGTATCATTATTTGGTGCATGTTTAACTTTTTCAGCAATGGTGGTCTTTATACATTTTAGAGAAACACCAATAGTAAAAGCTAATAATTCAGAACTGAGCTTACTGTTACTTTTCTCTCTAATCTTCTGCTTCCTCTGTCCTCTCACATTCATTGGCGAGCCCACCATTTGGTCTTGCATGTTGCGTCACACAGCATTTGGCACCACTTTTGCCCTTTGTGTTTCCTGTGTACTGGGGAAAACCATAGTTGTTGTAACTGCTTTCAGAGCAACATTACCTGGCAACAATGTGGCGGGAAAGTTTGGGCCAGCACAACAAAGGGGCATCGTGTACTCATGCACTGCAGTCCAAATTGTTATCTGCATTCTCTGGTTAAAGATTACACCACCATTCCCTGATAAAGTCCTTGAGCAACGTAATAAAAAAATCATTTTAGAATGTAACACAGGCTCTGATGCTGCATTTTATTCAGTTCTAGGATACATTGGCCTTCTAGCTATAATTTGTTTGGTATTGGCCTTTTTAGCCAGGAAGCTACCTGACAACTTTAACGAAGCCAAATTCATCACATTCAGCATGCTCATATTCTGTGCAGTGTGGATCACCTTCATCCCAGCCTATGTCAGCTCCCCTGGAAAGTACACAGTAGCTGTAGAAATATTTGCAATTTTGTCTTCTGCCTACGGCTTACTGCTGTGTATATTTATGCCAAAATGTTACATCATTCTAATCAAACCAGAAAGGAACAACAAAAAACATGTAATGGGAAAAAATCCAAAATAGACCAAGATATAAGTTTTTACTGGGTACTTGGGGCAATTCGGCCTTATACGGCTCTGCATATACCTTTTCATGATTAAGGAGGGGGTTCAAATAAATAAATATTTAAATAAAGAAATAAATCTCTGTGTTTCTTGCAACCTCAATGCCCATTACTCTCTCTATTCAATACAAAAAAAGCCACATCTCACCCATACATACATACATATATATATATATATATATATGAAATACACTTCATTATGTAAAAATGTGTATGTATAATTATACATATACACAACTACTTACAGCTTTTAATTCATTTGGCTCCTTTTTCGTGGTATCTTTTTCTCTGGCTGAAATTAACTACTTATCCATGGTTTCCGACTCAGCAAACTCCATTAACTAAAGGGAGTATATTTGCTGCACAGTTAACATTTTTGCAACTTAAATAAAATAATAACGATGAAGAAATTAAGAATACGTATTATGTTTGTCCTACCACTGTGAATGCAAGATACGTAACTGAGGTTATAAGCTATTTAATTTAGCAGATTTATGATGTTGCTTCAGCTCATTTTATCAGCATTTCATTTCAAGTAGTATGGCCTACGGTTGCTTAGAAAAAGAGTTTAGAGTTAATCCTCAGAAGGACCTGGCAAAATGATACAGTGAGCAATAGTGCATAAATGTAAAAGAACAGAAGCTCAAATTCTATAGGGATATTTGAACCAGTCTCCCACTGTAAGGAAAAGCTGGTTTTAGTCAGGCGGATTTAACAACTGAAGAAATAACTGGCAACACGGTACATAGAATACTAAGGCACAAATGTAAATGAAGAGAAACTGGAATTCCAAAAGGATATTAAAGACCTTATTCATGGTAAACCAAAGAAATAACAGCTGGGGCCAGACTAAACCAGTTTTTCCTTACTTTCACAGATCGATTCTCTGCTTGAAATTCTCTGCAATTAGTCTCATTTCATGTGAATACATGCTTCTAGAAGTTAGACTTCTTATTAATGTACATTTTATGTACTATTGCTGATTGAGTCATTTTTCCAGCTACTTACTTATTAAATCTAAACTCTTAGATGACCATGAAGCAGACTAAAACCAGGTTTTCCTTACAGTAGAAACTTAAATGTTTCTCCTGATGAAATATGTTTGAAATGAACTGAAGCTACATCCTATATCTGCTAAAATAAATATTTTACTACCTCAGTCACATATCCACACATTTCATCATCACTGTTTTCATCATACAAGAATGAAAAGGGAACCTGCACAGCAAACATATGATCATGAACACTCCCTGTTCAGTTGAAATGAACATTTCAAAACAAAAATTACAAAAATAAAAACAAAATTACAAATAAAAAATACATTCAAGAAAACAAAATTACAAAAGTAAAACAAATTTACAAGACGTGAAACACTTCTACCTGTACCGAAACACTTTTACAAACTATGAATTCTGAGGGAAAGGGGAGGTCCAACACACAGGGAAGTGCTTGTTGCGGACCCTTGTCAATCAAACTGTTTCGCTGTGGTAGAGTGTCTGCTCTTTTAAAAACTCTAAAGACCTTCCACAGGAAAAACAAAAGCATGCCAGCTGGCTAAAATGCGTGCCACAAAAATGGACAAAACATGCTTTAGCATTGTCACCATCCCACACTACTCACTCTACCACCGCGAAACAGTTTGATTGACAAGGGTCCGCAACAAGCTGTGTGTTGGACCACCCGTTCCGTCAGAATTCAGTTTGTAAAAACGTTTCATGTCTTGTAAATTTGTTTTTACTTTTGTTTTCTGAAATGTAATATTTTTTTGCCCTTGTAAAATAGTTTTTGCTTTCTTGAATGTATTTTTTGTTTGTAATTTTGTTTTCTGAAATGTTAATTTGTTTTGCATTTCTCGGCCACCGTACCTTGCTGCCTGCTCTCCTCCGAAGGCAGCGCTTCTCACCGTCTTAGTGTTGGTGCCATTTGCTCTTCTCTTCCTAAACGAAGCGGCGCTGATACAGAGTACTGAGGGATCTGTAAGCCTTCATAAGAGGAAGCTTAGCAGGCAGTGTTTAATACCAACATTAGATTCGGACAAGACTGGCTCGCTGCCTTCCTACCTCAGAATACTAGCACTTGTATGACGTTTCTATGGAAGCCCATTTCCGTCACTTAAAGAAAAAAGGCCATATAGGACGTAAGTCATAATTATGAGCTACTGTGTGGCGGAAACGATGTTCGATATGTATCAGGCACTGGCCCTGTGTAGTATCCTATATCATGAAATAACAGCTTCTGCGCCCTTACACCAAATAAAATCTATTTTCAACCATTACAGTGCACTCTAAGTATAACATTTCGAGCACTGTGTTATAGTTTCGAGGCCTACGCACTACATTTATTCTATTACGGGTTATCCTAGCTAGCTAGCCTGATGTAAACAAAACACCTAGTATAGCCTTTGCCTAAAAATAATAATTGAGACATAATTCATGTCGCCAGAGCTGTATATCAAAATATAGCCAGCAAATAACCGCATTTATTTAGACAAATAACTTAAAATTCACGTATTCAACTCAAGTTGGGCCAGCCTAGTTTTAGGGAGCTAGCAGTCAGCTTGAGGATGGCGCTACCGAAGCTAATGTTGCTAAATGCAAATGAAGTCTGGCCAGCGCGGGCTGTTGATGTATTTTGGGATAACTTCCGACTGAAAAAATGTTGTTGTGTAACACATGATACTTTACCTTCAAATTCAAACCGTGTGTTCGGTTTGCTGAACACTTGTTGTGGTTTGTAGCTAACGATAAAACCGAACTCACTTCACTCACACAAGCGGAACTGAGGCTAAACATGTCTGAGGTGATACGGGCACGCGCTACATGTCACCCCACTGCCTCTATACAGATGGGCGGATCGATACCTCCAACTCTGGTGTTTACTTTTATGAATCGAATCTGGTGCAAAAATACTGATGGCATTCGTTTATTTATTTAGCAGGACGGATGTGTAATCTCACAAACTGCTGTGCTGGTGTAGTACAGGAACTACTTTTATTCCTCTTGAACTAATGATGCATTTAGTTACTGAATTTTCAGTTGACATAAAATACTAGTTTAAGTGAAAGCGTAATTTGAATATTAACAAACACTGAACTGAAAATTTGTTAAGCGATGTTATTAAAAAAAAGAAGTAATGAAAGAAAACTTTTAATAATAATAATAATAATAATAAATGGTAATTAGTTGTCAGACTTCCTGTTTCACATTTACCAATTGTCATGTTGAAAATTACTTACTTTAAAGTATCAGTATTAGTATTGGTATCGGGATATTATCCTTGGTATTTGACTTTATTTGATTTTAGATAAAAGTACAAATCTTTGGGTTCAATCGTGGACATAGAGCATTAAGGCCAAGTGATGCTGCTGTTGATGCATCTCAAGTCTGTTGATGTATGTATGAGCAAGCCCTCATATCTGGCTACCCTGCAAAAACTGTAGCCTTGCAGGTAAAATGATCTTACATCTAGTTAATGTACTTCATCTTCTCATTCTCATTGTGAGATTATTGTAAACTCATAAGATTATGTAACTTACTTTCAAGTTTTAAGTGATTTTAGTAAGGCAAATTATGTCACTATACTGGCGGATATTTGAGCTTATTTTAAGAAATATGCTTGAAACAGTCCAAATTATCTGCCAATAAAGTGAGAAAATTGAACCTACTAAAATCACTTAAAGCAACTAAAATTGACTAGAAATAAGTAAAATGAAAAATGTAAGATATAAACTAGTTGTAAGATCATTTTACTGGCCAATATATAATTTCTGCAGTGTATTTTTTGGGCTTTGCCTTTATTTTAAAGCTATTATTTTTTCCAAATATATTTCTTTTGGTTAGTTGATACAGTGTGTGCTTTATCTGTGCAGAAATAAAAGACCAAACATTTGTAAGTATGTTATTTATTGCAGCATAAATAGTTTTTTGAGACTGTCGTGGAAATTGGACAAACTCAGTCTGGACTGCCCGTTGAGAAATAATAGAAAATGATTTATTGAAGGAAAAGAAGGTTTACAGCATCCAAAGAGGATAGAATACAGAAGCGCTAACCCTGTCCCTCCCCAACAAGATATATATACTACATAGATAACTACTTGCGTGTGTGTGCGTAAAGGCCCTAAATCACAGCCCCGTTGCTTGGCAACGGCAAGAAGCTACCCCCAAGTTTGGGAGCTGCAAGGTCACCAATACGCAGGTGAAAACAAGAGAATATGGTTATCTAGAGACTGTGAGGCGAGCCTGTGTATCAGTATGTCACAAGGCCCCAGAAGGCCGAAAAACAGAACACCATGAGTTGTACAGAACACTTAATCACATATAGAGAGCACATTGACCTATGATTTGCAAAAACTGCTTAATCATGCACAGCTTAGCAATAACTCTGAAAACTACTTCTACCATAATAACTTGAATTTCTCTCACAAGACTCTGCAGGTTTAATACACTCTGTTTTTATTGAATCGCAAGTCTGTGCATAACTGACCTCCAGCAGCAGAATTCCTATTTTTTCATCATGTGCTTTTTGCTATTTTTGTCCGGTCGCAGCAGCACAACATAGCATTTTGGAACAAATATACACAAAAGGAGACCAAAAGCTGACGCTAAGATGGCAAAGACGTGCACAGCAACCATATACTTTCCACGGGTGCTGACATAAACAGGAATGAAGGTTATCCACACAGCGAAAAAGATAAGCATGCTGAAGGTGATGAATTTTGCCTCATTGAAATTATCTGGGAGCTTCCTGGCGAAAAAAGCTATTATAAAGCACATGCAAGCCAAGAGGCCGATGTATCCCAACATGCACCAGAATCCAATCTCGGACCCCACGTTACACTCCACAAGTATGGTAGCCCTCATAAACTCAGTGTTGGAAGCAGCAGAGGGAGGTTTAGTTGTTAGCCATATGATGCAGATAAGTGCTTGAACACACAAGCACAGTACGACACTAGACCTTTGTCGAGCTGGGCCAAACCATTTCATGACATTACTGCCGGGAAGGGTGGCTCTGAAGGCCATCAGAACCACTACAGTCTTAGCCAAGATGCAGGCAATGCAAAGTGCAAAACTGATCCCGAAGGCAGTGTATCTGATCTGGCAAAGCCAGTCGGTTGGCTTGCCAATGAAGGTCAGAGCAATCAGAAAGCAAGCACAGAGAAACAGGAGGAGCAAGAAACTGAGTTCCATGTTGTTTGCTCGGATGACCGGGGTCTTTCTGTAGATCACAAATACACAAAGTACTACTGCAGTCAAACAGGCTCCGAAGATTGAAACAGTCAAGAGAACTATTCCCAAGGGCTCTTGAAAGGACAGGTACTCCAAAGCCTTTGGCATGCATTGGTCTCTTGCTTGGTTCGGCCACATCTCCTTGGAGCATCTCAAACAATCAATTGAGTCTGTGATGAAATTTATTAAGAAAAGTTGATGCAGTTCAACTATACTGTATAGTGTTTCAGACAGAAGCAAGGCATAATGTCAATTAATGTCAGCTGCACACCTGTTTCATTGCTAATCTCTCCCTCAGCACATGGTATGCAGTCAAAGCAGCAGATGGGTTCACCATTTCGCCTGGCCTTCCTGGACCCCGGAAGGCAGCTTTTGCTGCACACAGATACTGGTGCCTGTGAACCCCGGTGAATGGAGCATAGGCCCAGCAGGCCTTTACTTTAATACATTCATGAATATATACAAGCACCCACAATAATTAAAGACATGTATTTCAACAATGAAATATGACTTTAGTAAACATACAGGAAATAATTGTGAGCACTTTTGGAATTGTTTTTGCAAATATTTATATACCGATCAGGCATAACATTATGACCACTTCAATGTATCTACATTCCTTATCTATGTTATCAGTTACACTGACCATATAGGTGCACCTTGTAGTTACAGACTGTAGTCCCTCTGTTTCTCTGTATACTTTATTACCCTGTTCTTTAATGGTCAGGACCACCACAAAGCAGGTATTATGTGGGTGGTGGATTATTCTCAGCACTGCAGTGACACTGACTTGGTGGTGGTGTGTTCGTGGTGTTGTGCCGGTGTGAGTGGATCAGACACAGCAGTGCTGTTGGACACCTCAGTGTCACTGCTGGACTGAGAATCATCCACCAACCAAAACTATCCAGCCTTCTGTGGGCAGTGTCCTGTGACCACTGATGAAGGACTAGAGGATGACCAACACTGCACTGTGCAGCAGCAGATGAGCTATCGTCTCTGACTGTACATCTACAAGGTGGACCAGCAAGGTAGGAGTGTCTAATAGAGTGGACAGTGAGTGGACACAGTGTTTAAACACTCCAGCAGCACTGCTGTGTCTGCTGGTCATAATGTTATGCCAGATGGGTGTGTATATCATTTCACAAGATGTATTTACAGCCCTAATGTAAAATCAATTGAACAAACAGTATCGTGCCATTTGAAGCTATAAAGCACAAGCAACGGATGATCTAGGTGAGTCACAAACATGCAGAACAAATGAATAAGAAACATCCGTATAAAAGATAATCTGGCTATGGATGAAATGGCACACACCTTGTTCCCTCTGTGCCATATAATGACTGATTCATTAAGGACCAGGTCTCTGTCCTCTCTCAGAGAGGCATCATAGAATCCCACCCTGACCAGCTGTAGAGAGCCATCATTCGCCACCTGCCAGTTCATCAGGTCATAAGAGGCGATAGGGTCTCCATTCTCATCAAAGCGGACATCTTCTCCCAGTGCTGTGAAATGAGTTTGTTTCATGTAGCTCAGGAGCTTTGAGGAAAAGTGATAGTACAGGAAAGGTGTGTGTATATATGATGTTATTTTTGTTTAGAAACATCAATAAACATTAATAAAGTTCTCATTAACCTTTAAATGCCCAAAGCTTCAGAAAAAAGGCCTGATTTCTATCAGCTGCATCTGTAGCATATGGTCAACTACCATGTGCAGTAATTTCTCTGTACAGGCAAACAATAAAATAACAGTATTGCTTACTAAAGCTGAAATGCACTGAAATGATTGTCTGTGGTAATATTAGTATGCAGCAGATGGTTGAAACAGTGTACTATTTAAAATAAAATTAACAAATCACATAAAGAAATACCACACCTGCCATGGCAGTAGGGGCTGCAGACTCCCACATGTCCCATTCTGAAAGGGGCCCTGTCCTGGAACACAGGTACTCATATCATGCAAAGCATGAGCTATGAGATATACAGCCTTGTATACATTATAGGTCACTCTAAGCTGGGTCACGTCTGCGTATGGAGTGTATACATTGTCCAGACTCTCTCTGCCACTGCACGGCCCCCTGTTCTGACCATCCTCTTTGTGTATATGGGTGTTTAGAGATCCATTGACCTGACAGTTAAAGGTTTCCTCCCAAAACTCAGCTAAAAAATGAGAAGCTTGGACACTGGAGGCGTTCAGCCCTCTGAGGTAATTGTATAGGTTTGGGATTTCCCCTTTCCGTATGGCAAATCCCAGCGTTCCCTGCAAGATATCACTGTTATCACTCCACAGGGCCTTTGCAGTGGCCCAGGCTTCACTGGCAATCCACTGCAGATGGGTGATGTTTTGTTGCCTGCACTCTTTCAGGATGGTCTGCAGCTCCGATTCTCCTGAGAAGTTGAGTATGACTGTGGCTGTGGAGGACTGAATAGTGTTCATCAGCTCCCTTAGTGCTTGTCTGGAGAGAGCGACAGGGTAGAAGTGCACATACGCAGGGCACACATTATACTTGGCTGATTCCTTTAGAAACAGCTGAATGGCAAAGCGAGCATAATCCGACTCCACACCTATGACCCCCACCCAGGTCCACTGGAAGTAATGGACCAGCCTCGCTAAAGCTTTCATCTGGAATTCATCACTTGGCATCGTTCGCATAAACGCGGGGAACTCTCTCTTGTTACTCAGACATGAACAAGATGCGAAGTAACTCACCTGAAGGGGTACAGTAATAGAGCATATAAGTCACCCAGCCAATGGTGATCAAACAAACAGTTTCTTTATGTATACATCTTCATCCAGTTCATAATAACTAGTCCCTGCCTAATTTTAACCTTTAAAAAGAGTTAAAAGTATTTATATTTACATAAAGTAATTTCCATAATAGTTAGTGCTAATGTTAGAACAAACAATTCATTATATATGCCCTGAAAAAACTTTAATCTATTTGATTCAAATGTGGACATAATTCCTACATTAATACATCAACACAGTTACTATCAAAAGGAAGTAAATTCAATGTGCAGTACTTAAAGTCATTGGAGCCCCATATAATTCTACTACATTTCTTGCCCTTAATTAACACCATTGCTTTTCTTGCTTTTGCCTTACCAAAGGCACATTAAATGAGCCCAGAGTTCTCAGCACAGCCATGGATACCCCTGATGCCGCATCTCCCACGATGACTGGAGAGGGCTGCCTCTGTACATCTGTGCAGCTGGCTCCTGGTCCTGTCTCGGGCTGCCCATTGACCAAGAGCAGTGAGCCTTTCACTGATACAGGTGTGTCATCACAGCTGTCCCGAATGTGGTAGCCCAAAGAGAGGTTTGGTAACAGGTCCTGCCTCTGGTTTATCTCCATCACAGCAAAGGTCATAGTCCTCATCCATCTGAGGGCTCGAGCACTAAAGCTGCAAAACATTCACAGACATTGCATATATGAACTCTCATTCGGGAATTTTTCACATATTAACAACAATGAAAATATATGTGCCATATCAAAATCAAAATTTGTTTTTTCTTTCTTTTTTAGCATTATTTAAAAATGCCAATGGCAGCTTTTCCATTGCGTGGGCCAATTTTGGGATCAATGCATAGTCATGAAAAAGTAATCTGAAATAACCTGGAATAGAATATAGTTACTTCAATTTACCTTAGATTAGGCACTTTTTTCCCCTTCAGCTGTAAATGTACAATTTCAGTGCTACAAGGTTTTGTTGTGACAGTGACAATGATGAAATATTAAACAAACATAAATACAATTAAGCAATAAATAAACTCATCTCAACATATAGACCATCACATACTACTTGTACTCAGGTTGTGCAGGTCTGCTTTGGAAAGACCACACTGCAGAGACAGGGCTGTAGTGCAGAGGGAACAAGCCCCCCAAAATCACATCTCCATCCTTGTAGAAAGAATGGGTTCCCTCTTCTCCCTGATAGAAGCACTCATCTTCATTTGTGGACCAACACCACACGGGCGTGTTCAGCAGAAGCCAGAATGTGAGGAGACGAGCATGGTGTGCCATACCTTACACGAATCGGCAAGACCACGTGAACATGTATATATAGGCACCAGAATGAATAGGGGGTGGTCTTGATTTTTCCCAAAGAAATACAAGAGCCAATAGTATTAGCTGTTCCTCCTATCAGAGGGTTACATAATAAGGCCACCCTTGATTTTTTGACACTGTATGTTAATAACATTAGGTTTCAGGATGCCTGCTTATTTAATTTCAGGCATGCAACATACCTACTACACAGGTTGTCGTGGTTTGGCATATTACCCTGTGATCAGAGCATGTAGGCCTACTAAATAGATCAACTGAATAGAAGAGAGTATTAAGGAAATATAATGAAATACAGTGAAAGTTAAATTACAATAAACAATGTACTGTATAAAACTGGCCTTATTCACTAATACATATTCCTAAGTTTTAGCTCTTAGACATTGAGAAAAGTGTTTAAGTGTTCTTAAACTGCGAATTGTGGGCATAGATTATGTTCTTACCTATACATCCTAAATAAGAAGACATTGGTGAATGTTAGTTTGTGGCTTTTCAGAAGAAATATCTTCTTTAGAATAGTTGGTGAATGAGACCCTATATTTTCAGGATAGTTAAAACTATGACCTCTAAAAGCATTTTTTTCCTTTTTCTGTCTTTCCAGTACAAAATTAGTTGAACTACCAACAACAAATTACACAAACAAAGCTTGGGCAGCACAGGGTCTAGGGTGGGAACAGTTGATGTTGTCTGGATGTGATTTTGTGCATGTTTACTGTTCTTATTGTGAATCATTCTTGTCTCCCTCCCTGCAAATTAATATGCATTTGGCAGACTTTGCTCTGCAATATGGAAAAGAATTGTTTGTAAACAAAGCACCGCTGTTACAGACTCTCACTCTGTCTCACCAAGAGAGGGAATGGTCAGGAGCCTGCTGGTGACGCGGCACTCTTTGGGGTACGCAAAGGCAAAATATTTCAAGACATTATTGCTGGAAAAGGTGGCCCTGAAAGTGAGAGTGGCATTAGTTCTCCCTCATGATAGCACTTTCATACAGCAAAGCAGTTCAGCTGTATATGAACTTATTGTGTATATGTGATTACCCTCAGTGACCATGGTCATGAACTATTGCTTAAAGCATGATTTACTGTATATCTACACTAAGTGCCTATATTATTTCGGCCAAAAACTACTTTGAACTACTCTAATGTCTAAAGTTTGCTTCTTTACCTTTGCAAACTAGGTAAAAGGCAACTATAGCTTTCAAGTAATGAGAGCCTATTCCCCACCACGCCTTAACTTCATGCCTAATTCATGACACCTGACACCAAACCACAATGAGCTGTTAAATAATTTCATATAGATTTACTTATGCCATTTCTGGTGCCATTTCTATGCCATTTTATGGACACATGCATAAGCCAAATTCAGGTTTCTGGTGGCTGCTGCAACCATAGAATCAGGTGTTCTGGCTTGAGTTGCTGTTATACTCCTTGCCACAAGGTGGTGCATTTTCCTTTGACTGTTCTATGATTGCTAAGCACATCAGCTGTGGCACAGTGTCCAGAAATGCATCATCATTCATCCGGCCTGTAGTGATTTATTTTGGCATTGTCTGCAAGTAGATTGTTTATTGGCATGCTTTAATAATTTCTTATTATTTGAGAGCAGATACATTAGACTTGTGAAGGACAATAAACCCATTTAATTCAAAGTGTGGTTGGACACTTTATCTGTTTAAGCAGAATACTGAAAAGATCCCAGGCCAGGCTACACTAGAAGGTAAAGCTGAATTAGCAGAGGCCACTGTCTTTGGTGCAGTAGCAGAGGTAGCCATCCTGAAAAGCTGTAGGCCCTCACTGCAGCCAAAACCTTTACTCTATAAGAAGAACAATGAGTTCTGTTCATGATCAGATCTTCTGTAAAAGAAGTTGGCGTGGCTTGCTGTGGCAAAGACCGGAAGCAATGGAAACCATTTGAGCAATGTCCAGTCAAGACTCCTCAGGTCCTCAAACTGGAGTAAGCCAAAGCTGAAGTGTACCTGCCTTGCTTGTATTATTTGGATACTGGGCAAGGTATAGACCCCATCCTGTACAAGCTTTTATTTAGTATATAAGAGAAGTGGATGAAAGGGATCAAATATGAGCAGTACATTTTGCTTGGTTATACACTGTAAAAAGTGTTTTGTTGCTTCGACGTATGTGGTGTTGTTACGAGCAGATAAACTAGGTTTATTCAACCTAAAAAAGTACTTTGAATTCCTTCCATCAAAGTCATTGCTGAGTTGAGTAAAACTTGTTCTCTTGCTTGTACATAGGCCTAGTTCAGGGTGACTGCAGATATTTATGTGTGTGTGTGTCTGAGTGATATATTGCTGTGCTAATACCAATAATACCAGTTATTGTGTTAAGGATTGTGGTTAGACCTAGCTTGATGAATCTATCTTCATGAATTCACTCTGAGCATAGACACATGTCTGAGCATTTTAGAACATGCATATATATTTTAATAGTCATTATTGATATTAGTAATAGAAGTAGAATCATAGAGAAATAGTCCCCAACACAAGCACATGGAGAAATAACAACAGGTGGAATCTCTACCAACAACCCCCGAACCCTCCCAAGGTTTATTATGCATTGAGCAGGCTTTACTGTGCTATTAGAAATTTAATATTTAGAAATGTTTTAATATCAACAGTAATGAAAAGGCAAATATATTGTATTTACTGCAGGTTTGATTCTAGGACATTGTGCTGGGCTCTGGTCGTGAGGCTTGCTGTTGCCAAGACCATTCCACCTTTGCCAGCACTGTCCAGTAATTGCATAGAATAGTGCTTTGACAGCACTATTAGTAGTAATAATGATAATAGTTGTTCATGTTATTAGTACTAGAAGTAGTATGATAGAAAAATGTGAGTCTGGTTCCATTGAGTTGCATTCAGGTTAAATGAGGTTTTTGCCCTCTCCTGTAAAGTTGCCATTTTGGAGATACTTGTTTTTCTTTGGACAGCGATGATGTATAAGCACTGTATATCCTGTATCATAGACACAACAAATTAAGTGCTGCTTCTTGACAAACTTAACACATAATCTGTTGTGAATATAGATGTATGCCAAATTTCAGATGCCTTGGTAAAATTACGTTTTGTTGATTTTCTAAGAGAAAATAAGTTGACACATTTTCTACTGAGAACACACTTCTGTGAATTCTAATGCATTAATGTTTGAAAAGTGTGTATTTAGTGTATTTTATAGAGGATGTGTTGTTTGAAAATCAACAAAACATAGCACACAAAACATTTGACTTGGGGTGTTCAAACTGTAGTTGCGTGTGGGAGATAATGAGCACTGCTTATCACCTGACTAAGAATGTAACCCAGGGTGATATCAGCCACACTAGGATGGAATAGGCCAGACGTCCTGTATAAAAGCAAGGCAGGGCTGTCTTTGTGTGGAAGTGAGCAGTATGGTGATTTATCTCTTTCTTCCTGTGTTCTTCCTCTCCCACACAGCTGTGTCTGCTCCATCCAAATGCTCGGCACAGGGGGACTTTGATCAGCCTGCATTCACGGCAGATGGAGATATAACAATAGGAGGAATTTTCCCTTTGCATTACAGAGTGGAACTACCTACATCAGACTACACCAACAAACCTTTGGCAGCACAGTTTCAGGGGTTAGACCATGTAATATTATCCAGAAGGTTTTTTGCATGTTTTTGGGGATACTTGATATACTTGCCTCTGCCTCCCACTGAATATGTGCTGAGTAGACTTATTTATATTTTTATTTGCTGTAGGTTTGATTCCAGGGCATTGCGTTGGGCTCTGGCCATGAGGCTTGCTGTGGAAGACATCAATAACAGTGCTTACCTGCTGCCTAACCACACATTGGGCTACAGGATCTTTGACTCCTGTGGCACTCCTGTCACAGCTCAGAGGGCAGTCTTGGCTGTACTAAATGGCCAGGATGTTGCTGAGAGCCCCATGTGTTTTGGTGGGGGTCCATTGCTTGCTATAGTTGGGGAATCTGGCTCTTCACAATCTGTTGTTGTCTCTAGAACACTGGAGTCTTTCAGAATACCTATGGTAAATCAGTGGTGGTTGATTTTCAGGAGCTTGCCGTGATCATTTAACCATTTGGACTACTTTTTAATACAGAAATTTTATCAATCTTTAGCTCTTTGATTTTTGTTAAAGATGATATTTTTATTTTTACAGATAAGCTACTTCTCAACCTGCTCTTGTTTCAGTGACCGGAAGCAGTTCCCGACATTTTTCAGAGTAATCCCAAGCGACGACTACCAAGTAAAAGCCATTGCCCAACTTTTGAAGAGATTTGGCTGGACATGGTTTGGTATGGTCACTGAAGATGATGATTATGGCAGATTTGCCTTACAAGGGCTCAAGCGAGAGATAGAAAACACTGACATATGTCTGGCCTATTATGAAATGATCCCCAAAGATTTCAAGCGAGAGAGGGTCCTCGAAATTCTGAATGTGATGAGAAGGTCCACAGCAAGGGTGGTGGTTGTGTTTTCCGGTGAAGGGGAATTTGACCCTTTCCTAAGAGAATTCATGAATCAAAACATTACAGGCATCCAGTGGATAGCCAGTGAGGCGTGGGTGACTGCCTCGATATTAGCAGAAACTTATCCATTCCTAGCTGGTACAATTGGATTTGCTGTTCGTCAAGGCTATGTCCCAGGGCTAAAGGAATATCTGACGACAGTGAATCCACAGAGGTATCCTTTGAACCCCCTGGTGAAGGAACTTTGGGGGGCTCTTTATGGTTGCTCACCTTTGTCTTCCAACACAAGTGCTCAGCTGCCACTGTGCACTGGACAGGAGACCCTCAGCAAGCAGCACTCTGCTTACATGAACACCTCCAGTCCCCGTGTGACGTATAATGTGTACAAAGCAGTGTATGCCATTGCTCACTCCCTACATAATCTCTTTCAGTGTGTGCCTGGATATGGGCCTTTTAATGAATCTTCATGTGCAGACTTCAATGATATCCATCCATGGCAGGTAAAGTACTTTAGCCTGAGTATTATCATGTTCATCTTCCACTAAGTCTTGACATGTTGGTATTATGGGACCTTTATGTCACTTAGATATAATTTCACAATTGTAGACTGTAATTATTACACTGTAAATATCAGCTGTAAAATAAGATCATGCATTCAGTCTGTTACTGCTAGCAATAACATGTTACAAAGAAAGGAATGAATTCAAATCAAATTCAAAATCATAATCAAATTTGAAGCCCTCTATTTCAATACTACAGCTTCAGCACTACCTTCAGGAGGTGTCTTTCTCAATCTCTGGTGAACAAGTGAACTTCGATGCCAGAGGGGATTCAATTCCTTCTTACGACCTGATACACTGGCAGAGACGGCCAAATGGAGACACTGACTTTGTCAAAGTGGGTCTTTATGATGGTGCAAGGGATGCTGGGAAAGAACTGCTCATCCAAGATCAGGCTGTCGTGTGGCCAGGCAATCAGAGCAAGGCAAGGTGCTCAGCGTTTTGTATTACGGTGCCATCTGTTGATAAACACATGTAGTAGTAACTCTGATCAGTCGAAACACATTTGGCTAGAATAAGATTAGACTAGTGGGAAATGGGTAACATGACAAAGAGAGTGTGTTCTTGTTGAACCTGCTGGCTCAGTCACAAGCAATTTGTTATATGTGGTAATTGATTCATGGCCCATTCTTTCAGAACAGCACATTTACAGGATTATGCTCATTTACAGGCCTAGTCATAAAGATGTGCTATTGTTTCTATGG
>CM067486.1:3066845-3132785 GCA_034552555.1 Semaprochilodus insignis
AGAGAGAGAGAGAGAGAGAGAGAGAGAGAGAGAGAGATCAAGAATTTTTTCTGAGGAAGAGAGTAAAAATGGTATTCGTATCAGCAGATACTCAAGGTTGCAGTATTGTTATTACACACGAGTCATCAAACACTCCTAAAATACAGTACATACAAAAGTTTCAGCTCCAGGCTGTGGGCTGAGCCTCAGATATATAGTCTTTCTGTGAATGGACTTTAAGTGGGATTCTTCCAATTAATTTCTAAACGAGTTCACAACAGAAGATCTACATGAAACAGGCAATCCTGCCGCAGTGGTCTGGGAGGTCTGTCTGAGGAGTGAAACATGGTGAGAAGGTCTGACATTGTGAGACATGCGCAGAAGTATGTGATGTAAGCAAGGACGGACCTTATTGCAAGCGAAGAATGCCTTTGAGAAGAGTTCGAAAGCAGTTCAAGCATTTTGAAGAGTTGAAGAGGCGTCACATTTCATCTTATCAACGTGTGTCGTGCCATACCATTCGTGCAGATAATACCATAGCAGGCTGCTGGTGGCAGTGGATAAAAGAAGGCTCACACCAGCAACGTGACGGATCTGGGAGACCTACATGAACCACCGAGAGAGAGAACCGACAAATTGTCCAACATGCGCCGAGTGACCCAACAGCCACGACTGAGGACATTCAGCGAGCAGTGATGCCCTCCATGAGATATTCTGTTAGTGCCAGCGCTGTTGGCATCGGCTACACAACGCAGAACGACATGCACGCAGACTGTTACGACGCCCTTAACACCACGTTAAAAGACTGCAATAGTGCCATGCCAAACTGTCACGGAGTGGGTCATCTTCAGTGACAAGTTCCGCTTTTGTCTTGGTGGAGATGACCAACGAATCCGGGTGTGGAGGCGCCGTTGTTAGTGCCAAGATGAACGGTTTGTTGTCACGTGTGCAATTTCGTTCGATGCCAGATCACCTTTGGTCGCCATTACAGGCAATTAAACAACCTAAAGTTACAATAATGCGGCAGGTGTTTCTAACCTTTCTGAACGCACACTCCGGTAGGCAGTCCAACAGGACAACGCTCGTCCGCACACTGCTGCCATCTCAAGAGCTTGATTTATACACACAGATACTTTACCATGGCCAGCCGCGTCACCAAACCCTGTCGTCGACTGAAAATGTGTGGGATGGCAAGAGACACTACTTCTGTATGTATAACTCAATCAATATTGTCCATATCAGTGTAGATTTATCAATTTATTGTTCCTGGTAACCTTTATCTTCCTTCCCAATAGCACTGCAACCCCTCACTTCCTTCTGAGTGCAACTATTCTTTTGGTGATCAGTGTATGCATAGTGGTATTGTAAGCTCACAGAACAATATACCTGCAAATCCAATCACAGCTGTTATTCGTGCTGGTGAAGGTATTGCACACAATTAGATACATTTCATATTAACTTACCTCCGACTACGTGTACTAAACTCAAAATTGGATGCTAATGATTATATATTTCTTACATTCTCTCATTTCTCTCATATGGCATTGTCATTGTACGCTTTGCAAAGACAAACTTCAAAGGGTTTTGAAAGCACAGGATATCACCAAATAAAGTGTGTTAAAATTCAAACTTAGAATTGGGATCACTGAGAAACACCCCTGTACAGTGCGAACGACCCTGAGTGAAATGAGGAAATGCACACTGCATTACACCAGAGACACACGCATAGAAAAAAGTCACGTGTGTCATTGCAATGTGGCTATTTAAAGTCAGTCACTCTGGCCTTTAGAGCGCTGGGGACTACTGAGTGTGGCATGCAGCTCACTTCAGTTTTAACGATGCTTGTATCAGTGCAGTGGATAACTGGGTTCAGTCCAGGAGGCTGTAAAGCTGACCCGGTCAGCTGCAGGCTGTGGGTTGAGCCTCAAATGCCTGGTCTTTCTATGAGTGGAGATTTTATAATCGGGGGAATTTTTACTATTCATTTTTTTGCGACTTCAGAGAAAAACACCTACACCAAACAACCACTCCAGCTACAGTGCTCTGGGAGGTCTGTGAGTTTGGAGCGTGCAGTTGCAAAGAGTTTTGCAATAATCAAACAGCCACTTTTTTGCAGCCATGCTCTGCTATGCTTTATCTAATAATTTAATGATGTATGGAAGTACGTAAAATGAATATCTCTCTCTTAATATACTTATGCCTAAACAGTATGGATTACAGAGGACTGCGCTTCGCTCGTGCCATGGAGTTCACCATCCACGAGATCAACAACAGAACAGATCTCCTGCCGGGAATCACGTTAGGCTACAGGATACACGACTCGTGCACTGCTGTACCGATCGCTCTGAAAGCGGCGTTTCAGTTGGCGAACGGCATGGAGCCATTCTTCAATGATACCGACTCCTGTTCAAAGTCTGCAGTCTCCGCTGTACCTGCTCTTGTAGGAGACTCCGCATCCACCCTCTCAATCAGCATGGCCAGAATGCTGGGTCTGTTTGGAATTCCACAGGTGATTGTAGCGACAGATAAACCTGATTATTAAAAACATAGTTTGTTGTTTGAGTTTAGTAATAAATGAAGATCCATATAATATCCCATTAATTAACGCTAGAATACAAATGACACCTTTATCTCTTTCCTGTACTTAATTACAGGTGAGTCACTACGCAACCTGCGCATGTCTGAGCGATAAGCGTCAGTACCCTGCCTTCTTCAGGACCATCCCAAGTGACCACCACCAAGCGGCCGCACTTGCAAAAGCTGTCAAGTATTTTGGCTGGACATGGATTGGGGCAGTGCGCAGCGACTCAGATTATGGGAACAATGGAATGGCGTCGTTTCTAAAGGCTGCGCAAGAGGAGGGCATCTGTGTGGAGTACTCCGAGGCTTTCTACAGAACAGACCCGCGCAGTAAAGTGGAGAGAGTGGCAAACGTCATCCGCAGATCAACAGCCCGGGTAATAGTAGCATTTCTTGCCACAAGCGAAACGAGGTTTCTGCTGGAGGAACTGGCCAAACAGCCGCCGCAGCCTCCCCTTCAGTGGATAGGCAGCGAAGCGTGGATCATAGAACCAGAGTTTCTGAAATATAACATGTGCGCTGGAGCGATAGGGTTTGCTGTTCCCCGCTCAGTGATTCCAGGTCTGCGTGAGTTTCTACTGAACCTCTCTCCAGCACAAGCACTGGAATCACCTCTGCTAACGGAGTTTTGGGAGCGCTCGTTCAGCTGCAGCCTAAAAGGCTCCTCAGAGGGCGCGCGGGAATGTGACGGCAGCGAGGATATCCGCGCGCTGCAGAACCCCTATACTGACACGTCGCAGCTGCGCATCACTAACATGGTGTATAAAGCTACGTATGCCATTGCGCATGCCATCCACGGTGTTATCTGTAATGGCACGCAGTGCGATAAGAGCGCTAAATTCACACCATGGCAGGTATGGAACACACACATTTATAAACAGCCCCATAATTTCCCTTACAGTTGGAATACGTCTGATTTCATTGATCCAGGAGGATGACTGAATTAGATGATGAATGCATGAATGGAACGAATGAATGCTTTTATTGTATGAATTGTGTATGTTATTTCATCATCAGTTGGCTATTTTGGGCATCAAGCCATTGCGATGGTAAATATGAAAAAAAATGGTGGTAACATAAAAACACGTTTAATTGTACATATCTAGACTTGTTCAATATAGGACAGACAAAAAAAGAATTGCTCACAATTTCATGCATACAATCTGCTGTTGTGATACGTTGTTTTTGACATGACTAAAAATCCCTAAACCGGAGTTCGAGAAGAAGAATGATTGTAGCTTGTTACTGGTTAATTTAAGGATAGAGTACATATTTAATGCACGTCAGTCTTCTTTGTTTTTATTCTTATTTTCAGCTCATTTTCATGGTTTCAAAGATGTGAGAAACCTTAGTCACCACAAATGTAGAATGACCTATACCGTCATTCGCAATGAATCTCGATGTCAGAATTAATCAATAATGAATTAGCATATTTAGCAACGTTTAGCATAGTTTTTAAATTATATTGTCCACTACAGATACTCGACCAACTCAAGAAAGTGAACTTCACTACAAAGAATGAATATCAGGTCTCCTTTGATTCCAGTGGAGATCCTGTGGCCGTCTATGAGCTCATTAACTGGCAGTTTAAGAAGGATGGTGGTTTGGATTTTGTGAGTGTTGGCCTTTATGACTCATCCAAACCAAGAGGCCAGGAATTCAGCATGAGCAGAACCATCAGCTGGATGGGAGGACAGACTGAGGTACAATACAACACTTCCAGTGTTCTTTGTCTATCACTGTAAACCGGGATAATTTGGAAAAATTCAAAATGATTAAGGCAGGCAATTGCATGAGTTGTCGCCTTTGAAAGGGCTTTCAAAGAGGCAACTTTCCTAAAATACATTTCAAACTGGTAAATTCAAAAGTGAAAATTTTCTGAAAAACATATGTAAAAGTTTCTTACAAATATCATAATTGCCTAATGTGTTAAGGATGAAACAAATATTTTAGGTGATACTAGCCCTAACTCAAAATATCATTTTCCCATTACTAATTAATTTAGTCAGTGTAATTAATAAATTATAGGAATTATAATTTAGTTTTTTATATTAGTGATCACCAGTGATCAATATTACTTTCAATATTTGATATCGATGGTTGCCTTTAATGAATGTAGTACTACAAATTTGGATATTATGCATAAATAATAATAATGAATAAACTACTCTGTAAAAACTACACTATAAAAAGTGCAACTAACTACTTTGTTACAAGCCATTGAATAAGTTGGACTCAAAAAATACTTGAAATTGATTGAAAGAATGCTTCGTTCAGAGTCCTTTTTTTACGTGGCCGAGAAAGCCCAACACACTGCAAGTTAAAAACGCGCTGCAAAGTCGCAAAACACAAGCATCAAAATGACACGACTTGCACAACATCAGCCAAACGCGCTGCAAGATCTGAAAACACAAGCATCAAAATGAGACCGCTTGCAAACCATTAACCGAACGCGCTGCAAAGTCTCAAACAACGGAAGTGTTTCCGATGGACACTGAAAGTGGACGGACCCGGACCCGGACGTAGAGCCGAGACAGCCCCAGTTCCAGCAAAAGTAAGTTTTATCTGTTTATTAATGAATATTCAGTCGGGTTATTGGCCAGGTTGTTGTGTTAACTTAATAAACAGTTAAACCTTAATTTTAGCCACTCGGTGTGCATTGTTTAAGGTGGAACGAAATGTAAACACGAGAAACTGGCCAATAAACCGAATGAATATTCATTAATAAACAGATAAACTTTTCTTTCAGTCACTCGGTGTGGGGGAACCAAATATAAACACAAAAACCTGGCCAATAACCCGACTGAATATTCATTAATAAACAGATAAAACGTACTTTTGCTGGAACTGGGGCTTTCTCGGCCACCGTACACTTTTTAGGTTGAATAAACCTGATTCATTTGCTTGTATGAATCAAATACCTGACCTAAAGATTTTTTTTAGGTCAGGCCAACAAAACACCTTTTACAGTGTATGAAAATATTTAAGCTTTGTTAATTTTTCAGCTAACTGGAAAACAACTTGGACACTGGTAAAACAAACAAACAAACAAAGATACTACTAATCAGTTATAAAATTAATTCAATCAATAATTCAATTCAATCATCATCATTTACAACTTCAAATATGACTTAACTAATCTTAAAACAAAAAGAAATGAAATATACTCAATATGTTTAATATAAGTGTTGAATATATTGCACTTAATCTAATAAATTAATTTAAATATTGGCTTTGAATGTTTTTTTTTTTTTGTGATTTTTTTTATTGTTTGCCAAAAATAAGACATAGAATAAACAAACAAACACACTGGCGCACCACAATGAGGTTGAGGAAAAAAGTGAATAAATACATAAAAATACTTTAAATGAGATACAATTTTGCACTACACACAGCTTCATGTCTGGTTAGACAAATCTCTAACAAAGTCAATACCGTCGGACCACTGTCGAACAGTTTCTGCCCTGGCATGATGTAATCTGGCAGTAATTCGCTCTAGTATAAGAACATCCAAAAAATGATGTAAAAACACAGGTTTTAAAAGTACACCCTGCTCAATCCTGAATTTTAAGATTACTAGCAGCCATCAACACTTTTTTCTCCCGGATAGTCATATTAAAAGCAGAATCCTCTCCAAACAAAAGTAAAGACGGAGAAAAAAAGGAAATTCCTGATTCAACAAAGAAGACAACATGAGTCTTACAAAACCCCAAAATTGTTTGATTGGAGGACACTGCCAGAAAATGTGCATGAACATACCTGTAACACCCAAGGAGCATTTATGGCATAATTTATCAGTAGACAGTTTCATTTGGAATGCCCGGTATGGGGTGATATAAAATCTATGAGCAAATTTGTAATGGATTAGTTGGTGAGCAAAATTTTTCTCAGAGGAAAATATGTTATTCCAAATTAAGTTCCACTCCAGGTCTCGCGATTCTAGACTTTTACTATACCAAGTGTTTGTGGAATGTTAGATGTAAGCTTGCTATAGAGATTAGGAACCAAACCACGAGAAGTCGAAATGGATTTAAAATGATCCTGTAAAAGATGCGTTTCTAAAGGAGCAGCTCAGGGAACACCATATGCGCGTAAGGCTACCCGGAGTCTGAGATACAAAAAATAGGAGGACCCTGGTATGGAATAAGAACTTTTAATATCATTAAAGTGTCTAAGCCTCTGTTCACTGAATATATCTCTTAGAGTTAAAATATCAGCCTTAGCCCATTAGGGAAAGACAAAAGGTTTGCCACCAGTCAACAATAGATTGTTATGCCATATCGGAGAGTTTTTGTGGAATTTGAGTACGATGCCCAGATTCTTGTTAACCTTTTTGCTTAATTCCCGCGAAAGGTAAATCTTTCAATCTCCGAGGTTTGACAATGTTATTCTCAAGATCACGCCATGCTACTTTAGAAGCAGGGTCAAACCAGATTCTCATTAAAGATAGTTGGAAAGCCAAATAATATGATTTAAAATGGGGGTAAGCCAGTCCACCCAATGATTTAGGTCGTTGAAGGGTGGCAAGCCTTATTCTGGGTTTTTTGGCATTCCAAATGAAGAGTCTACACTCTTTGTCTAGCTCTTTAAAAAATCCTTCTGGGGGGTGATAAAGGAATCATAAAAAAAAAACGAGACTCGAGGAAGAATATTCATTTTAATAACAGAGACTCTGCCATGAAGAGAACAGTGTAATCCTTTCCATTGTTTGAAATCTTCTTTATTTTTTTAATTTTAAATCCCTGACATGTAATCTGGATAGGAGGCACTCCAGAAGGGAGAGGGAATGGGGATTCCATGTGTAAAGGCATCAGCATCGATTTAGCCCAGTTCATTTTGTACCCAGAATATGAGCCGGATTTCTCAAACAGCAAAAGTACCTGAGGGATTGACTGCTCAAGATTGGTGAGATAAAGTAAGATGGTACAATGAGATAACATGGTCAGAGATTTTGATCGACATAGCAGTGATAACTGTACTGTGGAACAGCCTGGGCCAATGGCTCCAATGAAAGAGCAAACAAACCAGGAGAAAGCAGACAGCCTTGCCTACTGCCTTTTTCTATGGGAAATGCACTAGACGTTGCCGATCCTGTCTGTACTATTGCCGATGGGTTAGCATATAAAGTCTGGATCATATGAATGAAATGCTGACCAAAGCCGAATCGTTTTAGAACTGCCCATACAAATTCCCATTCGAGGCGATCGAAGACCTTATATACATCTAGGGAAAAAAAACACCACAGGGTGTCTGTGCAATATGCACCTGGTCCAGGATCTGAGTTAATCTTCGTAAATTGTCTCCAGCTAGACGTCCTGGGATGAAACCTGTTTGGTCATGATGAACTAAATGAGAAATGACGGAATTAAGTCTAGAGGACAACAACTTTGCATATATTTTTTAGATCAGAAATAATTAATGAAATAGGTCTATAACTTTCGCATTGGAGAGGGTTAAAGCCGTATTCTGAAATAATAATAGAATCCACAGAAATAGGGGCGATTAGATCCCAAAGCTCTAAAAGTAGCTCTGGGGGAAGACCATCTAGGCTGGGAAATTTTCCCTTTTGCAAGGCGGACACTGCATCTTTCAGTTCCTGAAAGAGCTCAAGCTCTTTCAGAAAATAATCTATTTCCGAAGAGTTGGCTGAGTAAGTCGATTTGTATAACTGGGAGTAAAAATCCCGAAAAGCGTTATTAATTTCTTTCGGGTTTGTAAGTAAAGAACCCGATTTCTGTATAGCATCAATAGACGCAAGTTGTTCTGAATGTTTTAACTTCCAAGCCAATAACCAACTGGGCCTGTCTGAATATTCATAATATGTTTGTCTCGTTTTGAGCAGTAAGAATTCAGCCCACTGAGAAGTGAGTGTTTCATACTGCATCCTGAGCTCAAGAATTTTACCTCTCCCCTCTTGAAAAGACAACTTCTGACTGGATTCTATCTGGCCGATACGGGATTCCAGATCACAAATCTGAGCAGAAGAGTGTGTTTTAGATAAATGTGAGGCAAATGACATACAGTGGCCCCTTATGTGACATTTTGTAGTTTCCCATAGAATTTGTGGTGTAACGCTAATGTCCTTGAATTCTATGAGTGATGTTACTTAATGATGTTTTCAATATATGTCAGGAAATCAGAATTTTGTAAGAGGAAAATGTTAAAGCGCCACCTTTTTTGCGGAACAGCGGAGGGAGCAAGAGTGAGTTTCAACATAATAGGTGCGTGGTCCGAATTATGGAATATGACATATGACGTGGAGAAAAAAAAGTATAATCCCTGGTACCAGGATTGTGTATATGCCAGGGGTCAACCGCATTAACATCAGTCAGGAAAGTGGTCAGCATAGTAGTGGAATTATTGGGCAAGTTTACAGCAGGAGTAGAATGCGTCCTATCCAGGGTTGTGTCCAAAACACTACTATAGTCACCCCCCAATATTAACATACAATCTGAGCGGCATAGAATAGAATATTTAAGAGATTCAAAAAAGGACATATCTGGGGAATTTGGTGCATAAAGAGAAAAGATACACAGCTTAACAGCATTCAATAAGCAGATCACATAACAGAATCTCCTGGCCGTATCTGCACCCGAGTCGATTATGTTAAGTCTTAATTTCTTTCTAACTAGAATAGCAACACCTTTTTGTTTAACACAGAAGAGCTAGCAGCCAATTTATACTGCTTATTTTGTAATCTATGTATATCCACATTTTTCAAATGAGTTTCTTGCATAAGGGCTATATCTACCATGTTATGACAGAGAAATTCCAGACATTTAACCCTTTCAGTGGTGAATTTGCACCCCGGACATTCCAAGATAGAAAACTATAATTTGTCATATGTGTGCAGGTACATACTGAACATTACAGCCTTCTGTACAGAACCTTCTGACCTTCAGACAAGTATTTGGTTGAATATAAATAATTAGCATTTCTCTAATGTCTTTCAGGTGCCAAGATCTGTGTGCAGTGAGAGCTGTCCTCCAGGGACCAGGAAGGCTGTGCAGAAAGGAAAGCCAGTCTGCTGCTATGACTGTATACCATGTGCAGAAGGAGAGATCAGCAACAAGACAGGTTGGGTATCATAATACAGTGGGCAATATCTTTGGGGACAGATTGTTCAGTAGTTGTCATTCTGAATATACTTTATTAATCTCTTAGACTCTTTGGACTGCATGCGCTGCCCTCCTGAGTTCTGGCCCAACACTAAGCGTGAAAGCTGCCTCCCTAAGCCTGTGGAGTTCCTGTCCTGGGACGACACTCTGAGTATCATCCTGACAGTGTTCTCTGTTATTGGGGCCTTTATGACTGTATGTGTGTTGACTGTCTTCTACAAACACAAAACTTCTCCCATCGTCCGAGCCAACAACTCAGAACTGAGCTTCCTGCTCCTCTTTTCACTGGCTCTGTGTTTCCTCTGCTCACTTACTTTCATTGGTCAGCCCTCTGAGTGGTCCTGCATGCTGCGCCACACAGCGTTTGGGATCATTTTTGTCCTCTGCATCTCCTGTGTTCTGGGGAAAACAGTAGTAGTGTTAATGGCCTTCAGAGCTACACTTCCAGGCAGTAATGTGATGAAATGGTTTGGGCCTCCACAGCAGAGACTCAGTGTTCTCACTTTCACTCTCATACAGGTTATAATTTGTGTTCTTTGGTTGACTATATCTCCTCCTCTTCCCTTCAAAAATCTGAAACAATATAAAGAAAGGATAATACTGGAATGTGGATTAGGTTCAGCTATAGGGTTCTGGGCTGTGCTGGGTTATATAGGGTTTCTGGCTCTTCTGTGTTTTATTTTGGCTTTTCTAGCACGTAAGCTGCCTGATAACTTTAATGAAGCCAAGTTCATTACATTCAGCATGCTCATATTCTGTGCAGTGTGGATCACCTTCATCCCAGCTTATGTCAGCTCTCCTGGGAAGTTCACTGTAGCTGTAGAGATATTTGCTATTCTGGCTTCAAGCTTTGGTTTGATTACTTGTATTTTTGCTCCCAAGTGTTTCATAATCATGTTTAGGCCAGAGCAGAACACCAAGAAAAACCTTATGGGTAAAGTACCATCCAAAGGTCTTTAAGACTCACATAAATTGCACATGTAGCATATAGCAGCTTCACCAGGACATCTTTTTAATTAAATTGTGTTTTTGTTGTAAAGTCTTAATATGTGTGATATCACACAAAATTTGTTTGTCCATTGTTATTAGTTGTCACTTTTTATATCATTTGAAACCAAAACAGTAATTTGCTAAAACTACCAGGAGAACAATCTTGCTACATTCTGTCCTTTACAATGTTTCAGTGTTTTTATGTTGTCTTGTAAATGTAATATTTTGAGATACAATTTTTGTGGACAGCAAGCATAAGTAAGCTTTTATGACTTAACCTATAATATGTAACAATTTATAATACTTATTAAATGGAATTTTCCAAAAACTGTCTTTCAGTGCTTTAAGATTCATTCACACATGCAATATCAAAATATAATCATCACAATCATTTCTATTCAGCCACAAGTGTATGAATGTTGTTTGGCACACGTTGGGTGATAAGGTTTGGCTGGGTGTTTCACGTTATTCTTAACCTTAACATCAGCCAAAAACATTCATTTTGGTCCCAAGCCTAAACCTGGTATAGTTTAATAATCCATTAAACATCTGTTGGGGGCTTTCCAAATAAGGTGAGACCATAGATAGTGGACGGGAACTGTCCTTGACCAAACAGGGGAGAAAAGCTGGATATACCTTAACACCACATCCATATGTGCTTGTTGAACATCTCACTCAAAATTCAAGGGCAGGCATTAATATGGAATTGTACCAGTCTTCAGATACCTGGGGGAATAAATATCCTGCTGATTAATTAGCTAGTTGAATCATGTCTCCTGTGGATGATTGGCTAGCTGAATGCTCTTCTCTGATAGGATGCCATTACCCTGTATTCAGATTAGCAACCTGAATCCAGTTTTCTAATTTACTTGCTGAATCCTGCTCTACAACTGGCTGCCATTATCTTGCCCTCAGACTGACCAGTATCCTTGACCATTTGAATCCTCCATTCTGGCTGTAGGTTCTTGCTTTTGCACCATAACCACAGTGACAATGGGAGGAGGAGAACATGAAACGTCAGCACCGGAAAGCGGCAAAACATGAGCGTAAATTGAATCCTTTTAAAGACAGGTGGCACGTTGCGATTGGCCAGAGTAAAGAATGAATATGTGACGTAGCACTGGAGTCTTTCTTTTCAATTTGTATTAATTTGTATTTGGTGGAAAAACATATGGGGAATGTTGTGCTGTGCACGATTGATAGTCCTACAGACTGGTGAATACACATACATCATTTATTAAGAGAGGTAAAATATGGTATTGGATTGGTGTCGGTATCAGGAGATATTCAAGGTTACAACACTGGTATGAGACACGACACCAAATGGGATGTATGGAAGAAGACTCTCCGAGGGATTCTTTCAATTCATTTCTACACTTGTTCAGAACAGAAAACCTGCAACAAAAGGAAGGACTGTCTGCAAATGAGGAGTGAATAGTGTATGGAACAATACATAAAAATTATGATAATCAAACTATTAAATATAAATGAACCAAAATCACTGTATTTCACCATGTATGTTACACATACAAGGCATTTGTCTTAGTGAGTGTATAAACACATGACATATTATAAACTAAACAGACAAAACAAGCAGACAGACTAACAATTATATTAATACTTAAAGAGAAATACAATAAAATACACTAAACAGAATAATTAAAAAGAATAAAAGAGACATAAACATGCATATTACTAGGAACAATAAATGAAGATATATTTAGACTAATATGTGCAATATTTATTGAGCTACACATACAGAAGTAGGGTCTCTCAGTATGGCGTCGCTAAGGCAACATGCCAGACGTCTCGTCATGGAGTTGTAGAGGTTCCTAATGGTGTCCTGTGATAATCCATCCCATGCAGCTTGAATATTCTCACACAGTTCCTGCAGATGGTGCGGTACGGGCGGAGGAGGAATGACACCAGGCCTTCTGGACATGTGACGCGTGACAACAAACCGTTCATCTTGGCGCTGACCACGGTGTCCCACACACGGATTCGTTGGTCAAGTACACCTATAAAACATGTCCTTGCTTTCATCATGTGCGCGGCCGAGTGTGGAACTAGAATCATTCTCATGTCTCACGATGTCTAACATACCCAACAAGTTTTATTCCTGTCGGTTGATTCCTTCTGGTGCAGCTATTTGTGTAACTATTAGGATGGAAGTCAGGTTGCTAGCAGGAATAAACAATACATGGGTGCGCATATCAAATTATGCAAACATTCTGTGGAATGATTGATAATGATTGATTACTTTTGTCTTAAATTCAGTTTTCAAAAATATTTAATACTAGTCTCCAATGGCACTTCATCACTATACGTAGGACAAAGACTAACTCTGAAGTATTGTGATGGAACTGGATATCACCAAAAACAATGTTCTAAAATTCAGAGTTAGAACTGCGGATAAATGAGATAAATTAGATAAATGTGGATAAATAATTTACATACTGGAAATTATGACGCCTGCCACTGACACATATCAATACACCAGAGACACCCAAATACATGTCATGTCATTTCCATCATTGCAAGTACTTTTCCAAACATAGCCACGCCTCCTGAGCCCGAGATTACACCCTCGCAGTGTAGCAAAACAAGGTGGCTATTTAAAGTCAGTTACACTGGTTTTCAGAGGGCTGGGAACTACCGAAGATGCCATGCAGCTCACTTCAGTTTTAACGATGCTTGTATCAGTGCTGTGGATAATCGGGCCCAGTCCAGCAGCATGTAAAGCTGACCCGGTCAGCTGCAGGCTCTGGGTTGATCCTCAGATGCCTGGTCTTTCTATGAATGGAGATTTTATAATCGGAGGAATTTTTTCTGTTCATTTGTTCGCGAGTTCAGAGCAGAACACCTTCACCAGACAGCCACTCCAGCTACAGTGCTCTGGGAGGTCTGTCTGTGAGTCTGGAGTGTGCATTTGCAGAGTGCATTAGAGGCGCCTTGCGCTTCTAATTCAATTAATAACGTACGAAAATACGTAAAATGTATGCATATATAAACTTGTGTTTCTAAACAGAATTAATTTCAGGGAGGTGCGCTTCGCTCGTGCCATGGAGTTCGCCATCCACGAGATCAACAACAGAACAGATCTCCTGCCGGGAATCATTTTAGGCTACCGGATACACGACTCGTGCACTGCTTTGCCAATGGCACTCAAAGCGGCTTTTCAGTTGGCGAATGGCATGGAGCCATCATTCAATGATACTGACTCCTGTTCGAAGTCTGCAGTCTCCGCTGTACCTGCTCTCGTAGGAGACTCCGCATCCACCCTCTCAATCAGCATGGCCAGAATGCTGGGACTGTTTGGAATTCCACAGGTGATTGTAGCGACAGAGAAACCTGATTATTAAAAACATAGTTTGTTGTTTGAGTTTAAAAAAAAAAAAAAAAAAAAAAGTTCCACATCATGTCCCATTAATAAGCTCTAGAACTCAAATAACACCTTTATCTCTTTCTCTATACTGAATTACAGGTGAGTCACTACGCAACCTGCGCATGCCTGAGCGATAAGCGTCAATATCCTGCCTTCTTCAGGACCATACCGAGTGACCACCACCAAGCGGCCGCACTTGCAAAAGCAGTCAAGTATTTTGGCTGGACATGGATTGGGGCAGTGCGCAGCGACTCAGATTACGGGAACAATGGAATGGCGTCGTTTCTAAAGGCTGCGCAAGAGGAGGGCATCTGCGTCGAGTACTCCGAGGCTTTCTACAGAACAGACCCGCGCAGCAAAGTGGAGAGAGTGGCAAACGTCATCCGCAGATCAACAGCCCGGGTAATAGTAGCGTTTCTTGCCACAAGCGAAACGAGGTTTCTGCTGGAGGAACTAGCCAAACAGCCACCGCAGCCTCCCCTTCAGTGGATAGGCAGCGAAGCCTGGATTATAGAACCAGAGTTTCTGAAATATAACATGTGCGCTGGGGCGATAGGGTTTGCTGTTCCCCGCTCAGTAATTCCAGGTCTGCGTGAGTTTCTACTGGACCTCTCTCCAGCACAAGCACTGGAATCACCTCTGCTGGCACAATTTTGGGAAAGCGCGTTTAGCTGTAGCCTAAAAGGCTCCTCAGAAGGCGCGCGGGAATGTGACGGCAGCGAGGATATCCGGACGCTGCAGAACCCGTATACAGACACGTCACAGCTGCGAATTACTTCCATGGTATACAAAGCTACGTATGCCATAGCGCATGCCATCCACGGTGTTATCTGTAATGGCAGGCAGTGCGACAAGAGCGCTAAATTCACACCATGGCAGGTATAAAACTGATGCATTCACAAACTCTTCCCGGAGCTTTCCTAATAATTGTAATGATGATTTAATTGTATGATTTGTATATTTTCATACTGTATCTTGTGTTGGCTGTTTGGGCAGTTTAACCATTGCGGTGGAAAACGGAGTGTGCTGTTTTTAATCATTTTAATTAAATATTATTTCGTAATTACACCAATGGCGCAATCTCAGCCAAATATATCAGTAATATATGTATTAAAAAAAAAACATTTCACTAACCTTTGACTTCTCAGAGTTAGTGTTTCTTCCTCAGACATAGCCCTTTCAAAAAACAGAGAAGTTTAAAAAAACAAATCTTCCTGCCTTTTCCTCCAATAAATTGTTACGTTTTTGTTTCATCGCTTCCAATAATGTTGGGACAGCATTAATATAAGCATATCATTTAATAATAACAAGAATTTTAACATAGGACATAGTGTAAAAAGTGTTTCGTTGGTCCAACCTAATAAAAATACCCTAACTTGTTCCAAGCAAATGAATTAGCTTTATTCAACCTAATAAAATGACTTTGAACGAACGATTCTTTCGAAGTTAATTTTGCTAGGTTTAATGTGCATATTTTCGTGCAAAAAAACAAAAGAAAAACAAAACCAAAAAAAAAAATAATAAAAAATTAAAAATAAAAAACATGCATCAAAATTGTGGCCTCTCCTAAAAGTATATACACTTCAGCATCTGAATCTTTTGCGGAGATGCGCATGTTTTACATGACTAAAAAACATTCACACTCTGTAAAAAGTGCAACCTAAAAATATTTCAATTTGTTACAAACAATTGAATAAGTTTTACTCAACTCAAAAATTACCTTGATTGAAAGAATCGTTCATTCAGAGTCCTTGCTTTGGGTTGAATACACCTAATTCATTTTTTAGGTAAACCAATAAAACACAGTGTAGGTAGTTACTGGTTAATTTAGGAATAGAACAACTATTTAATTTATGTCACTTTTCTGTGGCTTCATCCTCATTTTCAGGTCATTTTCATGGTTTCAAAGATGTGACGAACCGTTTGTCACCACAGGTGTAGAATGGCCCATACAGTCATTGGCAATGAATCAGAATTAATTAATAATGAAGTAACATATTTAGTAATAAATACTTATCAGAATTCACAGAAGTCACAGATCTGTTCATAATTTGTGTGCCTCTGTAGATACTCGACCAGATCAAGAAAGTAAACTTCATTACAGAAAATGGTTTTCAGATCTCGTTTGATGCCAATGGAGATCCCGTGGCAGTCTATGAGCTCATAAACTGGCAGTTTAAGAAAAATGGTGGTTTAGATTTTATGACTGTAGGCCTTTATGACTCATCCAAACCAAGAGGCCAGGAGTTCAGTATGAGCAGAGCTATCAGCTGGGTGGGAGGACAGACTGAGGTACAGTACAACACTTCTGGTATTCTTTCACTGTAAACCTGGATAAGTTTTAAAATAATTCTTAATAATTTCAAATTATTAATGCAGTCATTTGCATTAATGGTTGCTTAAAGGCTTTTAAAAAGGCAATGTTTCTTGACTAAGACTTTAATGATGAGATAAATATTTTTGCTTAATAACTAATACAATATTTTCCCTTCATTTCCCTACTCATTAATCAAGTCACAAAAGTTATAACTTAAAATGTCCATTAGAAATGGGTCTAAATTCTACATGCTAATTTAAACAATGAAAATAATTACATTATAATAAATTCTGTGCCTTGATATAAACTAATGACAACACACAGGCATCAAAAACCTATAACCAGCTAAAAATCATTTATTCTAAAAATGTTATGTAATGTTCCATTAATGTTTTGAGTTGGAAGTTTTCTATTGGTTCCCAGAATGTTCTTTCTAAAGCTAGGAGAACGTTCTCTACAAGTAGTCTGTCATATCAGGTCTCAGTAACATCCATAAAACATTTTCCAAATGTTTGTTGTCCTTTGTTATCATGTGACATAACCTGTGGCCCTGACAACATTCTCAAAACATCCTCTGAACATATAAGGTGAAATTGTATGTATTAGTTAACACTGAACCTTATAGGAACATAACCTGAAATTATAATTATTTGTCTAATGTCTTCAGGTACCAAGATCTGTGTGCAGTGAGAGCTGTCCTCCAGGCACCAGGAAGGCTGTGCAGAAAGGAAGGCCAGTCTGCTGCTATGACTGTATACCATGTGCAGAAGGAGAGATCAGTAACAAGACAGGTTATGTATTTGTGGGCAATTTCTCTGGGAGCAGATTTATTTGTTGTCATTCATTTGTAGTTTTTTCTAGAACAAAGTTTTGAATGATTTTCGAATCTTCTAGATTCTTTGGATTGCATGCACTGCCCTTCTGAGTTCTGGTCCAACACCCAACGAGACAAGTGCCTCCCGAAGCCTGTGGAGTTCCTGTCCTGGGACGACACTCTGAGCATCATACTGACTGCATTCTCGATCACTGGGGCCTTTATGGCTGTATGTGTCTTGACTGTCTTTTACAAGTACAAAGCTTCTCCCATCGTCCGAGCCAACAACTCAGAGCTGAGCTTCCTGCTGCTCTTCTCACTTACTCTATGTTTCCTCTGCTCACTTACTTTCATTGGTCAGCCCTCTGAGTGGTCCTGTATGCTGCGCCATACAGCATTTGGGATCACCTTCGTGCTCTGCATCTCCTGTGTTCTGGGAAAAACAATAGTGGTGTTAATGGCCTTCAGAGCTACACTTCCAGGTAGTAATGTGATGAAATGGTTTGGGCCTCCACAGCAGAGACTCAGTGTTCTCGCCTTCACTCTTATACAGGTCCTTATTTGTGTTATATGGTTGACAACTTCCCCTCCACTTCCCTTGAAAAACCTAAAGCAATACAAGGAAAGGATAATACTGGAATGTGGATTAGGTTCAGCTGTAGGTTTCTGGGCTGTGCTGGGTTATATAGGGTTTCTGGCTCTTCTGTGTTTTATTCTGGCTTTTCTAGCACGTAAGCTGCCTGATAACTTTAATGAAGCCAAGTTCATCACATTCAGTATGCTCATATTCTGTGCAGTTTGGATCACCTTCATCCCAGCTTATGTCAGCTCTCCTGGGAAGTTCACTGTAGCTGTAGAAATATTTGCTATTCTGGCTTCAAGCTTTGGTTTGATTATTTGTATTTTTGCTCCCAAGTGTTGTATAATCCTGTTTAGACCAGAGCAGAACACCAAGAAACACCTGATGAGTAAAGTACCATCAAAGGCTTTTTGAGGCTTTCACATACACTGTACCTGTACCTCTATAGTATATATATATATATATATAAGATTAATTAAATCTTAAATCTTAAATAAAGATTTCAAACTGCTTTCATTTGAATGACCTAACTGCCTTTCTCCCTACCTTCATCATGACCTTCCCACATGCATACACCCTGCATGTGTACACTTTTGTGTATGTGCAGAATCCATGATACAGTTCTACAGGCACACATGAGTACAGCTCATGTTCTAGGTTCTCAAGAATGCCAAAGAAAGTTATTCAGGTATTTGCAACAACTTGCACTGCCAAAGAAAGATAGAAAACAAAGAGAAGTAGAAAAGGCTTCTAACAAGAGTTCAAACAAGAGTGAACAATGGTGTGGAAGCTTAAGGGAGTTGGTAAGCCTGAAAAGTGACACGAAGGTTGCAAGTTTTTTCTTAGATAGATAATTCTCTGGTTTGTTGTATTTGTAGGGGAACTTCCTATTTCCCTACAACACATTATTTAGCCAGTGAAGTTAGGTGTAATGAGGGGCTTGAGGCAGGTTGCAAGTGCTGAACGGCTTTGGTTCGGGCATTCCAATGTCCACAGTTAAGATAAGAGGCAGGGGTCATAACATAGGCAGGAAACAACAGAGACATAGCCAAAACTCACATTAGAACAGAGAACTAACAGACCAAACAGAGGGGTTTAAGTAGCAGTCTTCATGAGGCAATGATCAGCTGCAGATGTAAGCAAAGGATGGAGCGGGTGGAGACAGGGTGGAGCCATCGTATGTCAAAAGTCATGCATGCCGTGAAGGTGTAGCATATGACATAGGTACTTATGTAGCTACACTTTGTATTAATTCAATGCTAATGTTAGCTAAACTGTAGGTGTAAACTAGCAAACTATGTTCGCCTTGTGTAATCTGTGTGTGTATCTTTGACAATATCTACACTTTGAACAAGCTCTCTTTTATGACTAGTGACACCACACATGTTCATGTGGTTTGGCAAATAGCTTTGGAAGGATGGCGGGAAAAAGTGGGTGGGATTTTTTCGGTTGGGTAGTTTATACTATCTACAAAATCTCCAACTCTAAATTGTATGCATTATTTCTGTTGCACAAATGCATTGTATTTTCACATAAGTTGAAATCACAACTGAAATGGTCCAAAATACATGGAAAAGAATTTTGCTACATAATTTCTATTATATATATATATATATATTTTCATTTTCTTTTTGGAAATGCAATGTTTTGCTCCAAAAATTAAGCCTGTCACATACACCACTTAATAGATAATGCATAATAATGTATAATACCAAACTGAATTATTCATTAAATTGCCTTTCACCAGTTTCTTTAGGAAAAAACTCCATATTAATTAAATTAAATAATTTTGATAATTCAATTTCAATTTAGCTACAAGAGTTTTAATGTAATTTGGCATATGTGTGTTTCTAAGGTGTTTGAAGTGAGAGCAATATGCAGGTCAGTCAAGTTCTTCCACAACAATTTCAGAAAACCAGACCTTTCCAATATTGTGTAGTGGGAGCTTTTGCAAGCTTTCCAAACAGGCAAGAAAAGAAGGAAGAAAAGATGGATGCACATCTTATTCTAAATTCATGGCAGTTCATATGGAACGGTACTCTCTCCAGCACCATGGGAACCAAGTTCCCTGCTCTATAGCAGACTACTAATATCATGCTTTCTGACTGACTAGGTCAATCCTGCTCTCTGACTGGCTGCCAGTTTTCTGCTCTCTGATTGGCTATCTTATTAACATTTCCTGATTGGCAAGGTGAATCCTGCTGGGTCAATATTCTGCATACTGATTAGCTAGGTTAATCCTTGTTGGCTGTCAGTAT
The DNA here is from genome assembly GCA_034552555.1 of Semaprochilodus insignis. Classification (NCBI taxonomy): domain Eukaryota; kingdom Metazoa; phylum Chordata; class Actinopteri; order Characiformes; family Prochilodontidae; genus Semaprochilodus; species Semaprochilodus insignis. The sequence continues at coordinate 3,086,867 of CM067486.1, forward strand.
CTTATTGACCAGCTGAACCTGTTTTCTAACTGTCTGGCAGTACTACTGTCAGATTGACGGCCAGTATCCTTTTTTTCTGTCTTGCTAGCTGAATACCGCTCTCTGATTGGTTGCCAGTATCCTGCACTCAGACTGGCACCCAGTATCCTGCATTTTGATTGGCTACCTGAAACCTGCTCAGTGATGGTTAGTTAAATCCTATTTTGATGCTATTATCCTACATTATGGTTGGCCGGCAGTAGCTGCATTCTGTTTTGCAAGGAACTGAATTCTTTAATTGGCAAGCTGAGTCGTGCTCTCTGATTGGCTGCCATTATCTTACCTACCGATTGTAGTAACCTTATATATATATATATATATATATATATATATATATATATATATATATATATATATNAAAATCAGACAGACAGATCTGTTAAACGTGTTCTGCAACAAAACAGTAGCTTTACACTTCACACCAGAACCCATAACATTACGCACACTGTTTTTGTCGATTTGTCTTTGCACTACACTATTTATATATACACATATATTCTTATACTGCACTGGAGAAGGAGCATGACTGTGTTTCGTTATACTGTACAACCCTGTATTGGTATAATGACAATAAAGTTGAATTTAATTTAATTATTTAATAATTACTGTGTACAATGATCACATCTTTATAAAGATAGATATATATACTGAGAAATTCATACTGTTACATAACATTGGCCCTTTTGCGAGGCCGTTACGAATAAGCAATAACAACCTTATATATATATATATATATATATATATATATATATATATATATATATATATATATTTATATATATAGTTTCGTTTCAAAAACAAAAGTTTGAAATACCATGAATCCAACAAATGGTCAAAGAGTGGATCTGAGCTTAATATAGATTTTTACTGCCATATAAATCCAGTGATTGAAATCAAAAGACACTCCCTTTTTGCGCAATAGCAGTGTTATTTCCGTGCTAGATGAACTTAACATTGACTATAACCAATGATCATGTACTTCCTAATGTAAAATGTATATATTTAATATCAATCTCAAACTGCATTTTATCTTTTCACATTAGACAAAGAAAAACTGCACTGTGGTTATGGTAGCGCTGAAATATGCTAAAAGTCGAAGTCGAAATTGCGGATAAATGAGACACACCCTTGTTCAGCGCAAATACATGGTTATATCAGTCATTGCTGTTATTATTCAAGACATGACCGCGCCTCCTGAGTCCGAACTCACATCCATCATAAGAAGTTGGCTATTTAAAGTCAGTCACCCTTGCTTTCAGAGAACTGTGGAATTACGGAGCATGCCATGCAGCTCACTTCAGGTTTTTTGACATTGGTATCAATGCTGTGGATAACTGGGCTCAGTCCAGCAGGTTGCGAAGCTGACCAGGTCAGCTGCAATCTGTGGGTTGAGCCACAGATGCCTGATCTTTCTATGACTGGAGATTTTATAATCGGAGGGATTTTCTCTATTCATTTCTATACCACTTCAGAGCAGAACACCTACACCAGACAGCCACTCCAGCTACAGTGCTCTGGGAGGTCTGTTTATGAGTGTGGAGTGTGCAGTGGGAAGGAGCAACAGAAAGAAAATATAATATTGAAGTTGTCTCTTTTCACAGGCGCCCTGCGTATTGAGTTAGTAACATCTGGATATATGTGGTAACAAAAAAAGCCTCTAATCTGTTCTAAATGTTTTCACACGTTGTGTTTCTATACAGTATGAATTTCAGGGAGCTGCGCATCGCTCGTGCCATGGAGTTCGCCGTCCACGAGATCAACAACAGAACGGATCTCCTGCCGGGAATCACGTTAGGTTTCCAGATATATGACTCGTGCACTGCGGTACCGATGGCACTCAAAGCGGCATTTCAGTTGGTGAACGGCATAGAACCACTTTTCCATGATACTGTCTCCTGTTCTAAACCTGCATCCTCCGCTGTACCTGCTCTCGTAGGAGACTCTGCTTCCACCTCCTCAATTAGCATCGCCAGGATACTGGGACTGTTTGGAATTCCACAGGTGAAAATTATAGGGTGGAATAAATCATGCAGCAATACAAATTCAGTTTGCTATTGCTTATGTTTTGTATTAACCGAAGAACCATATCATGTACCATAAGCCAGCGCTCAAGTTCAAGTAGGCTTCTCAAATAACGCTTCCTCCTTTTTTCTATATTGAATGACAGGTGAGCCACTACGCAACCTGCGCATGTCTGAGCGATAAGCGTCAGTATCCAGCCTTCTTCAGAACCATACCGAGTGACCACCACCAAGCGGCCGCACTGGTGAGAATGGTCAAGCATTTTGGCTGGACATGGATTGGGGCAGTGCGCAGCGACTCGGACTATGGAAATAATGGAATGGCTTCGTTTCTAAAGGCTGCGCAAGAGGAGGGCATCTGCGTCGAGTACTCCGAGGCATTCTACAGAACAGACACGCGCAGTAAATTGGAGAGAGTGGCAAACGTCATCCGCAGATCAACAGCCCGGGTAATAGTAGCGTTTGTTAACTCAGGCGACATGAGGTTTCTGCTGGAGGAACTGGCAAAACGGCCGCCGCAGCCTCCCCTTCAGTGGATAGGCAGCGAAGCGTGGATCATAGAACCAGAGTTTCTCAGCTTTAATTTGTGCGCTGGGGCGATAGGTTTTGGAATCCCCCGCTCAGCAATTCCAGGTCTTCATGAGTTTCTACTGGACCTCTCTCCAGCACAAGCACTGAAATCACCTCTGCTAACAGAGTTTTGGGAGAGCTCCTTCAGCTGCAGCCTAAGAGGCTCCTCAGAGGGCGCGCGGGAATGTGACGGCAGCGAGGATATCCTCGCGCTCAGGAACCCGTATACAGACACGTCTCAGCTGCGCATCACTATCATGACATACAAAGCTACGTATGCCATAGCGCATGCCATCCACGGTGTTATCTGTAATGGCACGCAGTGCGACAAGAGCGCTAAATTCACACCATGGCAGGTATAGAACTCCTACATTTATAAACAGCCCCCAATAATTTGTAACTTGTAACTTGGATTTTTGTTGTATTTTATTTCGCGCAGTACTTTATGATGACCACCTAAATCGCAGTCATATGAAATATATGAAGATATCAGTGTTTTAGTTAAATGTATAAGAAATATATATTTCACATATATATATATAAACATATTTTACATGTAGTTAATTTGTCTCCATCCGAGATAAGATTGTAGGAAGTCATTTTAAAATATCTTCTTTTTTTTAGCCTTAATGATATTGTATGTCAAAACTGTTGGGAGAAATCATATATATGAACATATTTATAATATTTGGAGTGGAAAACAGATTAGAATTAAACAATTTGAATGCATTTTTACAGTTGCATGATATTTGTATGATATGCTATTTGTCATGTATGACATAAATATTACTAATGTAAACAAATAATAAGTTTCATAAAAATAACAAAAAATAAGTAAATAAAATACAAGAAATGTTCATTACATAGTATAAAGAGTATATATTGATACTGAGCTAATTTTCATGCTTTGAGGATATGAGACAACATTTGTCACCACAATTGTGGAGTGGCCCAAATATAATCTTTCACAATTAATCACCATGTCAGTTTTCGTAGTATTTATAGCAATGAATTATGGGCTTTAATGTAACAGTTGTTTAAAGTTCACAGTTCAAAATCACAAAGTTTATTGAATTATGTGTTTCATTGCAGATGCTCGACCAGCTCAAGAGAGTGAACTTCACTACCAAGAATGGTTTTCAGATCTCGTTTGACTCTAAAGGAGACCCTGTGGCCGTCTATGAGCTCATTAACTGGCAGGTTAAGAAAGACGGCACATTAGGTTTTGTCACAGTGGGCTACTATGACGCATCCAAACCGGGAGGTCAGGAATTCAGTATGAGCAGAGCCATCAGTTGGGTGGGGGAACAGACCGAGGTATAGTATGACACGTACAGTAGTTTTTTACTGTAAACACAGATAAGTTGGTGGAAATCAAAATAACCAAGGCACCCCAGAAAGAGCTGATCTACAAAAGGGAAGGGATTATTTGTTGGGTGTCCTCTTACTTGGTTGGAGGGTCTGATTACCTTTGAATCAGAATAAGAATTCCACTAAACATAGAATTCTTTGTTATGTCTGTGTATGGTAGCAGCTGTATATCTAGGATAACTTTCATTTGCTGTCCAAAATCTTTTTTACATAGTACTGTATAGCACATGCATATATAATGCATGACAACAGCAACTGTCATGTGTTTTGACCCAGAATTGTTTTCAGCATGGAAAAACTTTCACTGGACTGAATTCATCTCTCAAGTCCTATACCAAAGTATGCCCTCTGTAATTAGGCAGAAGGAGGATGTACCATATGCAATTTGGAGAAGAAACTGAGACTCACAAATTAACCTGACTTCTTTCTTATCAAGCCTTGAAATGAATTCAACCATAGTGAAATTATGAAAGCTAACTGATGACCGAAAGCAGCAAGTTCCTACTGTTCATGTGTTTAGATGGTTTGTGTGTCCTTTTGTCAGTTACTCCTCATATATACACTGACTGAGAACTGTATTAGGAACACCTCGCTGTATCTACACTCATTTTTGATTATATCAGCTCCATTTATAAAACAAGTGCACTTTGTAGCTCTACAATTACTACATTTCCCACTTTCACTCATTTTGTCAATGGTCTAGATCATTAGCAGCACAGCAGTGACGCTGACACGGTAGTTTGATAGTGTGTTGAGCAGGTATGAGTGGAGCAGGTACGAGTGGTCTTTCTACTGCTTATGTATTCTGTTCATCATGTCAGCTCTATTGGTTCACAGGTTTGGACTGGAGGGAGGTGGGAGTCGCGCTCAATGTTTAATTTAGTTGAAAATGTTTTAGGTTTTTTCAGTCAATACAATGAACGAATATCAACTTTGGGATTAAAAGTGTTGACCAAGAATAACAATGAAAAACTTTGGATGATTTGCATTCGTCTACTGTCTTTCAGGTGCCAAGATCTGTGTGCAGTGAGAGCTGTCCTCCAGGCACCAGGAAGGCTGTGCAGAAAGGAAGGCCAGTCTGCTGCTATGACTGTATACCATGTGCAGAAGGAGAGATCAGTAACAAGACAGGTTGGATGAATTTCCTGGAGACAGTCAAAGTTTTGTAGTTTTCAGTCCTTTGTGTTTCTTCCTAAATATGTTTTTTAATCTCTTAGACTCTTTGAACTGTGTGCGCTGCCCTCCTGAATTCTGGCCCAACACCCAGCAAGCCAAGTGCCTCCCCAAGCCTGTGGAGTTCCTCTCATGGGATGACACTCTGAGCATCATTCTGACAGCCTTCTCCATCACTGGGGCCTTTATGGCTGTATGTGCAGCTACTGTCTTCTACAAACACAGAACTTCTCCCATCGTCCGAGCCAACAACTCAGAGCTGAGCTTCCTGTTGCTCTTCTCACTGACTCTGTGTTTCCTCTGCTCACTTACTTTTGTTGGTAGGCCCTCTGAGTGGTCCTGTATGCTGCGCCACACAGCGTTTGGGATCACCTTTGTCCTCTGTATCTCGTGTGTTCTGGGGAAAACAATAGTGGTGTTAATGGCCTTCAAGGCAACACTTCCAGGCAGTAATGCCATGAAATGGTTTGGGCCTCCACAGCAGAGACTCAGTGTTCTTACATTCACTCTAATACAGGTAATTATTTGTGTTGTGTGGTTGACTATATCTCCTCCTCTCCCAGTCAAAAACCTAAAGCAATACAAGGAAAGGATAATATTGGAATGTGGGTTAGGTTCAGCTATAGGGTTCTGGGCTGTGCTGGGTTATATAGGGTTTCTGGCTCTTCTTTGTTTTATTCTGGCTTTTCTAGCACGGAAGCTGCCTGATAACTTTAATGAAGCCAAGTTCATCACATTCAGCATGCTCATATTCTGTGCAGTTTGGATCACCTTCATCCCAGCTTATGTCAGCTCTCCTGGAAAGTTCACTGTAGCTGTAGAGATATTTGCTATTCTGGCTTCAAGCTTTGGTTTGATTATTTGTATTTTTGCTCCCAAGTGTTTTATAATCATGTTTAGACCAGAGCAGAACACCAAGAAGCACCTTATGGGTAAAATACCTTCCAAAGCTTCACCAACACCTCGTTTTAATTAATGTTGGGGTAGGCAGTTTATCTTAAAATCACATTTTGTTATATTTCTTGAAGTAGTAGCCGCATCCCAGTTGTAGTCAATAAAATTGTTGTGTATGGATGCCACAGGACTGTAAAAACCAGTCCAATCTTTTCACTCGGTTAGATTTGGAGGGTCTACCAGTCAGTTTACCTACTGATTGCATGAAATGGTTTATGCATGTGTTCATGTTTGGAATCTTTCATAAAGCTCTTTACATACATACATACATACATCTAAAAGATGTTTGGTTCACAAGAATGGAAGAGAAAGTTATACTGGTACCTACAACAGCTTGCACTGCTAAAGAAAGAACGCAAAGTAGAAAAGGCTTCAAACAGGTTGGAGAAAGACATCAAACAGATTGATTATTGTTGTGGCTTTGAAACCTGAGGGAGCTAAAAGGCTTGGGATGTTAAAAAAATATTTTCCTGAATTATGCTTTTTTTAATCCAGTACTTTTTAAATCCTATACGTCCAGTTTTTTACAAAATGACCAATCGACTCCAACTTTAAATTGTATTTTACTTGTAATGTATTAATATGTGCAGTGTCTCTGTTGCGCAAAAGCCTTGTTTTTCACCATTTTACCTAGTTTAACCATAACTGTAATGGTCCAACTTACTTGGTTGTGCTAAGCAACTTCTATTACAATTTAAGAATGTTTTTGTTTTTTTTAAAAGACAGAATGTCTTGTTTTGATTAATGAGCTTTACGCATATCCTACTGAAATGATAATAGATTGTGTATAATGCAAAATAAAACTGAATTGTTCATAATGTATTAAGATATAATACCTATAACACTTTAGTAAAATTAAATCAATATGTTCATTTTTATTCAGCCATAAGAATTTTAGTGAGGTCTGGCTTATATTGTATTCTTAAGTTATTTGTCAGGGAAATATGCAGGTCAGTCTTCAGAATTCTTCAGAACAGCAGTGGTTTGGAGCATTGTAATACTACAACATATTACTAAAAGGCAAGTATCCAATCTTCTGATTGGATGCCATTATCCTGCTCTGATTGGCAAGCTGAATCCTTTTCCTTGATTACCTGACTGTTTTCTGATAGACTGCCAGTATGATGCATTATTATTATTATTATTATTATTATTATTATTATTCCAGGTTCAATAATGATGATTAATGAAAGATGTGTTATCTTTTCCTCATAGACTTATAATGAGGCATTGTGACATCATTGTCAGTTAAAATTGCCATTTTCACTGTTTAGACTGGTTTTAATAAGTTCTTAACTGACATGCGCGCCAAGTTAAAGCCTCTCTTTCTCTCTGTTCCACCACTAAACCCACTACTACCTTAACTCCACTGACATTTTAAATGATCTGTTTCATGAAATCCAAAGGCACCGTAAGTTGACTGCCAATTAAATGGAATGCCACTTTAAATTTACTGGAACCTTAAATTCACTGCTACCTTAAATACCTTAATACACCGAACTCACTGCTACTATAAATTCAATGCTAACTTAAATTCACAGATACCTTAAAAATACAATGTCTTTAAATTCAGTGCTACTTTAAATGTATTGTTAACTTAATTCCACTTCCCCTTAAATTCACTACACTTTAAATACACTTATCCTTTAATATCGCTGCCACCTTAAATCCACAGGTATCTTAAATTTACTGCTACCTTAAATTCAATGTAAAGACCTTAAATCTACTTCTACCTTATATCCCATATGTCTTAAATACCGTACTACCTTAGGGGACACTCTATTGTACAGGGGAACATTCTGCCAGTCTGCAAAAAAAGTCCGCAAAAAAATCAGACTTTGAACAATTGTATATCGTATATCAGATCACTCCAAAAAACTTAATTGGTTATAGAATCTATGATCCTCCACAATTGTTAAATCTATCTGTTTAAGATAGCAGTAGGTTGATAGTGGAAGTGACTTTGGAATTCAGGTGGTAGGGGAATTCAGGTATCTGTGGATTTTAGATAGCAATAGATTTAAGATGGTAGTAGATTTCAGACAGTAGTGGCTTGAAGGTGGCAGTAGATTTAAGATAGATAGATAGAAAGACAGATAGATAGATTTAACAAAAACAGCACAGTAAAACAAATACAAATTAGAAAATAAAAAACAGGGTTGTGCAGTATGAAAGCCTAAATAGGTAGGTACCAGGCTCAGCAGTATTATTAGCTATTAACTGTAAAGTATACATAGTACAGTTCACTATGGATGAATATATAAATATATCTAACAATATATCTAACATCTATCTAATAAATATAACTTCGCAAGGAGGCAATAAATATATACAAGAAATACAAGAAATACAAATATAACTGTAGACCTGTAGAAAAGACAATAGTGCAATAGTAATAAATAAATGTGCATGAATGTGCAAGGGACGCAGTTATCAGCAGATAATGACTGAATTAACATAATAAACATTTGCATATATTGGTATTTAAGTGGAGTGTCCAGGAGTTTAGATGTACAGTATATACAGTAAAGTGTCCAGAGTGTTCAGGAGTGCAGTTATACAGGACATACAGTAAAGTGTCCAGAGTGTCCAGGAGTTACGATGTACAGTATATACAGTAAAGTGTAATAGTGCAAATAAATAAAACTATGATTTAATAAGAGAATTTCGTCCTCATCTGTCCTCTTCCCTCTTCTTCCGGTCCCGCTGAGAAGAATTGAAGAGCCTGATGGCTCTCGGAACAAAGGCTCTCCGGAGTCTGTCTGTGGAGGTGCTCTGTGACAGCAGCCTGCCACTGAATTTGCTTCTTTTGTCCATGATGATGGTGTGCAGTGGGTGCCCATCATCATCCATAATAGACAGCAGTTTGTGCAGTGTCCTTCTCTCTGCCACCTTCACCACAGAGTCCAGCTCCACACCAACAACTGTCCCTGCTCACCTGACCAGCTTGTCGAGTCGCATCTCATCTCTTTTCTTAATGCTTCCTCCCCAGCACACCACAGCACAGAAGAGACAGCTGGACACCACAGTCTGATAGAACATCTGCAGTAGCTTCCTACAGATGTTAAAGGACCCCAGCCTCCTCAGAAAGTAGAGTCGGCTCTGCCCCTTTCTGTACAGGATGTCTGTGTTGCCTGACCAGTCCAACCTATCATCCAGGTGCAGTCCCAGATACCTGTAGGTCTTAACCATATCTACTTCCACCCCCTCAATAGAGACTGGCTGTGTGAGTGGTCCGGCCCTGCGAAAGTCCACCACCATCTCTTTGGTCTTGGAAGTGTTCAGTAGCAGGTTGTTCCTATGGCACCATGCTTCTGCCCGTCTCAGAGTTGTACTTGAAGTCTGAGGTGTACAGTGTGAAGAGGAAAGGGGAAACTACAGTCCCCTGTGGTGCTCCTGTGCTGCTGACCACAGTCTCTGATGTACAGATGTAAGGTGGCAATAAATCAAATTTAAGTTATTATTGTGTTTAATGTAGCAGAGAAATCAAAGGTAGCAATTAACTTAAGGCAGTAGTGGACTTAAGTTAGCAGTGGATTTAAGGCGGAATTTAATTTAAGGTATCAGTGTATATAAAGTAGCAGTGGATGTAAAGTAGCAAGATATTTAAGGTGGCAGGGAATTTAAAGAAGATGTGAATTTAAGGTGGCAGTGAACTAAAGGTAGCAGTGGATTTAAAGTAGCAGTAGATTTGAGGTAGTAATGGATTTAAGGTAGCAATGAACTTAGGGTGGCACTGAATTTAAGGTGGCAGCAGATTTAAGTTGGCAAGTGTGGATGTAAGGTGGCAGTGAATGTAAGGCACCAGTGGATTTCAAATAGTAGTGGATTTAAGGTTGCCGTATTGTTAGTACTTGTAGTCCAGGAGCTATTGCAAGGTAAGAATTTAATTATACAGTGCAATATCATGTTTCCAGGTTTCCCCTCTACCTCCGATCTCCCGAACTCCAACTCCCAGAATCCACCACCCAATGACACCCGATCATAGTCACGTGTCCGCCATCGCCAATCACATCCCGTTTTCCTGTTCGAAATCCCCAGAGTGCTGAATACAGTCTTTCATTTAGTCTGTTTGCTTAAAAGCTCCTGGTTCACATGCACTCCTTGCAAAGTATTGCCACTCTGTGTCTTACTGAGCATTCTATCGTTGTGATTTCCGACTGATACTCTGATCTTGACCTTGTTTGATTCTCGTTTACCCTTTTGTCCTTTGTCCTTTTTTTTGCTTGTCTGACTGTCTTTTGGTTTTTGACTTCTGCCTGTCATTCATGACTTTGCCTGCTCCCTTTGGTATGTTCACCTGGATTCTCTTGTTTAGCTTCACTGCTAACTCGCTAATAAACTCTTGCTTTGCCTTTAGCTTAGCGTGCATCATTTCCAGTTTGTTAAACCTTACATGCAGCTGTTGTTATTTGAACTTTGTTGTTCATCATAATCCATTTCATGCGATAGCTGAGGTATTTGTTACATCCAATTCGTCTTCTACATTCTAAAAAAATAAATGTTGGACTGACTTCAGTTTGTTTCATCAACGCATCCCACGCTACTTAAAAGTGAGCCGCACTAAAGTCATTTGAGTAAGTTCTAATTAACTGGATGGGATATTTTCATGTATAACCCAAAAAGGAAATGTTAGTTTAAATTAAAAATGTAATGCCAAGTGGTTGCATGCAGCTGTGTTAAGTAGCTTTAAGGCGCTCTTTTAAGTATTATGTACGCAATCCTGAAATATGTACTGAATTCAAATAAATCACAAATGACTTTCAAATAACTGGACTGATCATTACTGTAATACTGAGCTGTAATAGAATTACACTTAACATAGAATTACACTCAGCAGTGGGGTGCATGATAACTTGTACTTACAGCCAACAGCGATGTGAACTGTGGACTACAAGAATCGAGTACAGCTGACAAGACAACACGAAGAGAGTGAGTAAAAAAAGAAAAGCAATATACAAATAGATGATGCTAAGAGCCAGTAGGAAAGACCTTGATTACACATGATTAAACTGACCAAACAAACACATATGAAGTAAATCTGACAATTCACTTAATTTCATTGAAACAACACAACTGACTCAGTTTCACTGACTTACATTTATTTTTTATTAAGTAAATTCAACAAAAAACTGATTAAAATCAACAACAGGGCGATTTCATTTCTCAGAGTGTATAAAGAACCCTAACGCCATAAGTTCTGCCATAACGTATGAACTATGCCGTCCTGAAATTAAAAAAAAGTGGTTTTCAAAGAATTACAAAATATGTATTTGGATATAATAATTGTTTGTGTAATTTATGTGTTTGTTTAACATAGCAGTGGTTGATAGTGGCAGTGACTTTAAGGTGGTAGTGGAATAAGAAATTGTGGACTTATTTCAGCTCCTTGCTGAATCCCGGATAAGACAAGTCCTTGTTTTGAACAAACTCAAAGTCACGCCCCCAACAGACTGTGTGCAGTTCTGCCAAAAGCCGTATTATACTGTGCTACAAACTCTTAACCCATCATTGAGTATGGCCGATAATTACTTATTACCTCGTGTCAGAATTATATATTTAATATTGGTCTCAACTGGAACCACATTAGGCAAAGAAAATTGCACTGTGATTACAGTGGCACTGGATATCGTCAAATGTGCTATAATTCAAAGTCTGAAATGTGGATAAATGACACACCGCTGCTCAGAGCAAACAACTCGACTGCGCATTTCCTGGAGATATGTCCATCATTGCAATTGCTATTCAAGACATAACCACGCCTCCTGAGTCCCAGCTCACACCCACGTGGCATCATAAGACAACGTTCTATTTAAATCCAGTCACCCTGGCTTTCAGAAAGCTGTGAAATCGCCGAGCACGCCATGCAGCTCAATTCAACTGTAATGATAATTGTATCAATGCTGTGGATAACTGGGCTCAGTCCAACAGCTTGTAAAGCTGACCCGGTCAGCTGCAGGCTATGGGTTGAGCCTCAGATGCCTGATCTTTCTATGAATGGAGATTTTATAATTGGAGGAATTTTCTCTGTTCATTTCTACACCACTTCAGAGCTGAACACCTACACCAGACATCCACTCCAGCCACAGTGCTCTGGGAGGTCTGTCTGTGAGTGTGAACAGTGTATGGAGCTTCATAGAGAAATTTAACGATTTTAACGCACTGTTTATTGATTTACGTCTGGATGATTTGTGAAAACAGGAAGTCTAATTTTGTCTAAATATTTTATATCTTTACGTCTCTTAACAGTATGAATTTCAGGGGACTGCATTTTGCGCGTGCCATGGAGTTCACCGTCCACGAGATCAACAACAGAACAGATCTCCTGCCGGGAATCACGTTGGGCTACCAGATATATGACTCGTGCGCTGCAGTACCGATGGCTATTAAGATTGCATTTCAGTTTGCGAACGGCATGGAGCCACTTTACAATGATACTGAGTCCTGTTCAAAATCTGCAGCCGCTGGTGTACCTGCTCTTGTAGGAGATTCTGTTTCCACCCCCTCAATTGGTATGGCTAGAATACTTGGGCTGTTTGGGATTCCACAGGTGATGGTGCAATATTCAAAATCCGGATTGCTATTATATGTGTTTGGCAATAAATGATAGACGGCATCATTTTTGATATATAAGCGCTTAAGTTTTTTCTTCTTCTTTTCTATACTGAATTACAGGTGAGCCACTACGCAACCTGCGCATGTCTGAGCGATAGGCATCAGTACCCTGCCTTCTTCAGGACCATACCAAGTGACCACCACCAAGCGGCCGCACTAGCTAGAATGGTCAAGCATTTTGGCTGGACATGGATTGGGGCAGTGCGCAGCGATTCAGACTATGGAAACAACGGAATGGCTGCGTTTCTAAAAGCTGCGCAAGAGGAAGGCATCTGTGTGGAATACTCTGAGTCCTACTATAGAACAGAACCGCGCAGTAAACTGGAGAGAGTGGCAAACGTCATCCGCAGATCAACAGCCCGGGTAATAGTAGCGTTTCTCGCTTCAGGCGACATGAAGTTTCTGTTGGAGGAACTGGCCAAACAGCCGCCGCAGGCTCCCCTTCAGTGGATAGGCAGCGAAGCGTGGATCATAGAACCAGAGTTTCTGAAATATAACATGTGCGCTGGGGCGATAGGGTTTGGCATCCCCAACTCGGTGATTCCAGGTCTGCGTGAGTTTCTACTGGACCTCTCTCCAGCACAAGCACTGAAATCACCTCTGCTAACGGAGTTTTGGGAGAGCTCGTTCAGGTGCAGCTTAAAAGGCTCCTCAGAAGGCGCGCGGGAATGTGACGGCAGCGAGGACGTCCGCGCGCTCCAGAACCCGTATACAGACACGTCGCAGTTGCGCGCGACTAACATGGTGTATAAAGCTACGTATGCCATAGCGCATGCCATCCACGGTGTTATCTGTAATGACACGCAGTGCGACAAGAGCGATAAATTCACACCATGGCAGGTATAGAACTCATACATTTAAAAACAACCCTATGTCATAACTTATAATTTGATTATATTATATAAATTAAACGTATATTTCGTTTATATACGTATATACTTTTTACGACATTAGAAATGTCAGTGTTCTAGGCAAATATATGAATATAAAATATTTTTGCCAAGTAGTTTCTTCCTTCGAGATATCGCGTGAATTAATTGTTTTTTTTGTTTTTTTTTTTTGTTTCACGTTTCACCACTCACAAAAATGCTGGGACAAAATGCATTATAAGAGATATATGTGTTTGGAGTTTACTTATATTTAGTCATTTTCTAATAATTTCATTATACAGTAGGTTTGAATAAAATAATTGTAATGGATTCGAACAATTAAAACTGAAAAGACAGCATTTAAATTGTGGCCAAACATTAAAATAAAAACAGATCTTTACCAAAAAGATTGTTATTGCTGGCATGAACTATGTTGCAATTGTTAATGTTTTAAACGGGGAATAACAGGATTGTGGAGCATAGTTTAAATTCAGATCCTTTACACTTATGGTCTTATACACTGTAAAAAATCCAGTCTAGAATATTTGGACTATGTGACACCGTGTTTGTTAAAAAAGATGTTGGGTTAAAATGTTAAATTGAGTTAGTCCAGCACAATCTGCTTCAGTACTAGGAACACTACTGTACATCTTAGCTGGCTGTTTATGTCAGATTCGTTGGTGCTCAAAGTTTTGTATTCCCATACCATCAAATAGTACGTTAATAGAAATATATAAATCTGATATTTAGTGAACATTTAAACAGGAGCACCTGAGTAGTGCAATAGGCACTGAACCCATGATCAGTCATCTGTACTGTAAAAAGTGCCACCTAAAAAAAGTACTTCAATTTGTTACAAGCATTTGAATAAGGTTTTCCTCAACTCAAAAAATGTATTTGAAAGAATAATTCATTCAGAGTCCTTTTTTTAGGTTAAATAGACCAAATTGATGTATGACCTTTTTTAGATTGGACCAACGAAACCCTTTTTACAGTGTGTAGTTTGTGGTCAGAAGAGGGGGATGCACATGTTAGCTCCCACTCCATGAGCCTAGTGGCAGTGCGTGACAATTGAAGGCCCACCCAACAGGGAAGGTTTTGTAATAGCCTTGTTTTTGTACTAGTGGTGGGGAAGCTCTGGTTGTAGTGGTTTAAAGGGTGCTAAAATACGACTCCTAATGGCAGTAAACAGGCTCGGTTCTGTCAACCGCATCTAACCCTCTCCTGGACCATCATTTAGTGCAGTATGTAGGCCATAAGTAAAAGTCAGATGTGATTCACATTTAGGCCATATCAAACCTGCTATCTGGGTCTGTGGCTTATTCTTATTTGGAGCTCATTTTCATGGTTTCAAAGATATTAGACACCATTCGTTACCACTATGGTGGAGTGGCTAATATAATCATTCATGATGAGTCACCACGTCAATGTTCATTAATAAGTATTGGATGCATTCCAAAAATTGATTTGGGGTAACTTCACAGTCCAAGATCACGGTAATTTTTCTTGTTTCATTGTAGATACTCGACCAACTCAAGAGAGTGAACTTCACAACCAGAAATGGTTTTCAGGTCTCGTTTGATTCCAACGGTGATCCTGTGGCTGTCTATGAGCTCATAAACTGGCAGGTTAAAGAAGACGGCACAATAGTTTTCGTCACTGTGGGCAACTATGACTCATCCAAACCAAGAGGTCAGGAGTTTGGTATGAGCAGAGCTATCAGCTGGGTGGGGGGACAGACCAAGGTACAGTATAACACATAGTCTTTGATTATCACTGTAAAATATTACAAGCAGAACTCAAAACTAATAAGGCAATAACTTGCATTTACTGATACCTAACCTGGCTTTAGAAAGGGGTTTAAATAGGTAACATTAATAAAATCATTTTCAAGGTCACCAAATTAAAGGTTAAAAAATACATTTTAAATTATTATTAGGGTTCTTTATTTTTAGATACATATGTATTTTAAATGTGTAATTCCAAAATTGATTGAGAAAAGTGAGATATGCAAGAAATTGCCAGCGGATTCATTTCAAAATGTACACTTCAAAATACTTTTAAATTAATTTCAACTAAAAATCACACAGCTTATTACTGAACAATTTTGAGATGACAAATGCCCTAAATGAATTGAGCGCCACTATTAAAACAAACAAACAAACAAACAAAAAAAAAAAACCATCATGAATGGAAATTAAACGGTTACACTGGTTAAAAACTTGTTGCACCTAGAAAGAATCAGCCGACTGGATCGTCCTGATGCGCGTGCTTTCCGTTCTGACCAGTACGAAGTATGCTTCAGAGAAGAGCTTGAAAGCAATTCCAGCAGTAGGAAGTCATAGGGCTTGGGAAGCGGGATGGTCTTATCCACGTATTGTGCGTCATACCGGTTGTGCGATTATTACCATAGCATGCTGTTGGTGGCAGTGGATGGGAGAAGGCACGCACCAGCGACATGAAGGATCTGGAAGACCTGCACGGACCACGGAGAGGAAGAACCTACAAATTGTACGCAATGCACGGACTGACCCAACAGCCACAATTACGGAGATTCAGTGAGCAGTGATGCCCTCCATGAGGCATCCTGTTAGTGCCAGCATTATTGCCTGCACAGCGGCTGCACAACGCAGGGCTACATTCACGCAGACCGTTACAATGACTGCCCTTAACACCACGTCAACGTCGCCAAAGACTGCAATGGTGTCGTGCCAGGCTGTCATGGAGTGACTCAGAATGGCAGCGGGTCATCTTCAGAGACGAGTCCTGCTTTTGTCTTGGTGGAGACAACCAATGAATCCGTGGGTGGAAGCACCGTGATCAACGCCAAGATGAACGGATTGTTATCACGCCTCACGCCCTACCGCACAATCTGTAATGTAATGTAAACAATAGGCTAATTACAGCGCTACATAAACACTGGCTTCATACAACTCCTGACTACTCTTTATATAACCAACAGCAAATTATAAACAAATCAGTATCACGGAGTGTTTCAACTATGAGTTACTTACATTTGTCTAATGTTTCAGGTACCAAGATCTGTGTGCAGTGAGAGCTGTCCTCCAGGGACCAGGAAGGCTGTGCAGAAAGGAAAGCCAGTCTGCTGCTATGACTGTATACCATGTGCAGAAGGAGAGATCAGCAACAAGACAGGTTGGGTATCACAGCAGAGTGGGCAGTTTTGCATTAGACAGTCATCGTTTTTTGTATATTGTTCACTTGTGATTCTTTATGATATATATTTCTGAATACGCTTTCTGGATCTCTTAGACTCTTTGAACTGTGAGCGCTGCCCTCCTGAGTTCTGGCCCAACACACAGCGAGACAACTGCCTCCCCAAGCCTGTGGAGTTTCTGTCCTGGGACGACACTCTGAGTATCATCCTGACAGCGTTCTCCATCACTGGGGCTTTCATTACCGTATGTGTGGCTGCTGTCTTCTACAAACACAGAACTTCTCCCATCGTCCGAGCCAACAACTCAGAGCTGAGCTTCCTGCTGCTCTTCTCTCTGACTCTGTGTTTCCTCTGCTCACTTACTTTTATTGGCCAGCCCTCTGAGTGGTCCTGTATGCTGCGCCACACAGCATTTGGGATCACCTTCGTCCTCTGTATCTCGTGTGTTCTGGGGAAAACTATAGTGGTGTTAATGGCCTTCAGAGCTACACTTCCAGGTAGTAATGCCATGAAATGGTTTGGGCCTCCACAGCAGAGACTCAGTGTTCTTGCCTTCACTCTTATACAGGTCATAATTTGTGTTGTATGGCTGACAACTTCCCCTCCTCTACCCTTCAAAAACCTAAAGCACTACAAGGAAAGGATAATACTGGAGTGTGGCTTAGGTTCAGCTGTAGGTTTCTGGGCTGTGCTGGGTTATATAGGGTTTCTGGCTCTTTTGTGTTTTATTCTGGCTTTTCTAGCCCGGAAGCTGCCTGATAACTTTAATGAAGCCAAGTTCATCACATTCAGCATGCTCATATTCTGTGCAGTTTGGATCACCTTCATCCCAGCTTATGTCAGCTCTCCTGGGAAGTTCACTGTAGCTGTGGAGATATTTGCTATTCTGGCTTCAAGCTTTGGTTTGATTATTTGTATTTTTGCTCCCAAGTGTTTTATAATTGTTTTTAGGCCAGAACAGAACACCAAGAAACACCTGATGGGTAAAGTACCATCCAAGGCTCTTTGAGCCTGTGAAATGAGTAGCAAAATGATCTTGAATGCCTCATATAAGACCTTGTCTACAATGTGCTGATGTGCTGAATCAAAATGAAGCTTAAAAATAAATCCTACATCGGTCTCATCAACATACAGTTGGGATACACTCTCTTTTAGTTTTGAATTTGTAGATATGTGTAGTATTAACAAACCTCATAAACTGTACACCAACATAGAATCCCTGAAACCTAAATATTAAAAAAAAAAAAAAACATTTAAAAGATCATTCAGTCATCAAAGTGAAGAAACTTTATGTAATCTATTTTTCATCCTAATACTGCCTTAAAAAATTTGTGATGATGCAAAGCAGCCATGGAAATATTGCATGTTTACTGAAGCTGGAAGAGTAAATTTTCTATACTTGTTTATTTTTTGTTATTTAATACTCAGTAGCTCCCCCAACGATATTAATTTTTATTTTACTGCCAAAACCTTTTATGAAACTTTCCACTTATAGAGTGAACTCATTGTTTTTAAACAATAGGCTTCAATACACTTCAGGATGGATGACTGGATTACACCGTGGAGAGCATTATTACCTCAGCCGACCAGCTATGAGAAGCTAACGCTATTAGGGCTTATGCTAGCGACCACATGACGAGTGTTTTTTCTCATGTGACGCAACATGAATTTGGAATTTGTCCATTCCAATCTACAGTCATGGTAGCATAATGACAATGGAAGACAGTGGAAGCCCTGCTTCTTCCCATAGGCATTCTACACTTGGATCTTATTATGTGATCACTTTTTGTACAGAAATAATTCTACTTTCTACAATGTAAAATCTATTTTTATCTATTTCTATCTATTTTTTTTTTCAAGGCTGCCCAAATTTTTCAAATTTTTTTTTGTCTGCCCATTTTAATATGAAGCGCTACAAAAAAAAAAAAAAAAAAAACAAAACACCTCGCTTCTTCCAAATAAAGCTGACCTTCACTAAACCTACCACTCCTCAGATGTTTGTCAGGTCTAATATACTTAGACCGCTGGTTGGTTTGGAAACATAAAAAAAGGAGATTTGAATTATTCTCTAAAGTAGTTAGTTAGTTATTGAAACTTTGCCACACACAAAATGATCATTACATGAAAACAGTGCCATTTGAGTCCATTTTTGATGTATTATTAGAGATACAGGTCTCCTAGGAATTTAATTTATATATATAAAAATCCCTGCCAAAAGCTCCTGAAGATACTCTTTAATTTCTTGAACGATGTTTTGGGTCCTGATGAATATGCCCGCTGTAGTTCCTTGACATTTGTAGGCTTGGAATGCACCAAGTTACTAGGCTACTTTAACACAATCTCTGCCCTGTTCTTGCCTGCTGAAGATAAACCATTAACCATGAAATATAATATAATATAATATAATATAATATTTTTTCACTTGTAAAAGTGACACACAAAGAGGCGTGGTTTGACTTTGGAGATACTAAGGGCAACTAAGGGCAGAAACTTGAACCCAATACTGCTATGATGCCTACTGCCGTCTTCCCATAACAACAGGTTAGAGGACTTCGGGTGTTTTAGCAAAAGTTTATGTCACATGAATAAAAAAAGTTACATTAAATAATACAACCAGTGTAAAAATAAAGACACTTTGTAGTTGCTATACACATACAACAACTAACATTTATTGAGTGTAAACGGAATTTTCCATGCCAAGCCTCCTGAGCTCACCTTGAAACGCAGAGCCCGAGGCAGACGTCACGCACTTCAAGCCAAAACCACGCCTCCTAAGCCTGAACTCGCACCCTCAGGTTATCATAACAAGGTGACTATTAAAAATCACACACCATGGCATTCATAGGAATGTGGAACTACAGAGCATGTCGTGCAGCTCACTTCGGTTTTAGTTTGTATCAATGCTGTGGATAACTGGGCTTAGTCCAGTAGTATGTAAAATTAACCGTGTTAGCTGCAGGCTGTAGGCTGATCCTCAGATACCTGGTCTTTCTATGAATGGAGACTTTATAATCGGGGGGATTTTTTCTCTTCATATCAGAGCAGAACACCTACACCAGACAGCCGCTCCAGCCACAGTGCTCTAGGAGGTCTGTCTGTGAGTGTGGAGGGAACACTAGTAGGGTTATCATAAGTTATCATAATAATGAGTTATTGACGTCTGAAAGTATAGTATTATTAAGAAACTGTAATTTTGTTTGTATATACACAAGACAGTGTATGCGTTATGAGTTTCAGTATGATTTTCAGGGCGCTGCGCATCGCCCGGGCCATGGAGTTCACCATGGCATTTTAGATAACTCCTGCTTCATTACTTTTACTGAACTACAAGTGAGTACTGCGCAACCTGCGCATGTCTGAGCGATAAGCGTCAGTACACTGCCTTCTTCAGGACCATACCAAGTGACCACCATCAAGCGGCAGCACTGGCAAGAATGGTCAAGCATCTTGGCTGGATTGGGGCGGTGCGCAGCGACACAGACTATGGAAATTACGGAATGACGTCTTTTCTAAAGGCTGCGCAGGAGGAGGGCATCTGCGTGGAGTACTCTGAGTCCTTCTACAGAACCGAACCGCATAGTAAACTGGAGAGAGTGGCAAACTTCATCCGCAGATCAACAGCCCAGGTAATAGTATCGTTTCTTGCCACGAACACTCTCTTGGAGGAACTGGCCAAACAGCCACCGCAGCCTCCCCTTCAGAGGACAAGCAGCGAAACCTGGATCATAGATCCAAGTTTTCTTAAATATAACATGTGCGCTGGGGCGATAGGGTTTAGCATGCCACGCTCAGTGATTCCGGGTCTGCGTGAGTTTCTACTGGACCTCTCTCCAGCACAAGCACTGAAATCACCTCTGCTAACGGAGTTTTGGGAGAGCTCGTTCAGCTGCAGCCTAAAAGGGCTCTCAGAGGGCGCGCGGAAATGTGACGGCAACCAGGATATCCCAGCGCTCCAGAACCCGTATACAGACACGTCGCAGCTGCGCCTGTCTAACCAGGCGTACAAAGCTACGTATGCCATTGCGCATGGCATCCACGGTGTTATCTGTAATGGCACGCAGTGCGACAAGAGCGCTAAATTCACACCATGGCAGGTATAAAACTCCTACCTATAATAAAGCTCCCTAACTTGCTTCATGAATCCAATGAGCTTGATTTTATATTTTAAAATTTTTAATATTGTTGCATGTTGTATTAAGTGCGCTAATCGGACTATTCTACCATTTCAATTTCAGTGTATGATTAGAATTAGAAACATAAAGACAAATTTGACTAACTTTGTAGATTTCTGGGAGTGTTTAGTCTTTTTTTTCTTTCGAGATATCCATAAAACAATTATAAAAACGCTGTTTCTTCTCTCAATAACCTTTTACGTTTCGGTTTCACCACTGACACATATGTTGGGGCGAGAAATATTAAAATGACTACTTATATTGTACTGTACATATAAACTATACAATAAATTATATATTTTGATAATTACATGTTCTTACTAGTAAATTTAGGAATAGAACAAAAATGTAATATATATTACTTTTCTGTATTTCATACTTTTATTAAGTTTATTTTCATGGTTTCAAAGTCATGGAACAACATTTGCCACCACAATGAACAATGGCAGAATGGCCCAAATATCCCTTCACAATGAGTCACAAAGTCAACATTCATGAATACGACATTAGTAGTTAATGATGTATTAAAATCTTGATGCAGTTAAACTTTGATTCATTCAAACCTTGAGTTCCATTTACACTTTTTCAAACTATGTGTTCCACTGCAGATTCTCGACCAGCTCAAGAGAGTGAACTGCACTACCAGGAATGGTTTTCAGGTCTTGTTTAATTCCAACGGTGATCCTGTGTCACTCTATGAGCTTACTAACTGGCAGGTTAAGAAAGACAGCACAATGGATTTCATCACAGTGGGCTACTATGATTCCTTCAAATCAAGAGGCCAGGAGATCAGTATTAGGGGGGACAAGCCGAGGTACTGCGAGTACTTTGAGTTAATCTATTTTAGAGCTGAAGCAGCAGTCAAAATTACATTAATTGTTGCCAATTTCACGCATGCACACACACACAAACACACACACACACACACACACACACACACACACACACACACACACACATATATATATAGAAAGAGAGAGAGAGATAATTGAATGGTTTAGGTTTGGGTGCTTATAAGTAGATGCCACAGCCAATTGTTTATCTTTATAGCAATAATACAGACTGTACTAGAAAACTATAATGCAAAACGTCATAATGGCTACGATAATATGAACCTGTAATACATGTCCAAACTTATATTTTACCATGACAGTAACAATAGCCTCAATTTAACATTATTTGATGATGGACAGAAATGATCAAACCAGTTAAAATACTTTCTATCTAGTAATATGATGTCAGATTTACATTCAAATATCATTAAAATGTAAAATCTATGATTGAAGGTTCCATTGGATTAAAACTCCAAATGCACTGAAGACAATTTCACATTTTTAATCAAGAAGTAAGTAATTAAGTACATAAATAAACACCAATTTGTGTTTTTTTTTTTGTAATAACTGTTACATATTACCCATTTTGTCACCCACTCTAATTAAATAACTGAAAATTTGCTGTTAAATTTGATGACCAACTAAAACTTTAATCTGTGCTAGATATTGTGTAATAAGGTAATTATATGTCTTTCAGGTACCAAGATCTGTGTGCAGTGAGAGCTGTCCTCCAGGCACCAGGAAGGCTGTGCTGAGCTTCCTGCTGCTCTTCTCTCTGACTCTGTGTTTCCTCTGCTCACTGGCTTTCATTGGTCGGCCCTCCTAGTGGTCCTGTATGCTGCGCCACACAGCATTTGGAATCACCTTCGTCCTCTGTATCTCCTGTGTTCTGGGGAAGACAATAGTGGTGTTAATGGCCTTCAGAGCTACACTTCCAGGTAGTAATGCCATGAAATGGTTTGGGCCTCCACAGCAGAGACTCAGTGTTCTCGCCTTCACTCTCATTGTGTTGTCTGTTTCCTAGGTGGGACCTCTAGTGGTCATTTATTATAGCAGTTGTATTAAGTTTGAACCATCAGATAGTAGGACAGGGTTTTCAGTTTGAGGTTGTAAAGAGGTGACATTTTCTTTCCAAGTTAACTTTTCGTTGTTTCTTCTTGCTAAACAGATGTCTGTGAGTATATTTCGTTATTTTCTTGAGAAGATACCCATTTGCATGTCTTTCTGAGGAAATTGTGTGTTGTGTGAAGATATGTCTGTGAGTTTCGGTAGTAGAAAAAGGCTCTAATTTGATTGCATCTCTATGGCAATGTCTTTTCGTATTAGCATCAGGCTAAACATTGTTAATGCAGTGGTTATTAGATCTTTATGCACAAATGTAATTTATTTTATGACACATACCTCAAGGGGAGCTCAGCAAACAAGCATTTTGTAATGTTTATTTTATTTGTTTCAGTTGTACAGTGCTTCTTCTCAGTAAACATTCCCATCATCAATTATACTCAGCCTCGTGGGATTTTTTGGAAGAACCTGTTATCTATCTGCCGAGCTAGCAGGCACAAGCACTACAGCAATTGGCAGGGGCAGAATACTCTTAGAGGTTCTTATTTGTATTGTTTGGTTGACAACATCTCCTCCTCTCCCTTTGGGAAATCTAAAGCAATACAAAGAAAGGATAATACTGGAATGTGGGTTCAGCTGTAGGGTTCTGGGCTGTGTTGGGTTATATAGGGTTTCTGGCTCTTCTGTGTTTTATTCTGGCTTTTCTAGCACGTAGGCTGCCTGATAACTTTAATGAAGTCAAGTTCATCACATTCAGCATGCTCATATTCTGTGCAGTTTGGATCACCTTCATCCCAACTTATGTCAGCTCTCCTGGGAAGTTCACTGTAGCTGTAGAGATATTTGCTATTCTGGCTTCAAGCTTTGGTTTAATCATTTGTATTTTTGCTCCCAAGTGTTTCATAATCATGTTTAGGCCAGAGCAGAACCCCAAGAAACACCTGATGGGTAAAGTATCTTCTAAGGCTCTTTGAGGTTCTTATATATATTCTATTCATTATCATGCTCTATGTTTTAGGACTTTATATAAAACAGTTAGGTGTGTATCTATATAGCACAGCAGCAAGTTACTCTATGTAGTATTGTGAATGTATATATAAATAAGAATTTCACATTCACTTCCTAAATAAGGTAATAACATAATTTTGAGAATATATTGCATATTATTTGCAACATAAAACAAGAAATGGTAGGCTTGTATCTAGTCTGGGTATGGTGCATAGGGATCACCCACTGAAAATTCTATGTTGATATTTATCCTTTATTCTACTTACATTCTACTAATTATCTATTTAATTGACCAGGGAGGGACAACAAGCAGGAAACATCAAGATGTCCTGATGTTACGTTGCCTGCATGTTCCCTTTCAGGTCTGCGCCATCAACCCAGTAGCGCTGAGTGTTCTGAAACTATCCAGCAAACTACTAAATAACCCACCTGTTTGACCCAACGTCATCACCATGGGGTTGTTCAAATAACCCAAGAGAGTAGAATAGATTGCGTTCACTGTTTATTCTACACTTTACACCCTTAAAAAAATCCTCTTCTTTAGTCAGGACAATGGTTCTATATAGAACCACAAACACTCAAAGAACCATTTGCATAATGTCAAGATTGTAACAATAAAATAACTCATTGTGTATGTATTTAGAACACTATAGAACACATTCTCCATCACTATGAACCATTTCACTATGTAAAGAACCATCACTTACTAATGGCCTTCATTTATCTATCACTTCTACCTGTTTTCATCCCCCCATCCTCTAAATGAAGATAATTTATGTAAAAGTCTTGTTTTTTTTGTTTTTTGTTTTTTTTCTGATGCATATATACAGATGGGGACGAAGTGCACAAACCATGTAGATGAGTTACAGTAGAGATCCCCAAGGTAAAATATTTCTCCAGCAAAAGTAGAGGTTCCCCCCTTTATTTACCTTCAAATGTGCTTAAGTATGGAGAGTAAAAGTAACATGGTTTATTATGGCTCTAATGTCCTATTATCATTTCTAGAACAAGACTCTTAATCAGCTCATTTTAAGTGAAGAGACTCTAGTCTCTCTCAGTCCACCAGTCTTTAATAGAAGGTCATTAATAAGTCACGCCACTCATGCCTATTCAAATGATCATAAGCACAAAACATTGAAGTAGAACAGTTTCCATTAGCTAGAACCAAGCTCTGTCCAACAGGTCAAAGTAAGCTCAATACAAAGTGTCCACTGTACCCTGATTGGCGGAATTGCTTCACGCTTGTTCGTTTGGACATGTTATGCTTTTATGCACACATAAGCCAAAAGGAAGGACAGATTTGGCCGTAATGTAGTGGAGAAAACAGTAAGATATTAGACTAGTTAAGTACAGTAACTAATTACATTTACTTCTTTACTGTCCAGCACTGTATATTTATCTAAACTGATGTAAATATTAAGTATGCACTCCAGTTGGTTGTTGCTGAGTGCAAAATGATCATCATGGTAAAGAGATGTGATTAAAATAATGTCCAAAAAAGCATGATAATAGGGTACTGGGTGAAGGGAGGTAGCATCTCAGAAAGAACTAACTTTGTGGGATGTTTTAGAGTTGCTGCATTGAAGGTATACAGAGAATGGATTTCTGGCACATTGAGTGGCTCCAAGTGGCATAACAGTGGTGCGCCACGGGCCACTGATGCCAGAGGAGAACAACAACTCCAGTGAGTGGTCCATTGATGCACCACAGTGGACCAGTTAACATCTATAAACAACACAGGAGCACAGAGAAAAGTGTCATCTGTGAACAGTTGGTTTCCCCCACCCACACAATCTAAGGGTTGTCAGTGACCTGGTGCAGTTGGAATGGGCAGTCTGGATACTTTCTATCACCTAATACGATCCATGCCATTTCAAGACGGAAACAACAAATTTCAAACACATTTCAGTGTTAAAGGTCAACTGGATTACAACACCCACTGACGTTTAACAGGAGGGGCTGGTGTGGGCAGGCACAGCATGTTTGCTCCCCTTGAAAAGCAGAGCCCAAGGCAGACATTGCACCATTCAAGACATAATCACGTCTCCTGAGCCTGAGCTCACACCCTCCAAGCATAATAAGTTGACTATTTAAAATCAGTCACCCTGCCCTTCAGAGGGTTGTGGAACAGCTGCATGCCATGCAGCTCAATTCAATTATAATGATGATTGTATTAATGCTGTGGATAAATGGGCTCAGTCCAGCAGTATGTAAAGCTGACTCTGTCAGCTGCAGGCTGTGGTCTGAGCCTCAGACGCCTGGTCTTTCTATGAATGGAGATTTTAACATTGGAGGGATTTTTTCTATTCATTTGTATGCGAGTTCAGAACCGAACACCTACACCAAACCGCCACTACAGCCACAGTGCTCTGGGAGGTCTGTCTGTGAGTGTGGAGTGAACTGTTGAAGAAAGAATAACAGAGAAATTATTTTAATCAAATTGTCGCTGTTTTGCAGGCATGAACTGTACTCACTGAGTTAGCGACATCTCAATGTATATGGCAAAAAAAAAAAACTGTAATATAATTGTTATACATTTTACATCTTATGTCTCTGTACAGTATGTATTACAGAGAACTGCGCTCTGCCCGTGCCATGGAATTCACCATCCACGAGATCAACAACAGAACAGATCTCCTGCCGGGAATCACGTTAGGCTACCGGATATACGACTCCTGCGTTGACACGTCGATGACAATCAAAGTTGCATTTCAGTTTGCTACCGGCATGGAGCCATTTTTTCATGATACTGAATCCTGTTCAACATCTGGAACCACCGCTATGTCTGCTGTTTTGGGAGAATCTAATTCAACGCCATCAATAAGCATAGCCAGAATACTGGGTCTGTTTGGAATTCCGCAGGTGATTTGAAAGACTTTTAAAGGATAATAATGTTTCGTAAATACACAAGAATGTTTCATAACTGGCCGCTGCAATTCAATCAGTCTTCTCATATAACGCTTCCTGCTTTTTCTCTTACTGAATTACAGGTAAGTCACTTCGCCACTTGCGCATGTCTGAGCGATAAGCGTCAGTACCCTGCTTTCCTCAGGACCATACCAAGTGACCACTACCAAGCGGCCGCACTAGCAAAAATAGTCAAGTATTTTGGCTGGACATGGATTGGGGCAGTGCGCAGTGACTCTGACTATGGAAATAATGGAATGGCGTCGTTTCTAAAGGCTGCACAAGAGGAGGGCATCTGCGTGGACTACTCCGAGGCTATTGACAGAACACAACCCCGTAGTAAAGTGGAGAGAGTGGCAAACATTATTCGCAGTTCAACAGCCCGGGTAATAGTAGCGTTTCTTGCTGCAGGCGAAATGAGGTGCCTGTTGGAGGAGCTGGCCAGACAGCCACCGCAGCCTCCCCTTCAGTGGATAGGCAGCGAATCGTGGATCATAGATCCAGAACTTCTGAGCTTTAGCATGTGCGCTGGGGCGATGGGGTTTGGCATCCCCCGCTCAGTGATTCCAGGTCTGCGTGAGTTTCTACTGGACCTCTCTCCAGCACAAGCACTGAAATCGCCTCTGCTAACGGAGTTTTGGGAGCGCTCGTTCGGCTGCAGCCTAAAAGGCTCCTCAGAGGGTGTGCGTGAATGTGACGGCAGCGAAGACATGTACACGCTACAGAACCCGTATACAGACACATCGGAGCTGCGCGAGACTAACATGGTGTATAAAGCTACGTATGCCATAGCCCATGCCATCCACGGTGTTATCTGTAATGGCACGCAGTGCGACAAGAGCGCTAAATTCACACCATGGCAGGTATAGAACTCATACCATTAAAACAGCCATCTCGATTGACTTTAAATGAGCATGGTTTCCATTTTGCTACATATATATAAAGTGGGCTATTTGGACTATCCTACCATTTCACTTTCAGTTTTCACATAAAAATAAATTTTACTACCCGTAGATTCATCAGCGATATCCTCTTTGGGTATCTTTGGGTAATTAAAAAAAGACATTGTTGATGCGGGACACAATTAGTTAGAATGCATATTGGTATGAGCATACATATTCATATAGATGCATATATTTCTGAACATTTCAACATATAACAAAGATAATTTAATTTAATAATTGAATGCATTATTAAAATGTAAACTGAAACACTTTTTCACGCAGAAGATGACTAAAAATCCCAAAGATAAAGAAAGAACATCTTACTTACTGGCTATCTATAGGACAGAGAATAAACACAATTTTGTTCGGTTTATTATTATTTTATTGTTTCAGAGTTGTGTATTAACATTTGCCATCGCAATGGTAGTGGCCCAAAAAATTATTCACAATAAATCAACATGTACTGTAAAAATAATCCAGATTTTAAATTTAACAAAGTATGAACCTGCTAGCTTGAAATTTTGAGTTCACTGAACTTCAAATAACACGTTAACAAGTGTAAAACAAATTATTTATCAGTACTTAATATTATTGGATTGAGTTCAATGAATTCAATGAACTTTTCAGATTAACCAGATTCCATACTTTTTACATTTAAAACTGCAGATTCTTACAGAATGTCAATATTATTCAGAATTAAATGAGTATTTTTAGTAATGCATTTAAACAATTGATCAAAATTCAGTATGAAAGTTCTATTCACAGCTTATCAAATCATGTGTTCCACTCCAGATACACGACCAGCTCAAGAGAGTGAACTTCACTACAAAGAATGGTTTTCAGGTCTTGTTTGATTCAAATGGTGATCCTATGGCCGTCTATGAGCTCCTAAATTGGCAAGTCAAGGAAAACAACACAATGGATTTCATCACAGTGGGCTCCTATGACTCGTCCAAACCGGGAGGCCAGGAGATCAGTATTAACAGACCTATCAGATGGGTGGGGGGACAGACCGAGGTATTCCAGGGTTTTTTTTTTTTCTCATTTTATATATATTTAGTTCATTAATAAATGATGTTAGTAATTACACATTTACAGTAATTTAATATCACATAATTGATTATTCACATATTTTGTGACGACTTTAGGTGTATCATTTTCATACAATTGAAGATACTTTAATGTACTGTAAACAACCAGCTGATGGCAGCCCTACATGTTATATTATATATCAAATCAACTCTAGGTTGCTACTTTTGGAAACAGTATCATGGAGGGTTTCACTGCTTTTATGTGGTTATGCCTGTAAAAATAAATGGCACAGTCAGTTGTTTACAGGTAACACAAGTAATACAGGCTGGACTAATAAACTTCAACAAAAAACATTAACTCGGTTAATATAATACAAATCTGCAAAATACATCCAAATCTAAACTTTAGCATGAAAATAATGTTATAACCTCAGGTTAACATTTTAATTAACAAAAACTAATTAAACACTTAAACTTGGTTCTGTCTATTAATATGACAAGAGAAATAAATAAATACATTCCAATATCATTTATGTTTCGGTTACTTTGTTTCTAGTCAAATTATGAGTGTTGTGCATTTGTCTAATGTCTTTTAGGTACCAAGATCTGTGTGCAGTGAGAGCTGTCCTCCAGGCACCAGGAAGGCTGTGCAGAAAGGAAAGCCAGTCTGCTGCTATGACTGTATACCATGTGCAGAAGGAGAGATCAGTAACAAGACAGGTTGTGCAGTGAAGATTGTTCCTGAGGACAGACCTAATTTAAATGTTTCTTTTCACTCTCTTGTAGTTCTTTCTAAGCTACAGGTCTAAATATATTTTTCTAATCTCTTAGACTCTGTTGACTGTGTGCGCTGCCCTCCTGAGTTCTGGCCCAACACCCAACGAGACAACTGCCTCCCCAAGCCTGTGGAGTTCCTATCCTGGGACGACACTCTGAGCATCATCCTGACAGTGTTCTCTGTTGCTGGGGCCTTTGTGGCTGTATGTGTGATTGCTATTTTCTACAAACACAGAACGTCTCCCATCGTCCGAGCCAACAACTCAGAGCTGAGCTTCCTGCTGCTCTTCTCTCTGACTCTGTGTTTCCTCTGCTCACTTACTTTCATTGGTCGGCCCTCCGAGTGGTCCTGTATGCTGCGCCACACAGCATTTGGGATCACCTTCGTCCTCTGTATCTCGTGTGTTCTGGGGAAAACAATAGTAGTGTTAATGGCCTTCAGAGCTACACTTCCAGGTAGTAATGCCATGAAATGGTTTGGTCCTCCACAACAGAGACTGAGTGTTCTTGCCTTCACTCTTGTACAGGTCCTTATTTGTGTACTTTGGTTAACAATATCTCCTCCTTTCCCCTTCAAAAATCTGAAGCAATACAAGGAAAGGATAATACTGGAGTGTGGGTTAGGTTCAGCGATAGGATTCTGGGCTGTGCTGGGTTATATAGGGTTTCTGGCTCTTCTGTGTTTTATTCTGGCTTTTCTAGCACGTAAGCTGCCTGATAACTTTAATGAAGCCAAGTTCATTACATTCAGCATGCTCATATTCTGTGCAGTTTGGATTACCTTCATTCCAGCCTATGTCAGCTCTCCTGGGAAGTTCACTGTAGCTGTAGAGATATTTGCTATTCTGGCTTCAAGTTATGGTTTAATTACTTGTATTTTTGCTCCCAAGTGTTTCATAATCATGTTTAGGCCGGAGCAGAACACCAAGAAGCACCTTATGGGTAAAGTGCCCCCCAAGTCTATTTGAGACTCACACACACATTTTATTATTGCAATATGGTTTGGCACTTCAGTTAACTGACATTATTAACTTTGATATAACCCAACCCATAACTGTAACCTCACCCAAAAACCCTCAACCAATTTTTAACCTAATACTAAAACTGAAATCCTAACACAGTTGAAAATTAACTAGCTTTCACCATTTTTAATGCATATTAGAGACTTTCCAAACAAAGTGAGGCAATGAGTCTTTAACATAACTATTAATATTTTAGCAATACTAATAAACATAGGACAGCTTATTTGGTTTTTAACAACTGTAACATTTTTATTTAAATAATGAATGAGTGCAATTTTCTGTAATTGTTATTACATGCAGTGTACATGAAATTGCAGTCTATCAAGAACACAGTTTAAACATTAAATTGCACAGACAACAATCATTTTTTGAATTATCACATAGGAATTAATATAAAAATAAAATTGCATTGTAAAGTCGTTTTAACAATGTATAGCTTTTATTAGCTGTACTATTAACAATAATTAAAGCTGATGTATATACATATATGATACATACATATACATATATATATATATGATTTCTTAATACATGGACTTTTAAATGAAAGCAACATTTGATATGTTATACATCTACATACACTTTATCCTCAGTAGAGCAGAAGCTGACAAATTCCATCATATAACACCAATGGCACAGTGTAATAGAAATGACATAAAATTATGTTTTCAAACTGCATTTTATATCGTTGTGTGCAAAAATGTAAAGTAAGTAAGCTGGAAGATGAAAAGATTGGAAATTAAACCTGACAAATGGTTTGCAGAATTCCTGTAGACTTCAAATTATGTTTACAAGCTAAGACGTTTTTGTTGACAATTACCATACCAAAGTACCATACCTACACATATATTTCACCTTTGAGTTTTTCAAGTTCATGCTCTCTATAAGTTCAAGTATTCATTGTAAATTCACTGTAATTTAAAATGCACCATCAACCACAATGTTGCATGTGTTCACTATAATAACATAGCAGTTACATGGAGAGNAAGTGGCCCACATATAAAAAGAACTCTTATGGCCACTTCTGGCAGAGATCCGGCAGAGCTGCCTACTGGGGAGCTGTAAGTGAGGCAAAAAATCTAAATCAATGCCTATCGTTTTTCTCCATAACTGAAGCATGGGTGTGTTCTAATGGTCTGTAGATTTTGACTATTTTACAGATATTTTGTCCTATATGAGTGGGCCAGGCAAGAGCTGCATAAAACTCGATTATTTAACCACCTCTGGCATGGCAACCCAACTTAAACAGCTTTAGAAAACTATTTTCTTTTAGGCTAACTATATATATACAGGAACACTTTTTAATCAGAGTATAGCATCAACTCAGCTCAACTTCTATATATATATATATATATATATATATATATATGTATGTGTCAATCTGCTGTCCAGAAGGCAGACTTCATCTCTGCCTTAGCATCTCACCACTCTCTGCACTTCTTGGCTCTGACTGAGACTTGGAACTCATCAACTCCAGCTGCTCTATCCTCTGCCTTTAACTTCTCCCATTCTCCGAGACAGACTGGCAGAGGTGGGGGCACAGGTTTGCTGTTGTCTAGAAAGTGGAACTTTACTCCACTTTCATTTCCTCACCTTTCAGTTTCATCCTTTGAATATCATGCTGTCACAGTGTCTTCCCCCACTAACCTTCATATCATTGTCATTTATCGTCCTCCTTGTCCTCTAGGTAACTTCATCGACGAACTAGACACTCTTCTGAGTCTCTTCCCTGTTGATGGGTCCCCACTTCTTCTCCTCGGTGACTTCAACCTCCCATCAGACAAGTTGCAGTCATCATGCCTGGAACCACTACTGTCTTCCTTCGACCTCACCCTCAATCCATCCCCTCCAACTCATCGAGGTGGCAACACTCTGGACCTGATCTTCAGTAGACCTACCCCTGCGCTGGATGTCACAGTAACCCCTCTTCACTGCTCAGATCATCACTTTCTATCCTTCTCTCTCACCTGTCCATCTCTTCCTGTCCATACCACCCCTTCACATTCTTCCTTCACTCGGCGTAACCTACGCTCCATCTCTCCCTCTTCTCTTGCTTCAACCGTCCTCACTACCCTCCCCCACCCTGACTCCTTTTCCTCTCTCTCCCTGAACACTGCTACAGAATACTTTGCTTTCCTCTCTCTCATCTGCATTTAACCATCTATGTCCTCTCTCCCCCAGGTCAACAAGATCTTCTCCACCGGCCCCCTGGTTGTCAGACATCCTACGTAGCAACTGGAGAGAGCTGAGGAAAGCTGAGAGGAAGTGGAGGAGATCCCAGCTCGCCTCTGACCTGCACACCTACCAAACCATCCTCTCCAGGTTCTCAGCGGAAGTGACTACTGCGAAGTCATCTTTCTACAAGAGGAAACTGGAAGACTCTGCGTCTGACCCTCGCAAACTCTTTAGTATTTTCTCCTCCCTCCTCAACCCCCCCCTCCCGCTCCACCCTCTTTCCTCACCCCGGACGACTTTGTCACCTTCTTTGAAGAGAAAGTGAATAAAATCCACCAGTCTTTTTCCTCTGTCCCCGCTCCTCCTTCCACTAATCCTCTTGCCACAAACTCCTTAACCTGTTTTTCTTCTCTCTCTACAGACGATGTTCTACAGCTACTGGAATCCAGCAACCCAACGACCTCCCCACTGGATCCCATCCCAACCACACTGCTCCAGTCAATCTCCCTGGACCTGCTACCCTTCATCTCCTTCCTTATAAACTCTTCCCTGTCATCAGGCCACGTTCCACAGGCCTTCAAGACTGCCAGAGTGGTTCCCATCCTGAAGAAACCCTCGCTGGATTCCTGAGACATCAGCAGTTACAGACCGGTATCTCTTCTTTCCTTTCTCTCTAAAATTCTTGAACGTGCTGTCTATAATCAACTCTCCTTCTTTCTCTCCCAGAACCAGCTTCTGGACATCAACCAGTCCGGATTCAAACCAGTCCATTCCACGGAAACCGCTCTCATCGCAGTAACTGAGAGGCTTCATGCAGCGAGATCAGCCAAACTGTCCTCAGTTCTGATTCTGCTCGACCTGTCTGCGGCCTTTGACACGGTGAACCACAAGATCCTCCTGTCAGTGCTCACTGATCTTGGAATCACCGGCACTGCGTGGAAGTGGTTTGAATCCTACCTGAAGGACCGCCACTATCAGGTAACATGGAATGGGTCCACATCTGCTCCATGCAGGCTCTCCACCGGTGTCCCTCAAGGCTCGGTGTTGGGTCCTCTTCTCTCTCTACACTCTTTCTCTTGGAGAAGTAATTACTTCTCATGGCTTTTCTTATCACTGTTATGCCGATGATACTCAACTCATGCTTTCCTTCCCATCATCTGATACACAGGTATGCAATCGCATCTCAGCGTGCCTGACCGACATCAGCTCATGGATGACAGCTCACCACCTTAAGCTCAATCCCAGCAAGACTGAGCTGCTGTTCATCCCCAGCACTACGGGTCCTCACCATGATCTTGCCATCTCTTTCGGGAACTCCTTGATCACCCCGACTGAGGATGCAAGAAGTCTTGGAGTGATTCTGGATGACCAGTTATCGTTCTCGGCTCATATAGCGAACCTGACTCGGTCATGCAGATTCCTCCTCTTCAACATCCGGAGGATTTGGCCCTTCCTCACCCAGGAGGCCACCCAGCTGCTGGTCCAGTCTCTCGTCATCTCAAGGCTAGACTACTGCAACTCGCTCCTGGCTGGTCTTCCTCAACGGGCCATCAGGCCCCTGCAACTGATCCAGAACGCAACAGCTTGACTCATTTTCAATCTTCCAAAGTTCACCCATGTGACTCCACTGCTGCGCTCCCTTCACTGGCTTCCTGTAGCTGCCCGCATCAGATTTAAAACTCTGACGCTCGC
Organism: Semaprochilodus insignis; assembly: GCA_034552555.1. NCBI lineage: Eukaryota > Metazoa > Chordata > Actinopteri > Characiformes > Prochilodontidae > Semaprochilodus > Semaprochilodus insignis. The sequence goes on from CM067486.1 coordinate 3,121,280, forward strand.
CTACAAAGTCAAGAACGGACCAGCCCCTCCCTACCTTATGGCAATGGTGAAGAATCGATCTGTACCTCGAGCCCTTCGCGCTTCAAGTACAGCTAGACTCGAACCGCCATCCCTGAAGTCTCATGGAAGACAAGCGTCCAGACTCTTCTCTGTCCTGGCTCCCAGATGGTGGAATGAACTCCCACTGGGCGTTCGAACAGCAGAGTCTCTCGCGGTCTTCAAACGCAGACTAAAGACCCATCTCTTCATAATGCACTTAAGTGAGTAAGCACTAGTAGAGGTGTAAGTTGTGTGTATGTACTTGTGTTGTGTTGCACTTATATTGCACTTATAATGACTTTTTCTTTTCTTTTCTGTAGGTGTGAGCACTGGGCTGGGGTTGCCAGGTAGTGCTCTTTTTGCTCTATATATGTATGTATTGATCTATCTAGGTATCAGCACTGGCCCCCTGTTCGGGCAGTGTCTGAGCTCAGGGTGAGTTTTAGGCTCTGAACTTCCTGTACTAGCTGGAATATTATCCAACGGAACACTAAGCACGGTTGTAAGTCGCTCTGGATAAGAGCGTCTGCTAAATGCCGTAAATGTAAATGTAAATGTAAATGTGTGTGTGTGTATGTGTGTGTGTGTGTGTGTGTGTGTGTATTAAAAGATAATTGTATATAATAATAAAGATATAAAAAAAGAGATCAAAATAATAGTATTTTCTTTTTTCTATTGCTTGGTAAGACTTGTGTTGACAACTGTGTTGTCACTAATGTATCTGCCAATACTGAGCAGTTGCTGATACGGATATAGATCATTTTCAGGCCATGTTTATGCAACAATGAATCCACAACATCATAAAATAGCAATATTTAAATTTTTTGAATTACACTATAGAGTATAGCCAGAACCAGTTAGACCTAACACACACACACACACACACACACACATATATTTATATATATACACCTTGACCTAAATTTTAGATTAAGGAATACAACATATTTAATGTTTCATTATTATTTTTTTCTTTTCTAAATGCACTGTAGCCTTGGCGTGAAGAAGACTCTTTTGCAAGCCCCACAGCACAGCAGAATGGTACAAGCAATACATAAACACAGTACAATGTCCATACTGTGTTTAACTATTTACATAATTAAAGGATCTCCACTTTCATGAGCCTTCATGCTTTCATGATACAAGCCTATAGCGGCATGCTTGCATGCATTTAAAATGAGTGCATATTTTCAAAAAAAGGTAAAGAATCACATACCTACTTTCATTAATTCCCAAAAATTCCCATTAAATTTAAGAGTGTTTTTTCCTTTTCTCGCAACATTGCCATTTTGAAGATTTTGTCATGACTTGACAGTATAAATACATACCTATGTTATGTCTACCTTATGAGTGTATATGCAAAGTGTACCTAATAACATAAAACCAAATTGTGTGTTTCAGGTGATGAACAGAGGGCAATAGACAAAGCAACAGTTGATGAGCCTTTCTGGTCCCATTGACAGAACTTGTTGACCTTTTTCAGAGTAATCTGAATCGTGAGTTTAGTAGAAAGGACAAATGAAAGGATTGGTAAAACTTGGTACTTCCTCACAACGTCTGTATGCCACTTGAATTCTGTTAGCTCAGCGGTTATATCCCACAGTTATTATTATATCCCACTTTCATATCCCAATAATTTCTGCTCAAATGAAATGCCCTTTTATTGAAAAGATGCTGAAAAGAACACTAAATCACAGGGGAAATAGAGTGTAAAGTCAACACTAGCCATGCAACACCCACTGACTTTTAACAGGAGGGACTGGCATGTGCAGATACAATTTTGCATACCAAACCTATTGTTCTCCGATTCAAAACGTAATCACGTCTCCTGAGCCCGAATCCACACCCACAGGGCATCATAACAACTTGGCTATTTAAAGTCAGTCACCCTGCCCTTCAGAGGTCTGTGGAACTATTTAGAATGTCATGGAGCTTAATTCAATTTTGATGATGTTTGTATCAATGCTGTGGATAATTGGGCTCAGTCAAATAGCAAGTAAAGCTGACCGGGTTAACTGCAAGCTGTGGTCGGAGCCTCACGTGCCTGGTCTTTCCATGAATGGAGATTTTAACATTGGAGGGATTTTTTCTGTTCATTTCTACGCGAGTTCAGGACAGAACACCTACACCAAACAGCCACTACAGCTACAGTGCTCTGGGAGGTCTGTCTGTGAGTGTGAAGTGACCAGTTGAAGGGAGAGTTACAAAGAAATTATGTCATGTGTGCTGTCATGTGCTGTACTCACTGTGTTAGTGACGTCTCTCTCTCTCTCTCTCTCTCTCTCTCTCTCTCTCTCTCTATAGTATATAGTATAAAGAAACTAAAATTTAATCTAAACACTTTTACATCTTATTTTCCTAAACAGTATGAATTTCAGGGAGCTGCGCTCCGCTCGTGCCATGGAGTTCACCATCCAAGAGATCAACAACAGAACAGATCTCCTGCCGGGAATCACGTTAGGCTACCAGATATATGACTCGTGCGCTGCAGTACCGATGGCGGTCAAAATTGCATTTCAGTTTGCTACTGGCACGGGGCCATTTTTCGATTATACTGATTTCTGTTCAAAATCTGCATCCTCCGGTGTGACTGCTCTCGTGGGAGAGTCGAATTCAACACCTTCAATAAGCATGGCCAGGATACTGGGCCTTATTGGAATTCCACAGGTGATTTTAAGTTTCTTTAAATATAATAATGTTTAGTAAATACAGCAGAACCATATCACGTCCCATAATCGATGATCGGAATAATTCAACAAGTCTTCTCAAATAACGTTTTTTCCTTTTCTTTACTGAATTACAGGTGAGCCACTTCGCAACCTGCGCGTGTCTGAGCGATAAGCGTCAATATCCTTCCTTCTTCAGGACCGTGCCAAGCGATCACCACCAAGCGGCCGCACTAGCAAAAGTGGTCAAATATTTTGGCTGGACATGGATTGGGGCAGTGCGCAGCGATTCAGACTATGGAAACAACGGAATGGCGTCGTTTCTAAAGGCCGCGCAAGAGGAGGGCATCTGCGTGGAGTACTCCGAGGCTTTCTACAGAACAGACCCGCACAGTAAACTGGAGAGAGTGGCAAACGTCATCCGCAGATCAACAGCCCGGGTAATAGTAGCGTTTGTTGCTTCAGGCGAAATGAGGCTTCTGCTGGAGGAACTGGCGAGACAGCCCCCGCAGGCTCCCCTTCAGTGGATAGGCAGCGAATCGTGGATCATAGATTCAGAACTTTTGCGGTTCGGCATATGCGCTGGGGCGATAGGCTTCGGTATCCCCAGCTCAGTAATTCCAGGTCTTCATGAGTTTCTATTGGACCTCTCTCCAGCACAAGCACGGAAATCACCTCTGCTAACGGAGTTTTGGGAGAGGTCGTTCAGCTGCAGCCTAAAAGGCTCCTCAGAGGGTACGCGGGAATGTGACGGCAGCGAGGATATCCGCGCGCTCCAGAACCCGTATACAGACACTTCGGAAACGCGCAGGACCACCATGGTGTACAAAGCGACTTATGCCGTAGCGTATGCCATCCACGCTGTTATCTGCAACGACACGCAGTGCGACAAGAGCGCTAAATTCACACCTTGGCAGGTATGGAACTCATATATCCTCTACTTTGCCGTATAATTTATGAATGCATGATTTTACTGCAAAATTGTATTTTACTACATGTTCATGATGTGCACTTTGAACTGTTCTACCATCTCAGTGTTGGACTGTTCTACCATCCTAGCGTGTTGGAGTTTTAGGGAAGTTAGAAACATGAAAACAAATTTCACTAACCACAGAATTTAATTTAAAATGTAATAAATGTAAAATAATGTAAGAATTTTTCTTCCTTCGAGATGCCTCTACAACAAGTAATTAACAAGAAGACATACTCGATCTTTCTCTTAATGTGGTCCTTATTTTATCATTAACAAATATGTTGGGACAAAATTGGTTAGAATAAATAAATGTATATATTTGCAAATATTCCATGATGTTATAAAAAAAATGAAATAAAGAATAATGTAATGCATTTTTTAAATATCTAAACTGAAAATGAGGCATAGCAGTTGTTGATTCTGATAACAAAAAATACTACTTCAGCACCTGTAAAGCCACTGCTGTGACAGGCTAATGTTCATGCAGAAGTCTAAATATCACAGTTGAGAAGAAGAATTAATATTAGTTTTTACTGCTTAATTTAGAACAAAGAATACATAGACATCACTTGTCTAGGCTTTGTTCTTACTTTGAGCTGTGGAACATTTGCCACCACAATGGTACAACGGCCCAGATATTGTTTCACAATGAATCACTGTGTCAGTATTCATTAACAATAATTTAGGTTTTATAAATGTATTTAAACAATTGATCATAATTCAAAGCTCGGTATTAAAGTCCTGTTCACTTCTTTTCAAATCATGTGTTCTGCTGCAGATACTCGACCAGCTCAAGAGAGTGAACATCACTACAAAGAATGGGTTTCAGGTCTCCTTTGATTCCAACGGTGATCCTGTGGCCGTCTATGAGCTTATCAACTGGCAGATCAAGGAAAACGGCACAATGGATTTCATCACAGTGGGCGTCTATGACTCATCCAAGCCCAGAGGCCAGGAATTCAGTATTAGCAGAAGTATCAGCTGGGTGGGGGGACAGACCGAGGTACTTATAGTGCCTTTACAGTAGCTCTGTCATATGAGTCACATTTTCTGTGGTGATTTTATTTATATTAATTTAATACCACTAAGAGAGAAACATGTTAATAATGCCTATACACTGAAAACAAAACAAAAAAAAAAATACATTAACTTCAAAAAGGTTTAAACAGCTAGCTAATGGCCGCACTACATGAACACTTACGTCAAATGATTCCAGGCTGCGCCTTAGTATCATGGAGGGTTTCATTGCATTTAGTGCTTTTGCCTGTATAAACAGATGCCACAGCAAATTGTTTACCTAAGTATTAGTAACATAGACTGGACTAATAAACCACAACACAAAACACTATCATGGTTAAAATGATACACACCTGTTAAATACTTCCAAACCTAAACTTTAGCATTATGTTATAGTCACAAGTTAACATTAGGTAATTACAAGTGATGAAATTTTAGAAACATAGGAGGTAATTTAAATTTAAAATTTTTAAGTTTTCTTAACATGATTAGCATTGTCTTTCAGGTGCCAAGATCTGTGTGCAGTGACAGCTGTCCTCCAGGGACCAGGAAGGCTGTGCAGAAAGGAAGGCCAGTCTGCTGCTTTGACTGTATACCATGTGCAGAAGGAGAGATCAGTAACAAGACAGGTTTGTATTATGCACAGAGGGCAGCATTCCTGGGGACAGATCTAATTTATGTATATATGTTTAATGTTTTCTAAAATACAGGTCCAAATATGCTTTTCAATCTCTTAGACTCTTTGAACTGTGTGCCCTGCCCTCCTGAGTTCTGGCCCAACACCCAGCGAGACATCTGCCTCCCCAAGCCTGTGGAGTTTCTGTCCTGGGACGACACTCTGAGTATCATGCTGGCAGTGTTCTCTGTTGTTGGGGCCTTTGTGGGTGTATGTGTGGCTGCTGTCTTCTACAAACACAGAACTTCTCCCATCGTCCGAGCCAACAACTCAGAGCTGAGCTTCCTGCTGCTCTTCTCTCTGACTCTGTGTTTTCTCTGCTCACTTACTTTCATTGGTCGGCCCTCTGAGTGGTCCTGTATGCTGCGCCACACAGCATTTGGGATCACTTTTGTCCTCTGCATCTCCTGTGTTCTGGGGAAAACTATAGTGGTTTTAATGGCCTTCAGAGCTACACTTCCAGGCAGTAATGCTATGAAATGGTTTGGGCCTCCACAGCAGAGACTCAGTGTTCTCACACTTACTCTCGTACAGGTCCTTATTTGTGTTGTGTGGTTGACTATATCTCCTCCTCTCCCCTTAAAAAATCTAAAGCAATACAAAGAATGGATAATACTGGAATGTGGATTAGGTTCAGCTATAGGTTTCTGGGCTGTGCTGGGTTATATAGGGTTTCTGGCTCTTCTGTGTTTTATTCTGGCTTTTCTAGCACGTAAGCTGCCTGATAACTTTAATGAAGCCAAGTTCATCACATTTAGCATGCTCATATTCTGTGCAGTGTGGATCACCTTCATCCCAGCTTATGTCAGCTCTCCTGGGAAGTTCACTGTAGCTGTAGAGATATTTGCTATTCTGTCCTCAAGTTTTGGTTTGATTATTTGTATCTTTGCTCCCAAGTGTTTCATAATCATGTTTAGGCCAGAACAGAACTCCAAGAAACACATTATGGGTAAAATGCCCTCCAAGTCTGTTTGAGAATCTAAAATAAATTGTATTGGAACTGAAATGAATTGTCGGAATATGGTTTAGCACTTCATATAAAATGTGTAAATTTGTGATTACATGTACAGTACAGTACATATATAAGTGTTTACTATGTAATTTTATATGTAAATGTTTATAAGCAAGGTTTTCACACAAATCATTTAAATGATAATAGATAATAATATATAATTTAAAGTAAACTGAACTGCCCTGTCTGTCAACAGTTTTAGGCAAGTTTCCATATCAAAATGAAATGTTTATAATCATTTTTAAAATTTATTTCATGCAATACTAAATAAGGCTAAATATTGTCTCTCTCTCTGTCCGTGTGACACTGTCCTATATGTTTATTTGGCCTTTGTTAATAGAACCATCGGTTTACGTTAGACTATCCAATGATAGACAGCTAGACTGTTAGAAAATGAGCAATTGGAAAATATTTGTGTGCTTTGTGTGTCATAGAAGAATCACATGTGATTTGTCAAATAGTCACACCTATTTGGATAACGCACTGTAAATGCAACATAGATACAATTGTGCATTTTACTGACATTCTACTAATTATCTATATAATGCACTACTTTGACCTACTTGTAGCCATAACTTTAAACAACTTAAACCTATCCCTCACTCTAATTCAGCTAAAAATCAAGTGACTTATTTATATATTTTTTAAAAATGAATTAAAAATTCATAGCTAACCTATTAGAAATCGCACATATTAAAGCTTAGTTGTATTTATAGTTTTAAAAAACAAAACTGCATAAGAATATAATTTCTTACTTTACTTTTTTATAATACAAAAGTCCAATTGTTAAGTGTTTTTTTATATAACTTACAGCTTTTAATAACAGTAGAATTCTGAAATATATATTTTTAAATAATTCGTTAAAATGCGTACTGTGAAGTGAAAGTAATTTTTGATACGATATCTCTCTATACATTTCAATTGCAGAGTAAAAACTGACAAATTCCATCATCATAATATCATAATATCGTGTTGTAATACTAATGTACTAATGACACAGCGTAACATAAATGACAATGCACTATATATAAATATATATACACACACACACACACACACACGCTCACACACACAACATTTTGTATCAAAGTCTTCAAAAAGGTGAAGTAACTCACATTTTTATTATTTTCATTATTATTATTATATACTTTTAATATTAGGAATAAATATTATTATGCATCCTGTAAAAACCTTACGACGCATTAAAAACAATTACTAATATATATATGCTTGAAGCATTTTATCCGCTTCCACAGCAAGTACTGGAGAAAATTATCACTTTGTTAAATTGTACAACTTGTACACTAGATCCAATACCTTCAAAAGTACTTAAAGAAGTACTACCAGTTACAATTGAACTTCTGTTAATGTTAGTTAACTCATCCATTACAATGGGTAACATGCCCAAAACTTGCAAATTAGCAGTTATTAAACTTCTGATCAAGAAACCAAATCTTGATCCTAGTTTATTGTCTAACTACAGACCTATTTTGAATCTATCATTTCTAAGATCATAGAAAAAACCGTGGCCCAACAATTATGTTTATGTCTGCATAAGAATCATATATTTGAAAAGCTCCAATCTGGATTTAGGCCCCACCACAGCACTGAAACAGCCCTAGTTAAAATAACAAATGATCTCCTTCTTGCTTCTGATCAAGGCTTTGTATCTTTGTTAGCTCTTCTCGATCTTAGTTCATCTTTTGACACAATAGACCACAATATTCTACTAGAAAGATTAGAAAATAGGGTTGGAATCTCAGGAACAGCTTTTTCATGGTTCAGATCCTACCTAACCGATCACTATCAGTTTGTAGAAGTAAACAATGTTTCTTCTAATCATACAAAAGTAAAATATGGAATCCCACAAGGCTCCATTTTAGGACCACTATTATTTACACTATATATGCTGCCACTGCGCACAGTTATAAGTAAACATGGCGTTAACTGATGATACCCAGCTATACATATCAGCCAAACCCGATGACAAACCCAAATTAGAGAAAACTGAGGTCTGCGCAAGAGATGTGAAATGCTGGATGTCGCGAAATTTTCTCCATCTTAATGCTGATAAAACAGAGGTTCCCATTCTGGGTCCAAAAACTGCAAGACAGAAATGATCAAACTTAATGTTAAATCTCGCCGACTTCCCCGTTATACACAGCTCAGTAGCTAAAAATCTTGGCGTCATAATTGAATCTGATTTATCATTTGATAGCAGATAATAGATAATAGATAATATTACTAGGATAGCTTTTCTTCATCTCTGTAACATCGCTAAGTTAAGAAATGCATTATTCCTGCATGATGCAGAAAAATTAGTACATGCCTTTATTACCTCCAGACTAGACTACTGTAACTCACTACTTTCAGGATGTTCTAATAGGAGCTTAAGTAAACTTCTACTAGTTCAAAATGCTGCAGCTAGGGTCTTACTAAAACCAGAAAATTTTATCATATCAGCCCAGTTTTGTCAGCTCTCCACTGGCTCCCAGTTAAATTCTGTATTGATTATAAAATTCTTCTATTGACATATAAAGCCCTACATGGGCTCGCTCCTGATTACCTGCAAGAACTTATTTCCCATTATGAACCTTCTCGTTTACTAAGGTCACAGGGTGCTGGTTTCTTATTCATTCCTAAAATTAATAGGATATCAGCAGGGGGAAGAGCCTTCTCTTATAAAGCCCCCAAACTATGGAATAACCTTCCAGAAAATTGTCTCTCTTTACTCTTACCGAGCTAATGGCTGCCCTCCGGTTCGGATTAATACTGAGGCTTTCCTGCTACCCGCCTCTGACCAGCTGCCTACCTGCCCAGCCAGACACTGAAGGAAGACTGACAGGTTTTCCCTGCTACCTGCCCCTGACCAGCTGCTTAACTGCCCAGCCTATCACTGATGAAGGACTAACCAGGCTTTCCCGCTGCAGACAAATTTTTCCGCTATTGCTACCTGCATCAGACCATTATTTCACAATTATTTCTTCATTAACTTCATTGTCACAACTATGACTAGATCAGCATAATTAGATACTCAGTTGATGTTACTTCGAACAATTACAAAATTTTGTTTCGACCAGAGGAGGATGGGTCCCCCGTGTGGGTCTGCTTCCTCCCAAGGTTTCTTCCTCCAACTTGAGGGAGTTTTTCATTGCCACCGTCACCTTTGGCTTGCTCATCGGTGGCTTCCGTCTTTTCTCTCCCTAATGAATTATTATTACTGAATTTCTGCAAAGCTGCTTTGAGACAACACCAGTTGTAAAAAGCGCTATATAAATAAATTTGATTTGATTTGATTTGATATGTAGAGAAAACTAAAAAAAGCGGAATAGCGTGAAATTCAACACACTAATGGCATTGCTTTACCTTGACACACTGAATGTTTGCCATTTTATTAAACTTTTAAAACCACTTGACCTATAAAAACAACACAGGAGTATTTGCATTTACAACAGACAGAACACATTTCAGACAGCCCACCCACTCAAGGACCAGCTGCCTCAGCGGCACACACAGTTGGAACAAAGTCTCTGAGGTCCACCGGAACACGTTACCCATGCACTGGACTCTCTGCAGGTTGGGTTTTGCCATGTCCATTAGTCTGGTCCTAACAAGTACTGTTGGGGACCACTGCTCCTTGACCGGCAAACACCCAAAATGTGACTGGACAACCATGGCGAACACTGCCAGGTCGTCATGTTTTTTCCATCAGCATGTCCACGAGCACCTAGAGTGCCTTTCAGTGTTAGACACAACTGTATCACCATCATCTGCCATCCAGATGTGATGCTGCTCTATGGAGCATGGCTCCCAAGCATTTTTGCCATTGAAGCATGCTACACAGATTCATGCCACGTCTTTCTCACTGGCTTCTGCTGGGCTGTGTTTCTGGGATTCACTATGCCGTATCTTTTGCAAACTTTCTCAGACAGCCATCTTCCACTCTACCGAAAAAACTCATCCAGGGGTGCGTTTCCCAAAACCATAGTTGCTTACTACGTTAGCAACTTACATAGTTGGAACGATACAGCTGCGACGCAAGTGTTTCCCAAAACCATGGTTCAAACTATGGAGGTAACCACGTTGGTAACTTACATAGTCCGAACCATCGTTAAGTGACACAGGTGTTTCCCAAAACCGTAGTTCCACCGAACGTTCGCAAACACTGTCGTTAAGTTGAGTAGTTGGAACTACAGCTGTAGACCTGTGGTTAGAAGCTTAGTTCCTGGTGACCACGTCATCGATGACGCAGGACGCCAGCAAACGTGTCAGTAAGCTGAAAATTTACATCAAACCCCTGATATGAACATTTATATTGTCAAATGCTTTGAACGTGTAGTTCCCAGCGCACATCTCAGTGTATTTCTTTGTTTGTAATTGTAGCTGCATTCGTTGAATAATATCGCTATAATCCATGTGTGTGTTAGCTGTGTAACGTTAGACAGGCTGTGCTCTTCCAGCATTCTCACTCTAAGGTGTTTCTGTGGTGTAACTGGTAGAGTAGGAGATGGTTAAATAGGCTAAATGTAGCTGGTCTCCGTTCAAGACATGTTAGGTTGCAGGGTGAGTCTTTCAAGCAGGCAACTTGTTTTAGCTCTGAATAAGGAGAACATGAGTCCTTGCTGTGAACCTTATTGTATTCATCCATGTATTGTTATTTTGGGAAAGGATGTTGTTTACATGCCTAGTGACAGTGCTATACATGTGCTATATCATAATGAAAAAAGTAAATTTAAAAAGGGTTTCAAATTAAAAGTAGACAGTGTTGTGCAGTAGTGCTGTAAATACCACCACAGCACAGCATTTTGTAGGGTTCAGCTGCAGGCCACCAGCAGACTTGCTAACACCTATTAATACCTCATCGTATGTTCTGTTATTTAGATCATATTTTTTTCACCATTATGAAATAAACTGTGTGCATTTTAATAAGAGGAACAGGAGAGACGAATGCTGATTAAAGGATTAACAGCTGTTGTTTCCTGAGCACCGTGTTATGGTTTTGTGTTGCAGCAATAGTACATGAACATGACTTTATAGCTACTGAAGGAGTGACAACATGGCTTTTTAAACAGATACATTAGATACATACATCCACCTCCCATGACTAGGACAAGGGGAAAAAA
>CM067486.1:3133285-3147081 GCA_034552555.1 Semaprochilodus insignis
ATATATATATATATATAAATATAATGAATTGTTCTTTAAACTCCTATACATTTAATTTACTAATAAAGTTAATGTAATTAATTAAATTACACTTTTACAAAAACTAATCACTGCATAAGCTATTACTCAAAAATGTTGTTAATACATAAGAAACACACCTTATTTTCCTTATTTTAGAAACAGACAAATATGTTAATTATGGAAATACAATGAAAACAATTCAGTTACATTAATGTATGTGCTTTTATATTAATGTACAACTAGCAAATGATAGCACTACATGAACACTGACATCAAATAACTTAGAGCTACTCAGGAATATGTTTATACAGCAAATACTTTCCAACAACATTTAAGTTAATTCATTTATAGGAGAAATTTATTTACTTAAATGAAATACGATTCTATTATATCAAAAGACACCAAGTACACATAATGATCCATATACACATACCTTTACATAAGTATTGTGATTTCTTGAGAATTTATGAATAACTACCATTTGTCTAATGTTTTCCAGGTACCTAGGTCTGTGTGCAGTGAGAGCTGTCCTCCGGGGACCAGGAAGGCTGTGCAGAAAGGAAAGCCAGTCTGCTGCTTTGACTGTATACCATGTGCAGAAGGAGAGATCAGTAATAAGACAGGTTTGGTATTATGTACAGTGTGCATATTACTGTGGACAGACCTAATTTATACATTTCATTTTCTTGCAGTTCTTCCTAAAATACAGGTCTAAATATGTTTTTCTGCTCTCTTAGACTCTTTGAACTGTGTACGCTGTCCTCATGAGTTCTGGCCCAACATCCAGCGAGACATCTGCCTCCCCAAGCCTGTGGAGTTCCTGTCCTGGGACGACACTCTGAGCATCATCCTGACAGTGTTCTCTGTTGCTGGGGCTTTTGTGGCTGTATGTGTGGCTGCTCTCTTCTATAAACACAGAACTTCTCCCATTGTCCGAGCCAACAACTCAGAGCTGAGCTTCCTGCTGCTCTTCTCACTGACTCTGTGTTTCCTCTGCTCACTTACTTTCATTGGTCAGCCCTCTGAGTGGTCCTGTATGCTGCGCCACACAGCGTTTGGGATTACCTTCGTCCTCTGTATCTCCTGTGTTCTGGGGAAAACTATAGTGGTGTTAATGGCCTTCAGAGCTACACTTCCAGGTAGTAATGTGATGAAATGGTTTGGACCTCCACAGCAGAGACTTAGTGTTCTTGCATTCACTCTTGTACAGGTCCTTATTTGTGTTGTCTGGTTGAGAACATCTCCTCCTCTCCCTTTGAAAAACCTAAAGTACTACAAGGAAAGGATAATACTGGAATGTGGATTAGGTTCAGGTATAGGGTTCTGGGCTGTGCTGGGTTATATAGGGTTTCTGGCTTTTCTGTGTTTTATTCTGGCTTTTCTAGCACGTAAGCTGCCTGATAATTTTAATGAAGCCAAGTTCATCACATTCAGCATGCTCATATTCTGTGCAGTTTGGATCACCTTTATCCCAGCTTATGTCAGCTCTCCTGGGAAGTTCACTGTAGCTGTGGAGATATTTGCTATTCTGGCTTCCAGCTTTGGTTTGATTATTTGTATTTTTGCTCCCAAGTGTTTCATAATCATGTATAGGCCAGAGCAGAACACCAAGAAACACCTTATGGGTAAAGTGCCTTCCAAGTCTCTTTGAGACTCTTACATAGAGTTTATGCATTTTTTTCTTGTGCAAATTAATGATCCCTTCTTAGAACTTTTTGGATAATTCTTTTGACAAACACTAGGTATTTGATGTGATCTCAAGCACACCTGATGTAATTAATGAAGCCCTTAATTAATCCCATTAGGTGTGCTTGAGACAACACCTGATTTGCAAATGTGTGCTCTTATGAGGGATTGTACTGAGTGGATTGAATAATTCTGAGACTGCAGTAGTCATTAATATTTTGTGTTGAATTTGTAGAAAATGTTCTTGTTCCGTTAGTTATGTTGAGCTATTTAAATAGTTTTGTTTAATTGGCTTACTGCAAACAGCTGAAAGTTTGTACATTTAGCTAATAAATCTAACTTGCAATGGAAACTCAATAATTTTGATTGCAATTGTAAAAATGTTTCATTTTGTTAACAACAATACTTCTTTCCTAAACATACAAATTCTTCCACTTTGTTTAAATCACCCTGAGTCTTGCTTAATTTGACTGGTTGTCTAGAGACAAATATAGTCCTCTGTTGCTTTACACTGGATTTCTGAAACTTGCTGACAATCACATAATTCAGTGGGGAAAAAAAACACAAAAACATTGTATTGCCGAAATTTATGTCAGCACATATTTACAAAAACATGTACAAACAAAACAGTAACATGCAAGCAGTGGGAGCAATTAACATGTTTTGTTTAAAGCGGAACGTAATAAAAAATCTAAATGACTGTGTGAAGTAGGTCTAATACTAACTTTATTGTTCCTGAAATGGATTCATCTTCCTGAACTGGATACATTTTCCCTGGGCTGGAATCTTTTCCCTTCAGTGAAAGGATAAAAAGGAATTAGTTAGCTACTGATGTAGGCCAGACTGATGGCTCAGTGATGATAATTTGTAGAAATGAGTAGAAACTTGTAGAAACTCCAATTCCAAAAAAGTTGGGACGCTGTGAAAAATGTAAGTAAATGTAAATAAAAACAGAATTTAATGATTTGCAAATCTCATATACACATATTTTATTCACCATAGAACATAGGACACATATCAGATGTTGAAAGTGAGACATATTACTATTTCATAAAATTATTAACTAATTTAGAACTCATTTAGATGGCCGCAATGCATCTCACAAAAGTTGGGACAGTGTAAGTGCTTCAGGGCAGTGTAAGCCATGCTAAAATTAGAATGTAGATTATAACATAGGTCCTCACTCCCTCCCATTCTGTGCAGGGAGTGTGAATGTCCCCTGTTGCTGATTGGCTGGAATAGTGTTGTGATTCTCAGTTTGAAGTACTTTAATTTTTCCAGTCATAGACCAGGGCTGTGACCTACCAGAACTTTTTTTCCAGTACGAAAACAGACCAGAGAGTTTAAAAAAATTGCTGAATTTTACAAACAGTATACTGAAATGAAATTGTATACATCGCCTTTAACACAGTAAGTAAGCGGGATTGAATGCTCTGGACTTTTGGTTGTAAAGCTTGTCAGTCAGACAAGGGCAGAAGACGATAGCTAGCTATTTATCTTTACCTTAGCTGGGCAGCACATAGTGATTGCTTTGTTGCCGGTTGCAAGGGTATTTGAGGCGGTTACTAGGGTGTCGCTAGGAAATTGCTATGGTGTCCTGGATGATTGCTAGGTGGTTGTTATGGTGTTGCTATGATATCCTAGGTGGTTGCTAAGGTTTTGCTAGGTGGTTCCTATGGTATTGCCAGGCAGTTGCTGTGGTATCTCAGAGTTGCTAAGTATTCACTAAGTATTTGCTGTTTGGCGACTCTCAGTTAAAGGAAAATCAAAAATGAATGGAGGTCTATGGGAGGAATTAGAGATAAATAAATGACACATAGAGGAGTGCAGGTCAGTATGGCTGTGGATGACAGTTTGGGGATCTCCCCTGAGTGAGTACATGCAGTTTGGTGCCTGAGCTTCAAGTAAACAATAGGGTTTGAGGAGGGCCAAAAATTAATGCAACTCTATGGGACAAAAGGGATGAAAAAAGAAAGACAAAAGAAACAGATGAGTGCGTGTGAGACCAGTATGGAATTCATTGTCAGGGGTCTCCCCAGAGATAGGGTACCAGAAATGGCATGTCTTAGTTGAGCAGAAGTACAGTAGGTGGGTAGACTACAGTGTAGTTTCCCATCCTATTCTTTCCGTTTTGGAAAAAATTGCAAAAAATCCGTTCCAACGCAGAAACTGTGTATCTGATCAAAAAGCTGTAAACAAGCACACCATTCCTGATCAAACTGAACATTTTGGAGTTGGAACGGTGTCAATACCTTAATAACTGCGGGACTAGTTAGCTGACAAAAAACAATGCAATGCGCAACCATAATAATATGAAGAAGAAGGAGAAGAAGAAACAGACAAAGAACTGCAGCAACAAGCAACAACAGGCCTTCTAATCTAATATAATATATTGTTTTGTTGAAAACTGTTGACATGTACTAGGCCTATATCCCCTAACTGCAAATTAGGGAATTACATTAATCAGATTTTTCTTTTTTTTTTTTTATTAATTAATTTATTTTTCAGCCTCATTCCTGTTCTGAGCTTTACCACTTCTGGTCTGTAATTTAAAGAAGAAAGTATCGATCAGAAATCTGTATCAATGTCAAAAAACATCTGGCATTACATTAAGTGTACTTGTCTATTGTTGTGCATGCGTCAGGGTTTTTTTTTACCCACATGCATGTATGTTTTGTTATGTATATGTATTCTATTTTAACTATGGTCAAGATTTTTACAGGTAAACACAGTGCTGTTTAATACTATCCGATATACTCGTTATTGTAAACCTAATCTTCAATTGTTACTATTTGATTATTTAAATTATGTCCAACTGATTGAAAGTTTAAGAGTTTGCTGATTTAAAATGATATTCATATGGTGCTGTAAATCTAAATGTGAGTCAGTCAATTGTTAAATGGTTCAATAAAGTTAAGTCAACGGGTCTACTCTTATGTCTACTCATGTGCGCATGCGTTAACAGGAATCGACGACATCACAACGCATTAAAAAACACTGTAAACGTCTTACCTTATAGTGTTATTTTCTTATATTACAGTGTTAGTGTTGTTTATATTTTATAACTGTTAGTGATGTAAAACTATGTGGTAAAATAGCTGTTAAGAAGAATTTCCTAGCTGTAACAGTTAAATATGTATAACCTATACCCTAATGCTTACATTTTTGTGCCTTTAGCCACCTAGCCTAAAACTGGCGCTGTTGGTACGTTATCACATTAGCTAGCACGGTAACTAGTAAATTTGTTCATGGTTAGCACATTAGCTGGCCAGCCTCTTAGCATGTTTAGTCTTTTAGATTCCAGTTTATTATGCACATTGGGTTATCGTGTTTACCCTTTAGTCAGCGCCTTAGTTTGCAGTTAGCAAGTTAGATACCGCGTTATTTCACGGTTGGCGCGTTAGTTCGCGTTAGCATTTTAGCTAGCTGGCGTCTTAGTTCGCGGTTAGCGTGTTAGCAAGTTAGTTCGTATTTAATTAGGTTAACTCTGCTGTAACACAGTATCTTGCTGTTATGCTGAGTTTGAGTGATGTCGGAAACTGGGAAGTACAGATTTTTACACTTGTAAATTGCACTTGAACTGCAGACAAAGTCATATGCACAACTGGCAAACTCTAGATGATACACGAGTTTATGAGATTGGACATTTAACATTTTCCTTAAACTTGGCAGTGAATGTGGAAAATATATATCTTATGTGCTTCTTTTAGTTCCGTACGCTTTTACCACAGTAAATAGAAACCAGGACATTTATTGTCCAACTGTGAGGGAAAATTAATAAGGCTAAAGTTTTTCATTAAAGTCAGCAGGTCTGCGCTCCTGTCTTCTCATGTACACATGCATGAATGGAAAGCAATGACATCACAGTGCTGGGAGTAAAAACACTGTGGACTTTTCCTTCCTTCCTGTCAGACAGTGTAACAGGTAACTGTCTTTGCTATATATTCTACATTACAGTGCCTAAAACTGGCACTGTTGGCACGTTAGCACATTAGCAAACAGGTTGACTAGTATCTTTTGTTTGTGGTTAACACATTAGAAAACTAGCGCCTTAGTTAGCATATTTGTCCTTTAGCTAGCACTTTAGTTTGCAGTTAGCATGTTAGCCGATTGGCTAGCATGTTATTTCACAGTTAGCATGTTAGTTTGCGTTAGAACATTAACTAGCTAGCACCTTAGTTTGCAGTTAGCATGTTAGCCCATTTGCTAGGGCTTTAGTTCGCAGTTAGCATGTTAACAGGTTTGCTTGCAGTTAATCGTATTAGCTCTGGCCTAACGCGCCACCTTGCAGATAGTAAATTAACTAGTGATTAGAATATTAGGTCTGGCATAGGGCTTTAGCTCAGGGTTAGCATGTTAGGCCAGGAACATGGGATTAGCTTGTGGTTAGCACTATCGCTCGGAGAGCATATTACGTTGCCGGATCTCTACTGGCAAAACGAATCAAGTTCAAATAGGGCTTAATACAAGTTTTGCATGGGGGAAATGTGAGAGCTATAATCAACAGTGCACACCAGTAGTAAAGCAGAAAATACATTTATGAATCATGTTGCAAAACCTCATATCTTCAAAATGGTCAAATTACAAGAGAAGGAAAAAAGCATACTTTTAATGTAAGTCAAACCAGACTCCCCAATCCCCCACCCAAATAATTTCTGGCCATTTCATTTAGTCCTTCATCACGAAATGTACACTGTAAAAAATTAAAAGCGACAAAAATTGAAATACAAGCTTCTGTACCCATTGAATAATTTTGCTGGATTGTCATTGATGTTTTCTTTGCTGTGCTGTTTGTTTGATATGTTTTATTTTAGATTATAAATGTTTCCATTGAATTTACTTTCCCACCATACGTATGGCTTTGAACTAGCTGATCTCCAATTTGAAATTGTCCAGCTCAGCAGTTATATGGCACTTTTCTATTCCACAATTTTTATGTTCAAGGGAAATGCCCTTTTGTTGAACAAATAGTATCGAAGGTGACCGCTAGCCATACAACACCCATTGACGTTTAACAGGAGGGGCTGGCATGTGCAGGCGCAACTTTGTATACCAAACCTGTTGTGCTCCCCATTCAAGACATAACCACGTCTGCTGAGCCCGAACCCACACCCACAGGACATCAAGGTGGCTATTTAAAGTCAGTCATCCTCCCATCAGAGGGCTGTGGAGCTACCGAGCATGTAATGGAGATCAATCCAATGTTAATGATGTTTGTTTCAATGCTTTGGATAACTGGGCTCAGTCCAGTAGCAAGTACAGCAGATCCGGTCAGCTGCAGGCTGTGGTCTGAGACTTACATGCCAGGTCTTTCTGTGAATGGAGATTTTAACATTGGAGGGATTTTTTCTCTCCATTTCTACGCGAGTTCAGGACAGAACACCTACACCAAACAGCCACCACAGCCGCAGTGCTCTGGGAGGTCTGTCTGTGAGTGTGGAGTGACCAGTTGCAGATATAATTACAAATATATTAATCAAATTGCCACTATGTTGTAGGAATGTGCTATAGGCGTTGAGTTAATAACGTCTGAAAGTAGATGGTATAAAGAAATAAAAATGTTATTAATATTTGTTTTTACAACTTATTTTCCTAAACAGTATGAATTTCGGGGAGCTGCGCTCCGCCCGTGCCATGGCGTTCACCGTCCACGAGATCAACAACAGAACAGATCTCCTCCCGGGAATCACGTTAGGCTACGAGATATATGACTCGTGCGCTGCAGTGCCGATGGCTATTAAGGTTGCCTTTCAGTTTGCTACCGGCATGGAGCCACTTTTCCATGACACTGATTTCTGTTCAAATTCTGTATCCGCCGCTGTACCTGCTCTTGTGGGAGAGTCTAATTCAACTCCATCATTAAGCATGGCCAGAATACTCGGTCTGTTTGGAATTGCACAGGTGATTTAAAAGATTTTTTTAAATAAAATAATGTTTAGTAAATATAGAAAAACCATGCCATGTTCCATAAATTACGGAAATAATTCAATGAGTATTCTCAAATAACGCTTCCTCCTTTCCGGAATTACAGGTGAGCCATTTTGCAACTTGCGCATGTCTGAGCGATAAGCGTCAATATCCTTCCTTCTTCAGGACCGTGCCAAGTGATCACCACCAAGCGGCCGCACTTGCAAAAATAGTGAAGTATTTTGGCTGGACATGGATTGGGGCAGTACGCAGCGATTCGGACTATGGAAACAACGGAATGGCGTCGTTTCTAAAGGCGGCGCAGGAGGAGAGAATCTGCGTGGAGTACTCCGAGGCTTTCTACAGAACAGACCCGCGCAGTAAACTGGAGAGAGTGGCAAACGTCATCCGCAGATCAACAGCCCGTTTAATAGTAGCGTTTCTTGCTGCAGGCGAAATGAGGCTTCTGGTGGATGAACTGGCCAAACAACCGCCACAGCCTCCCCTTCAGTGGATAGGTAGCGAAGCGTGGATCATAGAACCAGAGTTTCTGAAATATAACATGTGCGCTGGGGCGATAGGGTTTGCTGTTCCCCGCTCAGTGATTCCAGGTCTGCGTGAGTTTCTACTGGACCTCTCTCCAGCACAAGCAGTGAAATCACCTCTGCTAACGGAGTTTTGGGAGCGCTCGTTCAACTGCAGCCTAAAAGGCTCCACAGAGGGCGCGCGGGAATGTGATGGCAGTGAAAATATCCGTGCGCTACAGAACCCGTATACAGATACGTCGGAGATGCGCAAGACTAACCTGGTGTATAAAGCTACGTATGCCATAGCGCATGCCATCCACGGTGTTATCTGTAAAGACACGCAGTGCGACAAGAGCGCTAAATTCACACCATGGCAGGTATAGAACTATATTTTACTACATGTTTATTATGTGTACTATTTGGATGATTCTACTATCTCAGCACCAGTTTTAGGAAAGTTACAAACATGAACACAAATTCCACTGACCACAGAATTTAATTTAAAATGTAATAAATGTAAAATAATGTAATATTTTTTCTTCCTTCGAGATGCCTCTACAAGAAGTAATTAACAAGAAGACATGTTCGATCTTTCTCTTAATGATATGCTTAATCACTGTATTTAATAATATTTAATTGCTGTCAGATATGTTGGGACACAATTTGTTATAATCAGTTATTCCATATATTTGTATATATGTCATTATACTATAAAAGAGAAGAAAAAAACGTAGTGTATATTTTGTATCTAAACTGAAAAAGAAGCTTCGCAATTGTTGATTCTGATAAAAGTACTACTTCAGCAACTGTAAAGTCACTGCTGTGACCGGTAATTGTTCATGCAGAAGTCTAAATATCACAACGGAGAAGAAGAATTAACATTAGTTTTACTGGTTAATTTAGAGCAAAAAAATAAACAAACATTACTTTTCTAGGGTTTGTTTTCCTGTTTTGAGCTGTGGAACAACACTTGCCATCACAATGGTAGAACGGTCCAGATATTATTTCACAACGAATCACCGTGTCAATGTTAATCAATAATAAATTTGTTTTTAGAAATGTATTGTTTATTTTTATTATTATTTTTTTAAGTTCACAAATAAAGTTCTGTTCACCTTTTTTTCATATTGTGTGTTCCACTGCAGATACATGACCAGCTCAAGAGGGTGAACTTCACTACAAAGAATGGTTTTCAGGTCTCGTTTGATTCCAACGGTGATCCTGTGGCCGTCTATGAGCTTATTAATTGGCAGGTTAAGGAAAACGGCACAATGGATTTCATCACAGTGGGCGTCTATGACTCATCCAAGCCCAGAGGCCAGGAATTCAGTATTAGCAGAACTATCAGCTGGGTGGGAGGACAGACTGAGGTACTTCTAGTACCTTTACCGTAACTTAGTGTTAAACAAGCCACTACTCAAATATTTTGTGGTCACAATTTATTTCTATTATTTTAATATGACTAACAGAGAAACATGTTAGTCGTGCAAATACGAAGAAAACAAATACATTACATTCAAACAGGTTTGAACAGCTAGCTAATTGTAGCACTACATGAACACCTGTATATGTAGATGCCACACCAAGTTAACTTTTAATTAGTTGAATAAGCTGAATTAATAAACCGCAACACAAAACATTATCATGGCTAAAATAATACATACTTGTAAAATACAACCCAGCCCTTTTTTAGCATGAAGTTAATGTTATAATCTTGTTAACATTATGTAATTACAAGTGTTGAAATTTTAGAAAAATAGTAGCTAATTAACAGAAACCAGCAAACCCCTTAAACTGTGTCTGTCTACTGATATGTCATGAGATATAAATACAGTGCAATTTCATGTGTATTTGAATTAATTGTTGAAATACTTTTTTACTTACAAATCCGAATATGAATCTATTAAATCAAAATATAACAATTTCACATAGACACAAACCCTCACAAGCATTGTGACTGATTAATTTTCTTGACAAACACTTTCAGGTGCCAAGATCTGTGTGCAGTGAGAGCTGTCCTCCAGGCACCAGGAAGGCTCTGAAGAAAGGAAGGCCAGTATGCTGCTATGACTGTATACCATGTGCAGAAGGAGAGATCAGTAACAAGACAGGTTTTGTATCATGGAGACAGACCTATTTTATACATACAGTATATGTTTCATTCTTTTGCAGTTCTTTCTGAAATACGGGTGTAAATATGCGTTTTATCTCTTAGACTCTTTGAACTGTGTACGCTGCCCTTTTGAGTTTTGGCCCAACACCCAGCAAGACAACTGCCTCCCCAAGCCTGTGGAGTTTCTGTCTTGGGATGACACTCTGAGCATCATCCTGACAGCATTCTCCATCGCTGGGGCCTTGATTGCTGTATGTGTTGCAGCAGTGTTCTTCAAACACAGAACGTCTCCCATCGTCCGAGCCAACAACTCAGAGCTGAGCTTCCTGCTGCTGTTCTCTCTGACTCTGTGTTTCCTTTGCTCACTTACTTTCATTGGTCGGCCCTCTGAGTGGTCCTGTATGCTGCGCCACACAGCGTTTGGGATCACCTTCGTCCTCTGTATCTCCTGTGTTCTGGGGAAAACAATAGTGGTGTTAATGGCCTTCAGGGCTACACGTCCAGGCAGTAATGCCATGAAATGGTTTGGGCCTCCACAGCAGAGACTCAGTGTTCTCACACTCACTCTTGTACAGGTCCTTATTTGTGCTGTGTGGTTGACAACATCTCCTCCTCTCCCCTTAAAAAATCTAAAACATTACAAGGAAAGGATAATACTGGAATGTGGGTTAGGTTCAGCTGTAGGTTTCTGGGCTGTGCTGGGTTATATAGGGTTTCTGGCTCTTCTGTGTTTTATTCTGGCTTTTCTAGCACATAAGCTGCCTGATAACTTTAATGAAGCCAAGTTGATCACATTCAGTATGCTCATATTCTGTGCAGTTTGGATCACCTTTATCCCAGCTTATGTCAGCTCTCCTGGGAAGTTCACTGTAGCTGTAGAGATATTTGCTATTCTGGCCTCAAGCTTTGGTTTGATTACATGTATTTTTGCTCCCAAGTGTTTCATCATCATGTTTAGGCCAGAGCAGAACACTAAGAAACACATTATAGGTAAAGTTACACCCAAGTCTATTTGAGACTGTAATATAAATTGTATTTTCAGAACATGGTACATTGTAGGTATTGTGTATGTGCATGATAGAGCAGCTTCACTTTTTACCTTTTTTTAGATAAACCATAGTTTATGTTTTAATATATAATTTACTGTGTAAATATGTATAAGCAAGATTTTCACACAAAACATTTAAATGATAATAGATTAAGACATATAATATCCAAGTAAACTGCACTGTTTCTAATCAGTTTTCGATAATTTTGCCATTTCAAAATGAAATTTTCATGATCATTTTCAAAATGTATTATATGCAATTCTAAATACAAGACAGGGTAGGCTTCTGTCTTCTGTCTGCAGAGATTCAAATGGTAGGATGCCACCTTATCGCTCTCTTTTTCATTTGTATGCATGAAATTGAATGCAATCTCTGTATGCAAATTCAGGATAATTTCTACACTGCACACTTTGAATGGGATCAGTGGGTACTTGCTTCAACAAACAGTCATTCAGTACACCAGTGACACTCCAGTATCAAAGTAATGTCCATGATGTTGATTACTGTTGCGCTGTAGCACTGATCCAGAAAAATGCCCGGTTACTGAATAGAGAAGACAAGACTCCGGCATTCACTACTGTTGTTATTTTCTTGTGACTTCTATTAGGTACCACTTGTAAACCATATGGTCCTTTCACCAAATGGTCCTTTACTCTTAGGGAAAAGTTGCTTTCCTGGCACTGAACTTGCATTTAACAACAAAGTCCTGGGAACGTGTTATTATCAGTGGTATATTTGGGGACTCAGGACTTTACTTTGGACTGCATCTGGACAGCATGCTGGAACCAGAACTCAATAAACTAAGAATACGTCCAGAGTGGTCTCTTCTGTTCAACTGATACAAAAAGAAGTAATTACACTACGCCGTATCTTTCGCCAACATTCTCAGCCATCCACCTTCCACTCCATTAAATGGACTCATCCAGAACAGGGTAGGCGTCATGTTTAGGACGTTGATTTCTCACTCAGATTCTTCTAGCTCTGCAGTTAAATCCCACTTTTGAATCTCACACTGTTCTGCTCAAGGGAATGCTCTTTTATTGAATTAAGCTGATAAGGTCACGAAATCACAGGGAAAATAGCATGGAAAGTCAACACTAGCCATATAACACCCACTGACTTTTCAAGGCAGGGTCTGGCGTGTGCAGGAGCCACTTTGTATACCAAGTCTTTTGTGCTCCCCTTGGAAAACAGAACCCGAGGCAGATCCTATCATATACAAGAAATAACCAGGTCTCCTGAGTCTGAACTCACATCCACAAGGCATCATAACAAGTTGGCTATTTAAAGTCAGTCACCCTGCCCTTCACAGAGTTGTGGAACCGCCAGGCATACCATGCCACTCAATTCAATCTCAATGATGTTTGTATCAATGCTGTGGATACCTGGGCTCAGTCCAGTTGCAAGTAAAGCTGACCCAGTCAGCTGCAGGCTATGGTCTAAGTCTTACATGCCGGGTCTTTCTATGAATGGAGATTTTAACATTGGGGGGATTTTTTCAATTCATTTCTACGCGAGTTCGGAGCAGAACACCTACACCAACCCGCCGCTACAGCCACGGTGCTCTGGGAGGTCTGTCTGTGAGTGTGGAGTGAACAGTTGAAGGGAGAATTACAAATATAATAATCAAATTGCCAGCCTTTTGCAATCACATGCTATAGTCGCTGTTAGTGACGTCTAAAGGTATATGGTATGAAGAAAGTCAAAGTTCATGTAAATATATATATTTTTTACATTTGATCTTTTTAAACAGTATGAATTTCAGGGAACTGCGCATCGCCCGTGTCATGGAGTTCTCCATTCACGAGATCAACAACAGAACAGATCTCCTGCCGGGAATCACGTTGGGCTACCAGATATATGATTCGTGTGCTACAGTACCGATGGCTATTAAGGTTGCATTTCAGTTTGCTACCGGCATGGAGCCACTTTTCCATGATACTGACTCCTGTTCAAAGTCTGCAGCCGCTGCTGTGTCTGCTCTTGTGGGAGAGTCGAATTCAACACCTTCAATAAGCATGGCAAGAATACTCGGTCTGTTTGGAATTCCACAGGTGATTTTAAATACTTTTAAAGATAATAACATTTAATAAATACAGAAGAACCATATCATGTCTCATATCTGACTGCTAAAATTCAGTTAGGCTTCTCAAATAACGTTTGCTCCTTTTTTCTTTGCTGACTAAAAGGTGAGCCACTTCGCCACCTGCGCATGTCTGAGCGATAAGCGTCAGTATCCTTCCTTCTTCAGGACCGTGCCGAGTGATCACCACCAAGCGGCCGCACTAGCAAGAATAGTCAAGCATTTTGGCTGGACATGGATTGGGGCAGTGCGCAGCGACTCAGACTATGGAAATTATGGAATGGCTGCGTTTCTAAAGGCGGCGCAGGAGGAGGGCATCTGCGTGGAGTACTCCGAGGCTTTCTACAGAACACAACCGCGCAGTAAACTGGAGAGAGTGGCAAACGTCATTCGCAGATCAACAGCCCGGG
>CM067486.1:3157400-3188091 GCA_034552555.1 Semaprochilodus insignis
ATGTTCCATTAGTGTTACAATAAAGTTACAATAAATTAAGCTTACACATCTCGGATGGTGGGTGGGTAACTGGGTACACCCTAGCATCACATATTTGTATGTATATTTGTATCTTTATACACCTTCTTATCCCTGGGCTTTAACATGGATTCTTCCTCCGTCTTGTTATTTTCTGCTACAACAGTCAATCACATTTCTAGGGTAAAGGGTAAATTATTATAATGTAAATAGTTAGGAATTAAAATTCTTAGAATTTGAATGAAAAAGTAAAACAGAACAAATAGAAATTTAATCCATGTATAAAATTGAAGTGGCAATGGATTAAATAACAAATAACTTAACAAGCCAATACACACACACAATTAGTCACCTCTTACAAGATTTCTGTTTATTCACCAAGAGAAAATACACAAGAGGTTTAAAACTTACTTAATCTGTGTATTTGCTCCAAGGGAAAATTAATTTGTCAAGAGACAAATTGCAAACAAGTTGGCACATACATTTCATAGAATATTGTTTATGAACCCTTTTTATACATTGATGTTACTTTCAAAAAATCAGTGTGCACCATGTAAGGCATCAGTTCATTTTCAGTGTACTTTTTGTAGTCTATGCATTTTTAGACTACCACTGGACTTCCTGGCCAAAACCACTCAAGAGGCATAACCGCTGGTATTTTCTTGGATTAACATGTTTTTAGGGGTTTAATGATATGCTCCTTAACTTTACTGTACTGATTAGATGGTATGCCGCACAGGTCACAGGACGGACATCATATATATTGATTTAATGGTGAATCTTATCCATATAGCCCCTGTCCCTGTCCTCATAAGCAATGATCTCTGAATATTTTGCCTGCAATATTTTGACCAACTTTAAATGCTACTCAGGAGGGCCACTCAGTTGGAATGTACCAACAAAAAGCGGAAAATGAGCAGGAGCCTGATTTTTCTATTTGTCCACTGTTCTTGGTTTCCCACTTGAAGGAATCACTATTAACTTAATATGTCCTGAATATTGCCTGAATATTTTAAAATAAATATAAGTATATTACTGCTTAAAATTATGTTAGATGAGATATAAAGATCATGTATGTATATTCACTTATTATTTATGCAAAGCTTGTGTATGTATCCTTGATGATGGTTTACATATCACTATTCAAGTTCTGGTTTAGTTTGTACAATCCAAGCTCAGAATTCACTGTTGAAATTACGTTTATATATCAATATTGAGCATAAGTTCACACAATCCAATGCTGAATATTGCAATGTTGAAATGATGTTGATATACCAACATTGAAGGACATTTGACAGTCAGTGGTATAGCAACATTGTCCTTGTGGATACAGTATTTTAACTTGACTTCAGTGTTGTAACAATGCTTGCTGAGTCCAATGTGACACTCGCGCTACCATATAGGCAATTGTGGTAGGATGCAGAAACTTGTCCAGATAATGTGATTCCTTTATGGTCGCAACTAATAAGTACAATCGTGAACAATTTTGACATGATCTCCTCAATGAGCATCTTGAACTATCAATATGGTCCATGATTACTCCAATACACCGTAACTCATCATTGCACTTACCACTCAAAACATAACCACGCCTCCTCAGCCCTAACACACCCCCTTAGGTCATCATAACAAGATGGCAATTTAAAGGCACCCACCCTGGTCTTCAGAGGGCTGGGAACTACCGAGCATGCCATGCAGCTCACTTCAGTTTTAATGGTGCTCGTATCAGTGCTGTGGATAACTGGGCTCAGTCCAGCAGCATGTAAAGCTGACCCGATCAGTTGCAGGCTGTGGGCTGATCCTCAGACGCCCGATTTTTCTATGGATGGAGACTTTGTGATTGGGGGGATTTTCTCTATTCATTACTACATGAGATCAGAGCAGAACACCTACACCAGACAGCCACTCCAGCCACAGTGCTCTGGGAGGTCTGTCTGTGAGTGTGGAGTGAACATTTGCAAAGAGCATTATAGAAAAAATTTAAATGTCTAAAATTCTACATTTGCATTCGTGCGCTGCTTATAGAGTTAGAGGAATCTGTAAGTATTTGGTGAATATAACATTGTGTTAATATTTTCCTTCTTATGTTTCATATTTCTGAACAGCATGAATTTCAGGGAACTCCGCTCCGCACGTGCCA
Organism: Semaprochilodus insignis; assembly: GCA_034552555.1. Taxonomy (NCBI): domain Eukaryota; kingdom Metazoa; phylum Chordata; class Actinopteri; order Characiformes; family Prochilodontidae; genus Semaprochilodus; species Semaprochilodus insignis. The sequence goes on from CM067486.1 coordinate 3,159,559, forward strand.
TGGAGTTTACCATTTACGAGATCAACAACAGAACAGATCTCCTGCCGGGAATCACGTTAGGCTACCAAATATATGATTCGTGCGCTGCAGTACCGATGGCACTTAAAGTAGCGTTTGAGTTAGCGAACAGCATGGCTCCGCTTTACAATGATACTGACTCCTGTTCAAAATCTCCAGCCGCCTCTGTACCTGCTCTCGTGGGAGACTCGCCCTCCACCTCTTCAATTAGCATGACCAGAATGCTGGGACTGTTTGGAATTCCACAGGTGATTTTATGCTGCACCAAATAATGTGCAAAAATAATTAAACTGAAGAACCACATGCTATTCCTTAAACAGGCTCTAGAATTCAATCGGGCTTCTAAATAGCGGTTCCTTTTTTCTTTTCTAATCTGAGTTACAGGTGAGTTATTACGCAACCTGCGCATGTCTGAGCGATAAGCGTCAGTACCCTGCCTTCTTCAGGACCGTACCAAGTGACCACCACCAAGCGGCCGCACTAGCAAAAATAGTTAAGCATTTTGGCTGGACATGGATTGGGGCAGTGCGCAGCGATTCAGACTATGGAAATAATGGAATGGCGTCGTTTCTAAAGGCTGCGCAGGAGGAGGGCATCTGCGTGGAATACTCCGAGTCCTACTACAGAACACAACCGCGCAGTAAACTGGAGAGAGTGGCAAACGTCATCCGCAAATCAACAGCCCGGGTAATAGTAGCGTTTCTGTCCTCAGGCGACGTAAAATTGCTTTTGGAGGAACTGGCCAAACAGCCGCCGCAGCATCCGCTTCAGTGGATAGGCAGCGAAGCCTGGATCATAGAACCAGAGTTTCTGAAATATAACATGTGCGCTGGGGCGATAGGGTTTGGCATCCCCCGCTCAGTGATCCCGGGTCTGCGTGAGTTTCTACTGGACCTCTCTCCAGCACAAGCACTGAAATCACCTCTGCTAACGGAGTTTTGGGAGAGCGCGTTCAGCTGCAGCCTAAAAGGCTTCTCAGAGGGCGCGCGGGAATGTAACGGCAGCGAAAACATCCGCGCGCTCCGGAACCCGTATACAGATACGTCGGAGTTGCGCGTGACTAACATGGTGTACAAAGCTACGTATGCCATAGCGCATGCCATCCACGATCTTATCTGCAATGGCACGCAGTGCGACAAGAGCGCTAAATTCACACCTTGGCAGGTATAGAACTGTTACACCTTAGCTAATATTACCTGTACCTGTACCTGATATATATATTGATGCATGGCATAATGATACATTAAATCTGCGGCGCCTTTACAAACGATATATATATATATATAAAGTAGGCTATTTGGACTATTCTACCATCGCGATCAGTTGTAAAATAACTAATTGTAAATAATAAATAATTGTTTTGTGGTTAACATCAACGACATAGTCTTTTTTGCGACACATGAAGGTGTTCGTGTTTTAGTCAAATGTATCATGAATACGAAAACAGGTTTCACTAACCGCGGGCTTCTTAGAGTTTAGACTGTTTCTTCCTCCGAGAGATTTTTTTTAAATTAGAAAATATGTGACATATGTTCAATAATGTTGTAATAACATTATGACAATTTGAACAGAAAATTAAGCACTAAATTATGGCTTCTCATAAACAAATACTTCAACCTCCACTGCTGTAACATGTAACATGACTAAATCACTACAATAATAATTTAAGCAGAAGAATTATCCGAATATTTATGGATAAATTTAAGATTAGACCAAATAGAATAAATAGACATCACTTTTATTTATGTATCATGTATCAATGTATCATTACTTTGAGCTCAGTTTTAAAGGTTTTAAAGTTGTGGGACCCCATTTGTTAGCACAATGGTAGAATGGCCCATCCGATTATTCACACAGAATCACCATGTTAATTTTATCAATAGTAATTAGTATTATCATTTACACATTCATACAACATTCATAGTTCAAAACTATATATATATATATATATATATATATATATCATATGAATATTTGTGTGTCACTACAGATACTAGACCAGCTCAAGAGAGTGAACTTCACTACAAAGAATGGTTTCCAGGTCTCATTTGACTCCAACGGTGATCCTGTAGCTATCTATGAACTCATTAACTGGCAATTTAATAAAGATGGCACACTGGGCTTCATCACAGTGGGCTCCTATGACTCATCTAAACCAAGAGGCCAGGAATTCAGTATGAGCAGTGCTATCAGCTGGATGGGAGGACAGTCTGAGGTACAGTACAACACATTTTCACTATTCTTTGATTGTCAACACAGGTAAGTTAACAGAACTCAAAGTGATTAATTACCTTTAAAAGGCAACAGGTTCACAAAAGTAAATGTGTGTATAATGTTCGCAAAAAAGGTTTGGAGTTAGCTATGCACATGTATTATAAAATACATAACAACAAATGGACTGAGAAAATGAAACTTAATATACAGCTTATTAAATAATGAAGTCAATATCATTCAAGTGTTTTAGTACTTAGTATTTATTTATTTTTTATTGTGGAATGCTGTAAATAATATGCAGTTTTGACAATCTCCTCAATGAGCACATTAATTAAAAAACTTGTTTAATGAATGCACTACAGAAGTATATATGAATTTCAACTGTGGGATAACCAGTGATCTTCATTTGTCTACTGTCTTTCAGGTGCCAAAATCTGTGTGCAGTGAGAGCTGTCCTCCAGGGACCAGGAAGGCTGTGCAGAAAGGAAAGCCAGTCTGCTGCTATGACTGTATACCATGTGCAGAAGGAGAGATAAGTAATATGACAGGTTGGGTATCATAAACAGGCACCTTTGCATGGAACAGTGATAGTGCTTTTGCAGTCCCTTGCAGTTCTTTCTAATATAAGGTTTTGAATATCCCCTCTTTCAACCTCTTAGACTCTTTGAACTGTGTCGTTTGTCCTTCTGAGTTCTGGCCCAACATTCTGCAAGACGGCTGCATCCCCAAGCCTGTGGAGTTCCTGTCCTGGGATGACACTCTGAGCATCATCCTGACAGCTTTCTCCATCACTGGGGCCTTTGTGGCTGTATGTGTGGCTGCTGTCTTCTACAAACACAGAACTTCTCCCATCGTTCGAGCCAACAACTCAGAGCTGAGCTTCCTCCTGCTCTTCTCTCTGACTCTGTGTTTTCTCTGCTCACTCACTTTTATTGGTCAGCCCACTGAGTGGTCCTGTATGCTGCGTCACACAACGTTTGGGATTACCTTCGTCCTCTGTATCTCCTGTGTTCTGGGGAAAACAATAGTGGTGTTGATGGCCTTCAGAGCTACACTTCCAGGCAGTAATGTGATGAAATGGTTTGGGCCTCCACAGCAGAGACTCAGTGTTCTCGCCTTCGCTCTCATACAGGTTCTTATTTGTGTTGTTTGGTTGACTATATCTCCTCCTTTCCCCTTGAAAAACCTAAAGCAATATAAGGAAAGGATAATACTGGAGTGTGGGTTAGGTTCAGCAGTAGGGTTCTGGGCTGTGCTGGGTTATATAGGGTTTCTGGCTTTTCTGTGTTTTATTCTGGCTTTTCTAGCACGTAAGCTGCCTGATAACTTTAATGAAGCCAAGTTCATCACATTCAGCATGCTCATATTCTGTGCAGTTTGGATCACCTTTATCCCAGCTTATGTCAGCTCTCCTGGGAAGTTCACTGTAGCTGTGGAGATATTTGCTATTCTGGCTTCAAGCTTTGGTTTGATCACTTGTATTTTTGTTCCCAAGTGTTTCATCATCATGTTTAGGCCAGAGCAGAACACCAAGAAACACCTTATGGGTAAAGTACCTTCCAAGTCTCTTTGAGACTCTCACACAAATAGTACATGTACCAATAATGTTGAGAACCTTAAATAAGGAGTGCTTATTTTTGTTAGCTTTATATATTCATGGCATCTTCACATATTCTTATTGTAGATTGAACTGTATTTCATGTGATATGTATTGAAATGCATAAATAAGCTTTTTACAATTACAACTTACATGATAATAGATAATGATGTACATAGATTGGCCACTTCGCTTCATTGTTTCTACACTTGTAGACCATTTTCAGCTTTACACACCATATACAGTTGCCAAAAAAAGACAAAAACTAGCAAAGCGACTAAGAAAACCTGTTTCTCCAATCTTATAATCCTAAATGAAACGCCTTTGGTCAAGTAGTTTTTGAAGAAGTTATTAACTCACTCACTTTTTCTAGCCTGCACTGTGAATATTTACTCAATGTGCTCAGTAAAAAAAAAAGTGAAAAGTACAAATGTGTTTGTGTTATTAGTTTAGTTTAATTGTCACTCAGACAATGATCAGACTACGTTTTATTAGTATATTATTATTAACAATTCAGAAATTCAGGTCATTTCAATGGTTTCGCTTACTATTCTTATAACTGTAGCTGCTTTTCACAGTTCTATATTTACAGACCTTTTGACCCTGGTTTGCCTATAAATTGCTAGTTTTTTCAATGATCAGGTCCACCACAAAGTATTACACACGTCATTCAAAGAATAGTTGCACCTAGAAGGAAGTGTGGGACTGCAGTGCTATTGGGAAGGAAGATAAAGGTTACCAGGAACAATAAATGATGATACATTTAGACTGATATGGGTAATATTTATTGAGCTACACTTACAGAAGCAGTGTTTCTCACTATGGCGTCAGGCCGCCATATTTGCTAACGCAACAACTCAGCATGGAGTTGTAGAGGTTCCTAATGGTGTCCTGTGGTAATCCATCTCATGCAGCTTGAATATTCTCACACAGTTCCTGCAGATTTTGCGGTAGGGATGGAGTGTTGATGGCGCCTACAATAGCATATCAGGCATATACTATCTGGGATAGGTCTGCTGACGCGGCTGCCCATTGCATAGTATCTGTGTGTTTAATGTAAGCTCTTGGAACGGCAGCGGTGTATAGACGAGCGTTGTCCTGTTGGAATAGCGCAGCGGAGTGGTAGGGCCACTGGTTGCAGGATCTCAGTAACATAACGTTGGGCCACCAAAGTGCCTGTAATTAAGATCAAATGTGATCCGGCATTGTACCAAATTACACACCATGACACCGGGCATTGTGACACTGGACGTGTGACACGTGACAACAAACCGTTCATCTTGGTTCTGACCTCGGTGCCTCGTTGGTCGTCTCCACCAAGACAAAAGTGGTGATTTACATTAGGCCCTAAATGATTTACAGAGATTTACATGATTTACAGATATAAATGTACAACCATAATTTCACCACTAACAGTTCTCCAATCTGGAATATTGGTTTCAGTAAGGTAGTGTACAGTCCTTGACGTTTTTAAATCCTCCTTTGTTTTTAAGTCCTGTATAACTCAGTATTTCTGCCCTTCAGCATATATATATATATATATTTACACTGCTCGAAAAAAATACAGGAACACTTTTTAATCAGAGTATAGCATCAACTCAGTTCAACTTCTGGGATATTGATCTGGTCACTTAAGTAACAGCAGGTGCACTAGAGGAGCAACAATGAGACGACCCCCAGAACAGGAATGGTTTAAAAGTTGGAGGTCATTGACATTTTGTCCCCCCCTCATGTTTTCGGACTGATTTTTCACTAGTTTTGCAGTTGGCTCGGGTCAGTGTCACTACTAGGGTTAGGGTTAGGGTGTGGTACCTGGACCCTACAGAGGTTGCACAGGTAGTCCAACTCCTGCAGGGTGGCACATCAATACGTACCATTGCCAGAAGGTTTGCTGTGTCTCCCAGCACAGTCTTAAGAGTGTTGTATAGATTCCAGGAGACAGGCAGTTACTCTAGGAGAGCTGGACAAGGCCATAGAAGGTCCCTAACCCCTCAGCAGGACTGCTCCTTTGTGCAAAGAGGAACAGGATGAGCACTGCCTGAGCCCTACAAAATGAACTCCAGCAGGCCACTGCTGTGAATGTGTCTGACCAAACAATCAGAAACAGGCTTCATGAGGGTGGCCTGAGGGCCCGATGTCCTGTAGTGGGCCCTGTGCTCACTGCCCAGCACCATAGAGCTCAATTGGCATTTGCCATAGAACACTGGAATTGGCAGATCCGCCACTGGCGCCCTGTGCTTTTCACAGATGAGAGCAGGTTTCACCTGAGTACATGTGACAGGGTCTGGAGACGCCGTGGAGAACGTTATGCCACCTGCAACATCATTCAGCATCCAATAGAACACCTCTGGGACATTATGTTTCGGTCCATCGGACGCCACCAGGTTGCACTTCATACTGTCCAGGAGCTCAGTGATATATATATATACAGTAGTTTGTCGGGAGTCATAAGCATCATATACTGTATATCCATATGAGCATTATATTAAGAATATTAGTACAAATATATGTGTATTAATGTGCACATGTATAAAGAAACAGTCACAGTAGCAGACTAATTAAACATCTTCAGTTTAAGACAATATAGCCGCTGGCTAACCACTGATGGAGAGGTTTCCTGGGGTACTTTCACAGACCTCTTATTTGAATTTAAACATATCATAATTATCCTGTAAGCAAGTTTTTTTTAGCGAAACTGTATTTACAAAAATTGACTGTATCTGGGGGCCGGAACAGCGACATCGGTTGCAACTCTTCCTACTGGCTGGATTTTGCACGTTGACCCATGAGGTTTGGCTAAACAACTGATATGCTCCTTATGCACAAGTGTTCTGTCTATAACTTTATTTAAAATATTTCCAATTATTGTTTGAAAGAATGCCAAAGCATGTACTCATAAAAAGTAATTAACACAACATATATATTGTAGTTAGAGAATGGAGGGAGTGAGGGTGAGTGAGGAAGGGAAAGTGTGAATGTTGTGGACCAGGAAAGGGTGGGCCCTGCCTCTAATGGGTGAGTGGCTGCACCGGTGGGTGATTAAAGGTTTGCATAGTTGAAAAGGAGAGTGAGAGGGGGGGAGTCGTTTTGGCGTGTGAGACGAGCGGGCGAGGGTTTGGGCTGCATCAGGGTTGTGAGTAGTTGCTTGCGGTTGTTTAGCGCTGCAGGCGACGAAGATAGACATTGGAGGGGCAGTTGTTCCAGCGTCAGTAGTGGAGGTCCAATTGCCCTCTGTAGCTAGATAGTTGGGGGTTAGGAGTGCAGCCGTGTACTCGCTTAACTGATTATTGGGTAGCTTAAATCCAGGTGAATCTTACCGTGTGACTTATGGTGGAGCAGTCCGGTGGGGAAGCGTTGAGATGACGTCAGTAACCTAAACCCTGAGGGAGGGTCTTGTCTGTGGGAGAGTTAAGTGTGTTTAAACTGTCTAACTTGTCTGTGTCTTTATACACGTTCCTTTTAAGCAGTATATGAAATTTAGAAGGTCTGAGACGCAAGGGCTGGATAGAGCTACAGGGCAGTTAGTGGGACCTGTTTTGGCGGTATTTATCTCTTTGAAGTGTAGTGGATTGTGTGGTGGTAATTGTTAGGTGATAACCGAGTTGTTTTGGATAGACTGTGAGTGCAGTGTTATTAGTACATGGGCTCATCTGGCTGATTACCGTGGAGCTTGTCCCTTTACCTGTTTTTCTCACTCTTGTGAATAAGTGCAATAATAAAGTGTATTCATTAGTCCATTTGTGTGAGTGGTTGTTCTGGTCTCTATTCCGGAACGAACCGGGTTAATTAAGGTGGTGGCAGCGTTACGCTATCTAGTTTGTAGAGAAGAGTTATTATTTATATATACGCACGCACACGCGGATGTGACGTATTTGTAAAAGGGGGTGGGGATACTATGGCCCACTTGCGAAGCTTCATAGGAGCTTATCTTGAATTGCTTGTCTATTACTTTAACTTTCTTTAACCTTAACGCCAATCCTAAGTCTAACCCTCACTCTGGACATTATACTGAACCTAGACGGAAAAGTGTGTTAGTGTGAATTTGTTGGTCAAACGGTGGCTCTGGACTGTATATGTCCAGAAAGTGGATATTGCTAAAAAAAGAAATGCGCCATCCACCGGTTTTTGCGAATTTAAAAATTACATACAGAATTGCACTATACAAGCTAAACTCGGAATGCAGTCCACGACTGTTTACACGCCATAGTAGAACACAACAGACACGCAAACAGAAAGGTTATAGTGCAATTATTACGCAAGACATGACAACGCCTCCTCCCACAGGGGAGCATGACAGACATGACCACGCCTCCTCGGCCCACTCAGCGGGAGCACAGCTATATAACGGCAGTCATCCAGGACTACAGAGAGCTGTGATCTACAGAACATACCATGCAGCTCGCTCCAATTTTAATGATGTTTGTGTCAGTGCTGTCGATAACTGGGTTCAGTCCAGCAGTATGTATAGCTGATCCGGTCAGTTGCAGACTGTGGGCTGATTCTCAGATGCCGGGTCTTTCTATGACTGGAGACTTCATAATCGGGGGGATTTTTTCTATTCATATCTCCACGAGATCAGAGCAGAACACCTACACCAGACAGCCACTCCAGCCACAGTGCTCTGGGAGGTCTGTCTGTGAGTGTGGAGTGAACAGATACAGGGAACATTAGAGAAATTACAATAATCATATTGTCACTTTTTAGTTATTGAGCACGTGCTATTGAGATGATAAAAAACATTTTGAAAGCATTTAAAATTTGTTGGAAACGAAACTGTGTGGAAAATGTGTTTTTATATCGTGTTTCTGAACAGTATGAATTTCAGAGGCCTGCGCTTCGCCCGTGCCATGGAGTTCACCATCTACGAGATCAACAACAGAACAGATCTCCTGCCTGGAATCACGCTGGGCTACCAGATATACGACTCGTGCGCTGCAGTACCGATGGCGACCAAAGTTGCCTTCCAGTTTACTACCGGCATGGAGCCATTTTTCCATGATACTGACTCCTGTTCAAAATCTGCATCTTCCGCTGTACCTGCTCTGGTAGGAGACTCTAATTCCACCCCCTCCATCAGCATGGCCAGAATACTGGGACTGTTTGGAATTCCACAGGTGATTGTAGACAATATTCATTATCCAGCTCGCTTTTTTGTGTCTAAATAATGGTTTTCATATTTGGTCAGTGATATGTAATCTACTGGACTACGCTATATCTGCGTTTAATAATAAATGAAGATCCATATTACTGTAGGTCCTATAAATAAGCGCTTGAGTTCAAACAAGCTTAAACAAGTCATCTTTCTTTCTATTCTTTGCTCACTAACAGGTGAGTCCATACGCAACCTGCGCATGTCTGAGCGATAAGCGTCAGTACCCTGCCTTCTTCAGGACTGTGCCTAGTGACCACCACCAAGCGGCCGCACTAGCAAAAATGGTGAAGCGCTTTGGCTGGACATGGATTGGGGCAGTGCGCAGTGATTCAGACTATGGAAACAATGGAATGGCGTCGTTTCTAAAGGCTGCGCAAGAGGAGGGCATCTGCGTGGAGTACTCCGAGTCCTACTACAGAACAGAACCGCGCAGTAAACTGGAGAGAGTGGCAAACATCATCCGCAGATCAACAGCCCGGATAATAGTAGCGTTTATTTCCGCAGGCGACATGAGGTTTCTGCTGGAGGAACTGGCCAAAGAGCCGCCGCAGCCTCCCCTTCAGTGGATAGGCAGCGAAGCGTGGATCATAGATCCACAAATGCTGCGGTTTAACATGTGTGCTGGGGCAATAGGGTTTGGCATCCCCCGCTCAGTGATTTCAGGACTGCGTGAGTTTCTACTGGACCTCTCTTCAGCACAAGCACGGAAATCACCTCTGCTAACGGAGTTTTGGGAGAGCTCGTTCAGCTGCAGCCTAAAAAGCTCCACAAACGGCGCGCGGGAATGTGACGGCAGTGAGGATATCCGTGCGCTCCAGAACCCCTATACAGATATGTCGCAGTTGAGCGAGACTAGCATGGTGTATAAAGCTACGTATGCCATAGCGCATGCCATCCACGCTGTTATCTGTAATGACACGCAGTGCGACAAGAGCGCTAAATTCACACCATGGCAGGTATTAAACCACCCCGAGCTTGCCACAGGCTATAATTGTAATAAGCATCATTTTATTTCATATGCTTTGTATTTTAAAACATAAATGTTGAGTATGCCATTTGTGAAAATATGGATGCGTTATTATTTTCTGTAAAAATGTAATCACATTTTGCACCTCGAGTAACACCAAAAATCGTCTCTCGTATCTTTTGAGATACGAGAGACCTTCACATGGTGAAGGTGCCAGTAATTCAGTTTAGCCAGATTTATCATAAACATTAAAACAGATTTCAGCTACTTAACGTTAATATTTCTTCACCAACCATAAATGTTTTTTTTTTTTTTTTTACCTTAATGGAATTTTGTGTTTCATTTTACGACTTACAAGATGTTTGTAAGAAAGTACATTTTTTCTATTCTAAGAATTGTATATATTTGCGGTAAATTTAACATTGGATCGATTAGAACAGACTCATTTTTATCATTTTAACTAAAAAAAAAAGCATTAATTATTTTATTTTAAGCAACGATGAGGTTACCGTTGTGACATGTTATTTTTCACAACATGACTGAAAAACAAATTCGGATGAATTATCATGGGTTCTTGCTGGTTGACTTAGGAAAGGAACAAAAAACATACCTTCTTTTTTTTCTCGCGCTTCTTTCTATTTGCCACCACAATGGCAGAATGGCCCATACTGAATCAGCGTTTTAATACTCATTCAAAGTAATTTCATATTATTAGTGATTGCATGTTTGATCAGAGTTCACAGTTTGAAATCACAGTTCCGTTCACAATTTTCAAACTATGTGTTCCACTGCAGATACTCGACCAACTCAAGAGAGTAAACTTCACTACCAAGAATGGTTTTGAGGTATCGTTTGACAGCAGTGGTGATCCTGTGGCCACCTATGAACTCATTAATTGGCAGGTTAATAAAGATGGCACTATTAGTTTCATCACGGTGGGCCACTATGACTCATCCAAACCAAGAGGCCAGGAATTCAGCATGACCAGAGGCATTAGATGGGTTGGGGGACAGACCGAGGTACAGTGTTACACTTCCACTACTCTTTGAATATAAATCTGAGTAAGCCAATAAGTGTTAATTTGGCCTATTTTATAAACTGGATTTAAAAATATTAAAAAAGCAACATTTTCCTAAAGTTAGCTAGATACTGGTTTACGTCAATGTAATCTGTACTGTAATTACAGCCCAAAATAATCTAAGGAATAAATCTAATATTTTGTGGCAACTGATTGCATCTATGAAATGACCACTACAAACTCAAAATAGTTAAAGTTACATTAGCATTTATGCTTTGTTGTAAACATTTGGCTAATGGAAGCACTACAGGTACACTGGCATCTAAGATCTCTTACGGGCCTGCAACATAGACAACAAATAATTTAGTGCAAAATAAACAACATTACAGATTTCAGAGGTGATTTTGTGGGCTTGCCTTTAAAGAATGGGCTAAGATGTCACAATAAGTTGTTTGACTTAGATACTTTGCCACAATCACAGTGGTAACAGGTAATCAGCAGCACAATGAACTGCCATGGTTAATATTGTTTCACAATTATGTGTAATAAACATAAAAACAGCAAAGCATCCAAACTTTAGGACATAACATGCAGTGAAATTAAGCTAATTTAATGGTGACTGAAGACAAATATAAACTAATTAAGTCAACAAAGCACATCAAATGCTTTCGGTTTACTAATACGACATCTGTAAAATGCATTTGTATATTATATAATTGTCATTGAATCTAATCTATCTATTGAAGCTTGTTTTTTGCTGAAATTATGAATACAAAATTGAATCAATAGTTACCAATATCATGAACAAAAACAAACAAAGAAAGAAACTGTTGAACTCAATATTTCTCTTATAATAATTGTTAAATACATTTGATGTTTCACAACTATGAAAAAAAACAAACATTTATCTGTTTATAACATTGTGACTGTCAAACATTTATGTAATTTATGAATGATTAGCATATGTCTAATGTCTTTCAGGTACCCAGATCTATGTGCAGTGAGAGCTGTCCTCCAGGTACTAGGAAGGCTGTGCAGAAAGGAAGGCCAGTCTGCTGCTATGACTGTATACCATGTGCAGAAGGAGAGATCAGTAACAAGACAGGTTGTGTATGATAGCATTGCAATTTGTTGTGGACAGTCATAACGTAGTTATTGTCATTTCCGTACAGGTCTGTGTAATATAAGATTCAAAATATGCTTTACTACTTTTCTTAGATTCCTTGTACTGTGTGCATTGCTCCTCTGAGTTCTGGCCAAACACCCAGCGAGACAGCTGCCTCCCAAAGCCTGTGGAGTTTCTGTCCTGGGACGACACTTTGAGCATCAATCTGACAGCATTCTCCATCTCTGGGGTCTTAATAGCTGTTTGTGTGACTGCTATCTTCTACAAACATAGAACTTCACCCATTGTCCGAGCCAACAACTCAGAGCTGAGCTTCCTGCTGCTCTTCTCACTGACTCTGTGTTTCCTCTGCTCACTTACTTTCATTGGTCGGCCCACTGGGTGGTCCTGTATGCTGCGCCATACAGCATTTGGGATCACCTTCGTCCTCTGTATCTCCTGTGTTCTGGGGAAAACAATAGTGGTGTTAATGGCCTTCAGAGCTACACTTCCAGGTAGTAATGTGATGAAATGGTTTGGGCCTTCACAGCAGAGACTCAGTGTTCTTGTTTTCACTCTCATACAGGTCCTTATTTGTGTTCTTTGGTTGACTATATCTCCTCCTCTACCCTTGAAAAACTTAAAGCACTATAAGGGAAGGATAATACTGGAATGTGGGTTAGGATCAGCTATAGGGTTCTGGGCTGTGCTGGGTTATATAGGGTTTCTTGCTCTTCTGTGTTTTATTCTGGCTTTTCTAGCACGTAAGCTGCCTGATAACTTTAATGAAGCCAAGTTCATCACATTCAGCATGCTCATATTCTGTGCAGTTTGGATCACCTTCATCCCAGCTTATGTCAGCTCTCCTGGGAAGTTCACTGTAGCTGTAGAGATATTTGCTATTCTGGCCTCCAGCTTTGGTTTGATTATTTGTATTTTTGCTCCCAAGTGTTTCATAATCATGTTTAGGCCAGAGCAGAACACCAAAAAACATTTAATGGGTAAAGTGTCCTCCAAGGTTCCTTGAGTTTACTACACAGATTGTCAAAGTAAATAGCATTTTAGCTCCCTATATAAAATGTGCAGCTTTGTGATAAGGTTTAAATGTATGTTATACAGCAGCTTCTTTAATGCACATTTCTTTCATTAACCTCTCTTTTATGTTGTGTCAATATATAAACCTTCACATGTACCATAATAACGCAATAATGTCAATAATTACAATGCAATAAAAGTTCCAGTTTCATGTGTCTCAGAAAAAGGATGTGCAATAAGGGGTGGGACTAGCTAGGGTAACACTTAATTTCAGCTTTATGTAAATGCCTCATAGATGATTATGTTGCATTTAACTTGAGTTCTATTAATGATCTATTAATGTTAACTGTTTCTAATCCTTACTTTAACCACAACCCGAAACCTTGTCCTAAGCCTAAAACTCGTACATACACTAACATTAACACTGTGAGATGTGAGGAGTTCCGCTATACCATAGATATGGCCTTGTGAGACTCAAGAGGCTTGCTACTGAGAAGTGGCCACCATGCTGCATGTGCTGGCCAGGACAGGAAATTCAGATTGTATACAGTGCTGGGACAGCCGACCCTTTGGGATGGGGGAGCAGGGATGGGGGCGTGTGCCATTCCTCACAGTCCTAGTGCCTTGACAAGCATATGTGCCCATCCAAAGTGTCTCTCGGGAGGCGCCACAATCCTGGCATAAAAAAAGTGCTGCTGTTGTGCCTGCTGTTGCTTTTGTGTGTTTTAATTTGGATTGAAGCTGTTTTAATTTCATAATTATTGTTTTATTATTAGAGTAATTGTGTCAGAAAATTGTAGGTGTTACAGTGTAACCAAATATTAGAAGTGTATACCTTCTTCATATGTTGTGTCCATGTCGGTGCAGCACTTTTTAAAAGTCTGTTAAAGTGCGTGTTCAAAATAAAAGACTGTTTGGCCATATGTGCTATGCCTCCTCTCTCTGCAATATTTAAAACTAGTCTCAAATGGCATATGTTACTTGTTATTAAACATCAGGTTCAGACAATCTTTAGTGTGTATCTAAACAAGTCTGAATTGTGGATAACTGAAACAAATAGAGATGTTAAGGCCTACAGTCCCTTTAGCTCAGCCCAATTATATATGTTAATAACACCATTCAGTTTAACCATGATCGCACAAATAGAAGAGATAAATTAATCATTCAATTCTACTAAAGACATGGCCACGCCTCCTGAGCCCACGCTCACACCCACAGGGAATCATGACAATGTGACTATTTAAAGGCAGTCATCCCGGGCTTCCGAAGGCGAGTGCTACTGCGTATGCCATGCAGGCTACTCCAAGTCTAATGATGTTTATATCAATGCTGTGGACAACTGGGCTTAGTCCAGAAGCTTGTAAAGCTGACCCGGTCAGTTGCAGGCTGTGGGCTGAGCCACAGATGCCTAGTCTTTATATGAACGGAGACCTTGTGATTGGGGGGATTTTCTCCATTCATTACTACATGAGATCAGAGCAGAACACCTACACCAGACAGCCACCACAGCCACAGTGCACTGGGAGGTCTGTCTGTGAGTGTGGAGTGAACATTTGCAGGGAACATTACAGAGAAATTGTTATTATGTAAAACGTATTTTTGGCGCTGTACGATTTATTGTTAGCGACTACTGAAAAAAATACCTACCACATAGTTGTTTCATTGTATTACTGTATTTTCTAAAAATGTTTTCATGTGTTATGCTTCTATACAGTATGAATTTCAGGGAGCTGCGCTTCGCCCGTGCCATGGAGTTCACCATTCACGAGATCAACAACAGAACAGATCTCCTGCCGGGAATCACGTTAGGCTACCAGATACACGACTCCTGCGGGGCTGTGCCGACGGCAATCAAAGCAGCATTTGAGTTTGCGAACGGCATGGAGCCACACTACACTGAAACTGACCCCTGTTTAAAATCTGCAGCCGCCGCTGTACCTGCTCTAGTAGGAGACTCTGTTTCCACCTCCTCAATTAGCGTAGCCAGAATGCTGGGTCTTTTTAGAATTCCGCAGGTAGGTTGCAACAAAACCAGTTTACGATTATTATTATTATCATTATTATTATTATTATTAGTAGTAGTAGTAGTAGTAGTATTATTTGTAATAACTGAACAACCATAACATGTACCATAGTAAAGATTCTTTACCTTTCTCTATACTGAATTACAGGTGAGCCACTACGCAGCCTGCGCATGTCTGAGCGACAAGCGTCAGTACCCTGCCTTCCTCAGGACCATACCTAGTGATCACTACCAAGCGGCCGCACTTGCGAAAATAGTCAAGCACTTTGGCTGGACTTGGATTGGGGCAGTGCGCAGCGACACAGACTATGGAAATTATGGAATGGCATCGTTTCTAAAGGCTGCTCAAGAGGAGGGCATCTGCGTGGAGTACTCCGAGGCTTTCTACAGAACAGACCCGCGCAGCAAAGTGGAGAGAGTGGTGAACGTCATCCGCAGATCAACAGCCCGGGTAATAGTAGCGTTTCTTGCCTCGGGCGACATGAAAGTTCTCTCAGAAGAACTGACAAGACAGCCGCCGCCTCCCCTTCAGTGGATAGGCAGCGATGCGTGGATCACACATCCAGAGTTTCTGAAATATAAAATGTGCGCTGGGGCGATAGGGTTCGGGGTGCCCCGCTCAGTGATTCCGGGTCTGCGTGAATTTCTACTGGACCTCTCTCCAGCACAAGCACTGAAATCACCTCTGCTAACCGAGTTTTGGGAGAGCTCGTTCAGCTGCAGCCTAAAAGGCTCCTCACAGGGCGCGCGGGAATGTGACGGCAGCGAGGATATCCGCGCGCTCCAGAACCCTTATACAGACACGTCGCAGCTGCGCGCAACTAACCTGGTGTACAAAGTGTCAAATTATACTGCCCACTGCAGATACTCGACAAGCTCAAGAGAGTGAACTTCACCACAAAGAATGGCTATCAGGTCTCTTTTGATGCTAACGGAGATCCCGTTGCCGTCTATGAGCTCATAAACTGGCAGTTTAATAAAGATGTTAGTTTGGATTTTGTGACTGTGGGCCACTATGACTTATCCAAACCAAGAGGCCAGGAGTTCAGTATGAGCAGAGCCATCAGCTGGATGAGGGGACAGACTGAGGTACAGTACAAGACTGCCAGTAGTTCTAAAGTCCTAAAAAAAATTCTAAAAGCAACTTTTATTAAATACACTTAAAACAAGAATTTTGATAATACTTTAAGAATTGAGGAAAGCTACACATAATTATTAAGCTGGTAAAAATGTTTATTCACTTTACTATAATTCAGTACTTGCAAGTCAAAATTACATGAATAATTACTGACTATTTTGTGGTGAAAATTGCCTGAAATTAATTGAATACCAATATCTATACTGATGAAAATGTTAGGAATAGACATACAATGAAAACAATTAAATTACATCAATCCAGTGCTTTGCCCTAAACAATTGGCTAATGACATAAACACTGGCATTGGCAGATCTCTGGACTGCTCCATAAATAATGAACAATAAACAACAATACAGTCAGTATCACAGAGTGTTTCATTGCTAGCTAAATAGATGCCACAGATAGATGTTCAGCTTTATAGTGGCAAGACAAACTGGACTGGTAAACTGCTACACCAAACACTACCATGCTAATAATATGAACACATCCAAACAAAAAAAATTGCATGAAAATTAGATACATTAAACTGCTTTCTTTATGCTAATATGCCATCACACAAAAAAATTAAACTTAAATTTAAAACTCAGAATTTTAATATTAGTCACTATTAAAAGTTACTAATTTCACAAAAAAAAAATAAGAAATTGCTTATGATATTGCTAACTTTATACTAACACCAACTGTAACCTCAGAAAAAGATAACTAACCCTCACCATGGTGTTATTGGTGACATTAGCATTTCTCTAATGTCTTTCAGGTACCAAGATCTGTGTGCAGTGAGAGCTGCCCTCCAGGCACCAGGAAGGCTGTGCAGAAAGGAAAGCCAGTCTGCTGCTATGACTGTATACCATGTGCAGAAGGAGAGATCAGTAACAAGACAGGTTGGGTATCACAATAAAGTTTGCTAGTAACAGTCATGGTATATCTGTTTTCATTCCCCTGGTACCTCTTGCGAAGGTCCTAAATATGATTTTTAATCTCTTAGACTCTTTGAACTGTGTGCCCTGCCCTTCTGAGTTTTGGCCCAACACCCAGCGAGACCAGTGTCTTCCCAAGCCTGTGGAGTTTCTGTCCTGGGATGACACTCTGAGCATCATCCTGACTACATTCTCCTTCATTGGGGCCGTTATAGCTGTATGTGTGGCTGCTGTCTTCTACAAACACAGAACTTCTCCCATTGTCCGAGCCAACAACTCTGAGCTGAGCTTCCTGCTGCTCTTCTCTCTGACTCTGTGTTTCCTCTGCTCACTTACTTTCATTGGTGAGCCCTCTGAGTGGTCCTGTATGCTGCGCCATACAACGTTTGGGATCACCTTCGTCCTCTGTATCTCCTGTGTTCTGGGGAAAACAATAGTGGTGTTAATGGCCTTCAGAGCTACACTTCCAGGTAGTAATGTGATGAAATGGTTTGGTCCTCCACAGCAGAGACTCAGTGTTCTTGCCTTCACTCTTATACAGGTCCTTATTTGTGTGCTGTGGTTGACTATATCTCCTCCTCTCCCTTTCAAAAACTTAAAGCACTACAAGGAAAGGATAATACTGGAATGTGGGTTAGGATCATCTGTAGGGTTCTGGGCTGTGCTGGGTTATATAGGGTTTCTGGCTCTTCTGTGTTTTATTCTGGCTTTTCTAGCACGTAAGCTGCCTGATAACTTTAATGAAGCCAAGTTCATCACATTCAGCATGTTCATATTCTGTGCAGTTTGGATCACCTTCATTCCAGCTTATGTCAGCTCTCCTGGGAAGTTCACTGTAGCTGTGGAGATATTTGCTATTCTGGCTTCAAGCTTTGGTTTGATCACTTGTATTTTTGCTCCCAAGTGTTTCATAATCATGTTTAAGCCAGAGCAGAACACTAAGAAACACATTATGGGTAAAGTACCATCCAAGGCTCTTTGATACCTTTACATAAATGGTAAAAGTAGCATTATAGTTCAGCACCTTATATGAAACCCACTTATTATTATTTTTTTTTTATGTACATAGCTTTGCTAATACACCTTTAACACTAAAATGCATTTCATCTTGTAATGTTGAAAATATTCATAAGCACACTTTTCACATGTACCAATTTACCATTTAGTGTGTTTGTTCGCGGTAAGCACGTTAACTAGCGCGATCTTTCGTGGTTAACACGTTAGCCAGGTACCTGGCGTGTTAGTTCGCGGTTAGCATGTTAGCACCTTAACTAGCGGTTATTTCCTGATTGCACGTTAGCTGGCGTGTTAGTTCGCAGTTAGCATGTTAGCACGTTGCTAGCGTGTTATTTCCTAATTGCATGTTAGCACGTTAGGTGGCGTATTAGTTCGCGGCTAGTGTGTTAAGCACGTTAGCTAAGGCTTAACACGGTATTTTGCTGTTAGTACATTAGCTAGTTAGCATGACTGGTTGAACACAGGACATTAGCTTGAGGTTATCACTATGGCTGTGAGAGAGGGCCTTCATATCAGCGGTGTGGTGGTTATTGCGCTAAAATGCTGTTTGTGCAGTCTAACTGGATCTGGGTAAACTTTATTGTGCCGTTCTAAAGTCTTCAATATTGTGCTTTTATGATGTTTGGAAAGCTGAACATGGAGTTATTATTGCATTAAAGGACCCTCATGAACGTAATGTATATCCCAATGAATTAATACAGTTTCCTATAAGAAACAGCAACTGCTTAATTTTGGCAGATTCCTTGGTGACACCGAGACAGGAGTGCTACCAGTCAATAGAAAAAGTAAGTTTTATTCTTATTTTGATTTGTGGTCTTAGTTATATCATATACAGTTGTCTTTTAAATAGTCACATCCTGTCTAAACCTATAATTTGTTGATATGAAGGCAAATGTATATAAAACCTAATTCCAATATGTTGGGACATCAGCGATTAATAAATCCTCTTTGACCTGTATTTCAACAGTATATATTTTTATATAGCATTATATAGTATTTTATTAGTAGCATGAAGAAGACACAACACTGTAGATGACTGCTGTTTACTCGACAGGGCAGTGGTTCTGTACTGGTGACACATTGACTATGTTTTTTTTGTTTTTTTGGGGTTTTTTTTTTGGTTTTTTTGGTTTTTTTTATGAATGGTTTTGTGAGCTCAATTCACCTTTTAAAGAAACCAGATTTAATAAGAAATAATTTGGGATTTTTGGTTGTTGTTTTGTTAGAGAATGCTCTAATTTACAGTGATCCCTATTGCTAAATATCTTTTGAGTACATGTATTTACATCCATTTATTGAACTTCCAAAGTAGGCCCAGTTGTGTGGTTCACATTTAGCTGATGCATTGCCCAAATCACATGTGTATGTGACCCACATCTTGCAACTGGGAGCAGTATGCCCAATTGCCATCAGTCCACGTTTCAAGTGAATCCAGATAAAAAATAAAAATGTAGTTGATGTGGGTCAGATCTGGCGAAGAATAATTTTACTATCTCAAAAAGTCTGGTGTGACTCTGTTCCAGGTCTGGGCTACATCTTGTGGTCAGCTTCTGGTCCCAGTTAGGCCTAGTTGTGTGGTTCCCTTTTGACTGATGCGTGGCCCTAATCTGGCATGCGTGTTCCCCACGTCTTCGATCTGCCCAAGTGTCGTCAGTCCATGTGGGCCAGATGAAAATGGTAGTTGATGTGGGCCACAACTAGTCCAAAATAATTTTAATATCTGACACAATTTGGAATGATGAAAGTAAAATGTTGATATGTGTAAATTATCATTTTTGTGACTAAGACAATTAGCAACTTCTTGGTAGTCATGTGAAATCATGTCTGCAGGACACGTTTGTGTGGCTGCTGTAAATGGTAAACGCAGCGAGTGAGAGGAGTGAAGAATTTAATCACAAAGTTAAAGCATGGTGCACTAATATGAAGCCATGTGAGCAAGCCATATGTAAGCCTCTTAGCAGATGCTAATAATGTCTCTTCCTAGTTACATGAATGGCCTCTATTTATAAGTAGTGGTAATGAACTTGACACCATTTTCACTGCTCATGAGTAACTAGAACTCAACAAATTGATGCTGTACAAATTTATCATCTTTATGTTAGAAATATTTCCATATATTGCTCTTCTCAGATTTGGCCATTTCACTAAATGTGAGATGAGTGACTGTTGGTTTGAAACACAATATGAGCTGCTCTACACTTAAAAAAATCACTCTTATTGTTAAATAGCTGATCCTTGAATGGAAATATTGCAAATATTATATACACTTGTCATGCAAATAATAGTTGGACCCAGAGAAAGTGTGGGATTGCAATGCTATCTAGAAGGAAGATAAAGGTTACCAGGAACAATAAATGATGATAAATTTAGACTGATATGGACAATATTTATTGAGCTATACATACAGAAGTAGTGTCTCTCAGTATGCCCTCGGGCCGCCATGTTTGCTAACTCAACATGCAAAGATGTCTCAGCATGGAGTTGTAGAGGTTCCTAATGGNGTGACAACAAACTGTTCATCTTGGCGCTGACCATGGTGCCCCCATGCATGGATTAGTCGGTCATCTCCATTAAGACAAAAGCAACACTCGTCACTGAAGATGACCCGCTGTCATTCTGAGTCACTCCATGACAGTCTGGCATGACACTTTTCCAGTCTTTGGTGGCATTGATGTGGTGTTAAGAACAGTCGTCCTAACGGTCTGTGTGCGTGTAGTCCTGCGTCATGCAGCCGTCGTCCAATGGTGCTGGCACTAACAGGATAATTCATGGAGGGCATCACTGCTTTTGACTGTTGTGTCGGTCAGGTGCAACTATTTGTGCAACTATTGTCTTGATGATGAGTTTATTAAGTGTTTTTTTTTTCTTTTCTTGTAATGTTTTTCTCTTAACTTTGTTTAATTACACACCTTTAAAAAAGACAAGTAAACCAAAAGTAACAAAAGTAATCTGATTATGTTTTTTTAAATAATCAGTTGGATTAGATTACAATACATTTTAGAGTAAAAATTATATATATACAGGGGTTGGACAATGAAACTGAAACACCTGGTTTTAGACCACAATCATTTATTAGTATGGTGTAGGGCCTCCTTTTGCGGCCAATACAGCGTCAGTTCGTCTTGGGAATGACATATACAAGTCCTGCACAGTGGTCAGAGGGATTTTAAGCCATTCTTCTTGCAGGATAGTGGCCAGGTCACTATGTGATGCTGGTGGAGGAAAACGTCTTTCTTGGTGGTATGCTGACATTACCCTGGATACTGTGGCTCTTGATACATCACAAAGACTTGCTGTCTTGGTCACAGATGTGCCAGCAAGACGTGCACCAACAATTTGTCCTCTTTTGAACTCTGGTATATGTCACCCATAATGTTGTGTGCATTGCAATATTTTGAGCAAAACGGTGCTCTTACCTGCTAATTGAACCTTCACACTCTGCTCTTACTGGTGCAATGTGCAATTAATTTTGCAATTAATCAATTAATTTTGCAATCCAATTTAGCCATGAAACCTCCCACACTAAAATGACAGGTGTTTCAGTTTCATTGTCCAACCCCTGTATATATATATATATTTATATACGCCCATGGGGCTGTTGTGTTGGACTCTGAGGCTATTTGGGGTAGTGGAGCAGTGTTATGCCTACAGTCACTGTGTGGCACTGGATGGCCTGCCAACTATCCTGGTTGTACCTTATCAGTGTGTAGCAGTCTCCCCCTACTGTCGTGTTCAACACAGAGCACTCGTTTAAAGGCATAATGTTTCTTGCGTCTATTTGCTCTCTGCCGACGGTGCAATACTTTCAAGCTGATATCAGTTTCTTATTTGACAGTTTCCTTTGGGAGCTTTCTCCTCCCGTCTTAAATTGTGCATCAGTTACATACTGTATCACTTAAGATGGAGCTAAACAAAACAACAAGATGCTGCCGAATCGGAAGCTTAATCCAGCCTCGTGTGATCCATTTGCTTTTTTTTCTCCTTAGCTTTTTTTCTCCTTAGCCTGTGCGCTAAATATAATTATACAATCAATGACACAACAACTCTTCCCAATTGTAGATCTCTTCGACGCCTTCATACTGGGCGCTTAAGATGCCAGTCAGTTTTTCTGCCATTTAGATGGGCGTAACCTCAGTCACTCCCATGTGTGACGTCACGTGCATGCCCTCTAATTAAAGGCAGTCATCCCGGCGTTCAGAGGGCTGTGCCACTACCGAGCATGCCATGCAGATCACTTCGAGCCTGATGACGTTTGTAACAGTGCTGTGGATAACTGGGCTCAATCCAGCAGCTTGTAAAGCTGAGCCGGTCAGCTGCAGGCTGTGGTCTGAGCCTCAGATTCCTGATCTTTCTATGACTGGAGACTTCATTATCGGAGGGATTTTTTCTGTTCATTTCTACACCACTTCAGAGCAGAACACCTACACCAGACAGCCACTCCAGCCACAGTGCTCTGGGAGGTCTGTCTGTGAGTGTGGGGAGAACAGTTTCAGGGAGCATTACAGATAAATTATAATAATCAGATTATCGCTGTTTTGTATGTGCTACTTATCGAGTTAGTGATGTTTGTATTATATGGGAAAACATATTGGATAACTGTATTATTGTCTTTTGTGAAAATGTGTTTTTATATCTCGTGTTTCTGAATAGTATGAATTTCAGGGAGCTGCGCTACGCACGTGCCATGGAGTTCACCATACACGAGATCAACAACAGAACAGATCTCCTGCCGGGAATCACGTTAGGCTACCAGATATACGACTCTTGTTCTGCTGTGCCAGTGGCAATCAAAGCGGCATTTGAGTTTGCGAACGGCATGGAACCATTTTTCAATGATACTGACTCCTGTTCAAAACCAGCAACCTCCGTTGTACCTGCTCTGGTAGGAGACTCTGTTTCCACCACTTCAATTAGCATGACAAGATTACTGGGCCTTATAGGAATTCCTCAGGTGATTGTATGCGGAACATTAAACACCCACTTCGCTATTATTTGTTATTGGTATTGAATGAAGAACCATATCATGTTCCATAAATAACTGCTAGAATGCCTCCAGGCTTCTCAATAAGGCTTATTTTTCCTCTTCTATACTGACTAACAGGTGAGCCATTACGCAACCTGCGCATGTCTGAGCGATAAGCGTCAGTACCCTGCCTTCTTCAGAACCGTGCCAAGTGACCACCACCAAGCTGCCGTACTAGCAAAAATAGTCAAGTATTTTGGCTGGACATGGATTGGGGCAGTACGCAGTGACTCAGATTATGGAAATGATGGAATGGCTTCGTTTCTAAAGGCTGCGCAAGAGGAGGGCATCTGCGTGGAGTACTCCGAGTCCTACTACAGAACAGACCCGCGAAGTAAACTGGAGAGAGTGGCAAACGTCATCCGCAGATCAACAGCCCGGGTAATAGTAGCGTTTCTCCACTCAATTGATATTAAGTTTCTCTTGGAGGAATTGTCAAGACAGCCGCCCCAGCCTCCCATTCAATGGATAGGCAGCGATGCGTGGATCACCCATCCAGAATTCCACAGCTTTAACATGTGCGCTGGAGCGATAGGGTTTGGCATCCCCCTTTCAGTGATTCCAGGTCTGCGTGAGTTTCTACTGGACCTCTCTCCAGCACAAGCACTGAAATCACCTCTGCTGACGGAGTTTTGGGAGAGCGCGTTCAGCTGTAGCCTAAAAGGCTCCTCGGAGGGCGCGCGGGAATGTGACGGCAGTGAAGATATCCGCGAGCTGCGGAACACATATGCAGATACATCGCAGCTGCGCGCAACTAACATGGTGTATAAAGCTACGTATGCCATAGCGCATGCCATCCACGCTGTTATCTGTAATGACACGCAGTGCGACAAGAGCGCTAAATTCACACCGTGGCAGGTATAAAACTCATACATTTAAAAACATCCCCCACAAGCTGTTTGGTGGCAAACGAGTGGCATTTTCTAAGTTACATCTTAACACCACTTTTCTTTTTGATCCATGAATAACACGATGTCAGTGTCCAAATGTTTCAGAAATATAAAACATATTTAATTAACCAAAGACTTAATGTAGTTGCACTTCCTACCCCTACAAGAAGTCATTTAAAACTATTGTCTTTTTTTTTTGTTTTTTGTTTTTTTTGGTTGGTTGGTTGTTTTTATTTTTAATTATTATTTTTCCACATTATGTATCTGAATTGCCACTGACAACAATGTGCATAGATAAAAAAAAAAATACTGTTATTGCATGCTTACAATTGAATTGACAATTGAATTTGTGCTTTTTTCATGGTTTAAATTTGTGGGATGCAATTTTTCACAACAAGGTTAGAATGTTCCATATACCCAATAAAAATATGTTCCAGAAATGTCAATTTTCATCAATAACGAATCAATATTTTTATGAATGCATTGATCTAATCGTTAAAAATGATGTGTGGCACTGTAGGTACTCAACCAGCTCAAGAGAATGAACTTCACTACAAAGAATGGTTTTCAGGTCTCGTTTGATTCCAAGGGTGATCCTGTGGCCTTCTATGAGCTCATAAACTGGCAGGTTAAAGAAGATGGCACAGTAGATTTCGTCACAGTGGGCTCCTATGACTCATCCAAACCAAGAGGCCAGGAATTTACTATGAGCAGAGCTATCACCTGGGTGGGAGGACAGTCTGAGGTACAGTAGGGGAAGTCCTGTACTCACTGTCTCTACACTGTAAATCCTGTAAACAGACATTGGCTAGCAGAACAAAAATGACTTGAAGCATCTGCATTAACTGTTGTCGAAACTCACTTTAAAATGGCGAATTTCACAAAATCAAGTTCAAGTTCAAAACTCAAATGTTTAGACCATACAAAGTTAGGGTTGGTTTTGTATTTGCATACAACCTTAAACATAGACTTCTGTTATTTATGGACATCTCTATAAAGAACAAACAATAGACTACAATACAGTCAAGACAAAACAAATAAATAGTATAATAAATTCTTGTAAAATAAGTGCAAACTGAAATTTCAGCAAGAAAGTAATATGCATTAATTAGTTAACTTTACTTGATGATACTTGATAAAGGTTTAGAAAGTTAAACTAGTTAAACTGCTTTGTTTTACTGCTGTAATACTAATTTTTACTAATAATTATTTAAATATCATTTAGGCCTCAAGTGTTGAAAATTGTATTTTACTCCAAGTCCATTTAATGATTGGTTGAAGGGGGTGGTGTATAGAGTGACATTATTTGAATAGCATGCTGTAAATGCTTCATAAAAGCTTATTTCACAGTTGATTTTAAAGTCTACTGAATATTTATTAAAATTACCAACCTTGTCTTAAGTCTAACCTTATGATTAAACTCAAAAATCAAACTGTTACTACTAAGCCTAAATTTTGTACTAGCACGAACCGCAACAATGTTGAGAAAAAACTGAAAAAGAAAAAAAATTGTTAATGAATTAAAGAGCTATAAACCATTTGTTGGGGGGTTTCCAAATAAAGTGAGACCATAGCTAGTGAATGGTAATTGGCCTCAACAGAACTTGCCAGAAAAGTGAAGATTATATCCTTATTTGCCTGTTATTGTAAAAAAAGAAAAGAAACTCTTTAGACACACTCAGTATGTGTGCTGTATTTTAACGATTATATATTTAGTATATATTGCTGTGGTAGAATATGCACAGTATTTGGCTGTGCATAGCACTGTGGCCTTCTGACTTTTTTTAACAACAAAGAGTAATTTGTATTTGTCTTTCAGGTACCAAGATCTGTGTGCAGTGAGAGCTGTCCTCCAGGCACCAGGAAGGCTGTGCAGAAAGGAAGGCCAATCTGCTGCTATGATTGTATACCATGTGCAGAAGGAGAGATCAGCAACAAGACAGGTTGTGTATTGCCAGTACAGTGAAAAAATTTTCCTGAGGACATTCATAGTTCAGTTTTTTAAGTCCTTTGAGGATCTTTCTAATATAAAGGTTTTAAAAATGCTTTTCTAATCTCTTAGACTCTTTGAACTGTGTGCGCTGCTTTCTTGAGTTTTGGCCCAACACCAAGAGAGACCAGTGCCTCCCTAAGCCTGTGGAGTTCCTGTCCTGGGACGACACTCTGAGCATCATTCTGACAGTGTTCTCCATCACTGGTGCCTTATTGGCTGTATGTGTGACTGCTATCTTCTACAAGCACAGAACGTCTCCCATCGTCCGAGCCAACAACTCAGAGCTGAGCTTCCTGCTGCTCTTCTCTCTGACTCTGTGTTTCCTCTGTTCACTTACTTTCATTGGTCGGCCCTCTGAGTGGTCCTGTATGCTGCGCCACACAGCGTTTGGGATCACCTTCGTCCTCTGTATCTCCTGTGTTCTGGGAAAAACAACAGTGGTGTTAATGGCCTTCAGAGCTACACTTCCAGGTAGTAATGTGATGAAATGGTTTGGGCCTCCACAGCAGAGACTCAGTGTTCTTGCCTTCACTCTCATACAGGTTCTTATTTGTGTTCTTTGGTTGACTATATCCCCTCCTTTCCCGTTCAGAAATCTGAGCTACTACAAGGAAAGGATAGTACTGGAATGTGATTTGGGTTCAGCCATAGGTTTCTGGGCTGTGCTGGGTTATATAGGGTTTCTGGCTCTTCTGTGTTTCATTTTAGCTTTTCTAGCACGTAAGCTGCCTGATAACTTTAATGAAGCCATGTTCATCACATTCAGCATGCTCATATTCTGTGCAGTTTGGATCACCTTCATCCCAGCTTATGTCAGCTCTCCTGGGAAGTTTACTGTAGCTGTGGAGATATTTGCTATTCTGGCCTCAAGCTTTGGTTTGGTTATTTTTATATTTGTTCCTAAGTGTTTCATAATTATTTTTAGGCCAGAACAGAACACCAAGAAACACCTCATGGGTAAAGTACCCTCTAAGGCTCTTTGAGACCCCTAAATTGTAAAAAAAAAAAAAAAGAAGCACCATGGATTGGCAGAATGTATTGATTTATGATTAGGTTCATATGTGTTCATATGTCTTCCCCAAAGACCAACATTAGCGAATTGCATACGAACTGCTGTGTTGTACACAAGCATCCAAAAGAAAAATCTTACAATCAACAATCAAACAAGCCACTCAGCAGCACTACAGCTAAAATGTCAATGAATCGTATGCAACATAACACTCCCCATGTGGTATTTTGCACAATATCATTTACTTTACGAAATACCTACAGAATAACCCTATGAATTAAGGTTCAGGTAGACAAACGTACCACTACTTCCATAATGGGTCAAATAAAGGTCTTCACAGTCCTTTGGAAACCTTCAGCTCAGGTTTTGGTTGCATGTAACAAGGACTCTTCTCTTAGCCCTTTTTTCGCCAATTTGAAACGGGTTCTTTTCTGGTTTGTGCACCTTATTTTGAATCGTTTGGCGTATTTCCACCAAAAATAGATAGGTTCGAAACACGAAAATTTCCCATCTGGAACCAAAGAATAGTAGGTTTTTCAGCCCGAACCTTGACAACATCTGTGGGCATGTCAGTTGTTGAGGAAAAGTAAGGCCACAATGGCGACACCCAGTAGTCTGCTGAAAAAGCTCTTATGCATCTTCTTATCACCAAACATTACAAGGGAAGTTCCAGAGAAGGCATTACAATTTAGCTTTAGCAGCGAGCAGACCTAACCTCCCTCAGTCCATCAACTGGTCCAACAGAGGGGACAGGAGCAGAACAAGCAATGTGAACCACCCAAGTAGGGTACTGGGAAGCTGGATGAGGAACAATTTGTTGGCCCTGCACAGCAGGAGCAACAGTAGCAGTTCTGGGAGCCGACACAAATTAGGGAGCTGCACTGAGGATCATCAATGAATGATCAGCAGCAGCTAGTGAACCTTCACTTGATGAGCAGCAGCTTGGGAAGCCAGCATAGGAGAAGCAGCGGCTCAGGAAGCCGGCGCCAGTTTAGGACTGGGAGCCAGCACTGGATCTGCACGGGGAACCAGTACTTAATTCAAACATAATTTAAATCTTTTGTGTACAACTCCAAATGAATGTGACTCACATTCACCAATTTTACAAACTGTTAAAACCATGTGTGTGGGTGTCCTTTGCTGGTCATAAGTGGGATAGGTGTGGGGTGCAGTGATTAGGTGGTGCACCTGGGTGTAATTGGGTATATATAATAAGAGCAAGATATGTAGTGGTGAACTCTCTTCGATCCAGAGTAGGCTCCTAAGGGAGATTTGAGGCCTTACCTCTTGGGTTGATCCAGAGGGGTTGATGATCTGACCATATTAATTTTGCACTCTCTAGGAGTGATTGTGTGTGTCTTTATTTTTGTCTTTGTTTCAGACCCCTGAAGAACCTATATAAACTTGGTTCAGGAGT
>CM067486.1:3188591-3219305 GCA_034552555.1 Semaprochilodus insignis
ATGTTCCATTAGTGTTACAATAAAGTTACAATAAATTAAGCTTACACGTCTCGGATGGTGGGTGGGTAACTGGGTACACCCTAGCATCACATATTTGTATGTATATTTGTATCTTTATACACCTTCTTATCCCTGGGCTTGAACATGGATTCTTCCTCCGTCTTGTTATTTTCTGCTACAACAGTCAATCACATTTCTAGGGTAAAGGGTAAATTATTATAATGTAAATAGTTAGGAATTAAAATTCTTAGAATTTGAATGAAAAAGTAAAACAGAACAAATAGAAATTTAATCCATGTATAAAATTGAAGTGGCAATGGATTAAATAACAAATAACTTAACAAGCCAATACACACACACAATTAGTCACCTCTTACAAGATTTCTGTTTATTCACCAAGAGAAAATACACAAGAGGTTTAAAACTTACTTAATCTGTGTATTTGCTCCAAGGGAAAATTAATTTGTCAAGAGACAAATTGCAAACAAGTTGGCACATACATTTCATAGAATATTGTTTATGAACCCTTTTTATACATTGATGTTACTTTCAAAAAATCAGTGTGCACCATGTAAGGCATCAGTTCATTTTCAGTGTACTTTTTGTAGTCTATGCATTTTTAGACTACCACTGGACTTCCTGGCCAAAACCACTCAAGAGGCATAACCGCTGGTATTTTCTTGGATTAACATGTTTTTAGGGGTTTAATGATATGCTCCTTAACTTTACTGTACTGATTAGATGGTATGCCGCACAGGTCACAGGACGGACATCATATATATTGATTTAATGGTGAATCTTATCCATATAGCCCCTGTCCCTGTCCTCATAAGCAATGATCTCTGAATATTTTGCCTGCAATATTTTGACCAACTTTAAATGCTACTCAGGAGGGCCACTCAGTTGGAATGTACCAACAAAAAGCGGAAAATGAGCAGGAGCCTGATTTTTCTATTTGTCCACTGTTCTTGGTTTCCCACTTGAAGGAATCACTATTAACTTAATATGTCCTGAATATTGCCTGAATATTTTAAAATAAATATAAGTATATTACTGCTTAAAATTATGTTAGATGAGATATAAAGATCATGTATGTATATTCACTTATTATTTATGCAAAGCTTGTGTATGTATCCTTGATGATGGTTTACATATCACTATTCAAGTTCTGGTTTAGTTTGTACAATCCAAGCTCAGAATTCACTGTTGAAATTACGTTTATATATCAATATTGAGCATAAGTTCACACAATCCAATGCTGAATATTGCAATGTTGAAATGATGTTGATATACCAACATTGAAGGACATTTGACAGTCAGTGGTATAGCAACATTGTCCTTGTGGATACAGTATTTTAACTTGACTTCAGTGTTGTAACAATGCTTGCTGAGTCCAATGTGACACTCGCGCTACCATATAGGCAATTGTGGTAGGATGCAGAAACTTGTCCAGATAATGTGATTCCTTTATGGTCGCAACTAATAAGTACAATCGTGAACAATTTTGACATGATCTCCTCAATGAGCATCTTGAACTATCAATATGGTCCATGATTACTCCAATACACCGTAACTCATCATTGCACTTACCACTCAAAACATAACCACGCCTCCTCAGCCCTAACACACCCCCTTAGGTCATCATAACAAGATGGCAATTTAAAGGCACCCACCCTGGTCTTCAGAGGGCTGGGAACTACCGAGCATGCCATGCAGCTCACTTCAGTTTTAATGGTGCTCGTATCAGTGCTGTGGATAACTGGGCTCAGTCCAGCAGCATGTAAAGCTGACCCGATCAGTTGCAGGCTGTGGGCTGATCCTCAGACGCCCGATTTTTCTATGGATGGAGACTTTGTGATTGGGGGGATTTTCTCTATTCATTACTACATGAGATCAGAGCAGAACACCTACACCAGACAGCCACTCCAGCCACAGTGCTCTGGGAGGTCTGTCTGTGAGTGTGGAGTGAACATTTGCAAAGAGCATTATAGAAAAAATTTAAATGTCTAAAATTCTACATTTGCATTCGTGCGCTGCTTATAGAGTTAGAGGAATCTGTAAGTATTTGGTGAATATAACATTGTGTTAATATTTTCCTTCTTATGTTTCATATTTCTGAACAGCATGAATTTCAGGGAACTCCGCTCCGCACGTGCCATGGAGTTTACCATTTACGAGATCAACAACAGAACAGATCTCCTGCCGGGAATCACGTTAGGCTACCAAATATATGATTCGTGCGCTGCAGTACCGATGGCACTTAAAGTAGCGTTTGAGTTAGCGAACAGCATGGCTCCGCTTTACAATGATACTGACTCCTGTTCAAAATCTCCAGCCGCCTCTGTACCTGCTCTCGTGGGAGACTCGCCCTCCACCTCTTCAATTAGCATGACCAGAATGCTGGGACTGTTTGGAATTCCACAGGTGATTTTATGCTGCACCAAATAATGTGCAAAAATAATTAAACTGAAGAACCACATGCTATTCCTTAAACAGGCTCTAGAATTCAATCGGGCTTCTAAATAGCGGTTCCTTTTTTCTTTTCTAATCTGAGTTACAGGTGAGTTATTACGCAACCTGCGCATGTCTGAGCGATAAGCGTCAGTACCCTGCCTTCTTCAGGACCGTACCAAGTGACCACCACCAAGCGGCCGCACTAGCAAAAATAGTTAAGCATTTTGGCTGGACATGGATTGGGGCAGTGCGCAGCGATTCAGACTATGGAAATAATGGAATGGCGTCGTTTCTAAAGGCTGCGCAGGAGGAGGGCATCTGCGTGGAATACTCCGAGTCCTACTACAGAACACAACCGCGCAGTAAACTGGAGAGAGTGGCAAACGTCATCCGCAAATCAACAGCCCGGGTAATAGTAGCGTTTCTGTCCTCAGGCGACGTAAAATTGCTTTTGGAGGAACTGGCCAAACAGCCGCCGCAGCATCCGCTTCAGTGGATAGGCAGCGAAGCGTGGATCATAGAACCAGAGTTTCTGAAATATAACATGTGCGCTGGGGCGATAGGGTTTGGCATCCCCCGCTCAGTGATCCCGGGTCTGCGTGAGTTTCTACTGGACCTCTCTCCAGCACAAGCACTGAAATCACCTCTGCTAACGGAGTTTTGGGAGAGCGCGTTCAGCTGCAGCCTAAAAGGCTTCTCAGAGGGCGCGCGGGAATGTAACGGCAGCGAAAACATCCGCGCGCTCCGGAACCCGTATACAGATACGTCGGAGTTGCGCGTGACTAACATGGTGTACAAAGCTACGTATGCCATAGCGCATGCCATCCACGATCTTATCTGCAATGGCACGCAGTGCGACAAGAGCGCTAAATTCACACCTTGGCAGGTATAGAACTGTTACACCTTAGCTAATATTACCTGTACCTGTACCTGATATATATATTGATGCATGGCATAATGATACATTAAATCTGCGGCGCCTTTACAAACGATATATATATATATATAAAGTAGGCTATTTGGACTATTCTACCATCGCGATCAGTTGTAAAATAACTAATTGTAAATAATAAATAATTGTTTTGTGGTTAACATCAACGACATAGTCTTTTTTGCGACACATGAAGGTGTTCGTGTTTTAGTCAAATGTATCATGAATACGAAAACAGGTTTCACTAACCGCGGGCTTCTTAGAGTTTAGACTGTTTCTTCCTCCGAGAGATTTTTTTTAAATTAGAAAATATGTGACATATGTTCAATAATGTTGTAATAACATTATGACAATTTGAACAGAAAATTAAGCACTAAATTATGGCTTCTCATAAACAAATACTTCAACCTCCACTGCTGTAACATGTAACATGACTAAATCACTACAATAATAATTTAAGCAGAAGAATTATCCGAATATTTATGGATAAATTTAAGATTAGACCAAATAGAATAAATAGACATCACTTTTATTTATGTATCATGTATCAATGTATCATTACTTTGAGCTCAGTTTTAAAGGTTTTAAAGTTGTGGGACCCCATTTGTTAGCACAATGGTAGAATGGCCCATCCGATTATTCACACAGAATCACCATGTTAATTTTATCAATAGTAATTAGTATTATCATTTACACATTCATACAACATTCATAGTTCAAAACTATATATATATATATATATATATATATATATCATATGAATATTTGTGTGTCACTACAGATACTAGACCAGCTCAAGAGAGTGAACTTCACTACAAAGAATGGTTTCCAGGTCTCATTTGACTCCAACGGTGATCCTGTAGCTATCTATGAACTCATTAACTGGCAATTTAATAAAGATGGCACACTGGGCTTCATCACAGTGGGCTCCTATGACTCATCTAAACCAAGAGGCCAGGAATTCAGTATGAGCAGTGCTATCAGCTGGATGGGAGGACAGTCTGAGGTACAGTACAACACATTTTCACTATTCTTTGATTGTCAACACAGGTAAGTTAACAGAACTCAAAGTGATTAATTACCTTTAAAAGGCAACAGGTTCACAAAAGTAAATGTGTGTATAATGTTCGCAAAAAAGGTTTGGAGTTAGCTATGCACATGTATTATAAAATACATAACAACAAATGGACTGAGAAAATGAAACTTAATATACAGCTTATTAAATAATGAAGTCAATATCATTCAAGTGTTTTAGTACTTAGTATTTATTTATTTTTTATTGTGGAATGCTGTAAATAATATGCAGTTTTGACAATCTCCTCAATGAGCACATTAATTAAAAAACTTGTTTAATGAATGCACTACAGAAGTATATATGAATTTCAACTGTGGGATAACCAGTGATCTTCATTTGTCTACTGTCTTTCAGGTGCCAAAATCTGTGTGCAGTGAGAGCTGTCCTCCAGGGACCAGGAAGGCTGTGCAGAAAGGAAAGCCAGTCTGCTGCTATGACTGTATACCATGTGCAGAAGGAGAGATAAGTAATATGACAGGTTGGGTATCATAAACAGGCACCTTTGCATGGAACAGTGATAGTGCTTTTGCAGTCCCTTGCAGTTCTTTCTAATATAAGGTTTTGAATATCCCCTCTTTCAACCTCTTAGACTCTTTGAACTGTGTCGTTTGTCCTTCTGAGTTCTGGCCCAACATTCTGCAAGACGGCTGCATCCCCAAGCCTGTGGAGTTCCTGTCCTGGGATGACACTCTGAGCATCATCCTGACAGCTTTCTCCATCACTGGGGCCTTTGTGGCTGTATGTGTGGCTGCTGTCTTCTACAAACACAGAACTTCTCCCATCGTTCGAGCCAACAACTCAGAGCTGAGCTTCCTCCTGCTCTTCTCTCTGACTCTGTGTTTTCTCTGCTCACTCACTTTTATTGGTCAGCCCACTGAGTGGTCCTGTATGCTGCGTCACACAACGTTTGGGATTACCTTCGTCCTCTGTATCTCCTGTGTTCTGGGGAAAACAATAGTGGTGTTGATGGCCTTCAGAGCTACACTTCCAGGCAGTAATGTGATGAAATGGTTTGGGCCTCCACAGCAGAGACTCAGTGTTCTCGCCTTCGCTCTCATACAGGTTCTTATTTGTGTTGTTTGGTTGACTATATCTCCTCCTTTCCCCTTGAAAAACCTAAAGCAATATAAGGAAAGGATAATACTGGAGTGTGGGTTAGGTTCAGCAGTAGGGTTCTGGGCTGTGCTGGGTTATATAGGGTTTCTGGCTTTTCTGTGTTTTATTCTGGCTTTTCTAGCACGTAAGCTGCCTGATAACTTTAATGAAGCCAAGTTCATCACATTCAGCATGCTCATATTCTGTGCAGTTTGGATCACCTTTATCCCAGCTTATGTCAGCTCTCCTGGGAAGTTCACTGTAGCTGTGGAGATATTTGCTATTCTGGCTTCAAGCTTTGGTTTGATCACTTGTATTTTTGTTCCCAAGTGTTTCATCATCATGTTTAGGCCAGAGCAGAACACCAAGAAACACCTTATGGGTAAAGTACCTTCCAAGTCTCTTTGAGACTCTCACACAAATAGTACATGTACCAATAATGTTGAGAACCTTAAATAAGGAGTGCTTATTTTTGTTAGCTTTATATATTCATGGCATCTTCACATATTCTTATTGTAGATTGAACTGTATTTCATGTGATATGTATTGAAATGCATAAATAAGCTTTTTACAATTACAACTTACATGATAATAGATAATGATGTACATAGATTGGCCACTTCGCTTCATTGTTTCTACACTTGTAGACCATTTTCAGCTTTACACACCATATACAGTTGCCAAAAAAAGACAAAAACTAGCAAAGCGACTAAGAAAACCTGTTTCTCCAATCTTATAATCCTAAATGAAACGCCTTTGGTCAAGTAGTTTTTGAAGAAGTTATTAACTCACTCACTTTTTCTAGCCTGCACTGTGAATATTTACTCAATGTGCTCAGTAAAAAAAAAAGTGAAAAGTACAAATGTGTTTGTGTTATTAGTTTAGTTTAATTGTCACTCAGACAATGATCAGACTACGTTTTATTAGTATATTATTATTAACAATTCAGAAATTCAGGTCATTTCAATGGTTTCGCTTACTATTCTTATAACTGTAGCTGCTTTTCACAGTTCTATATTTACAGACCTTTTGACCCTGGTTTGCCTATAAATTGCTAGTTTTTTCAATGATCAGGTCCACCACAAAGTATTACACACGTCATTCAAAGAATAGTTGCACCTAGAAGGAAGTGTGGGACTGCAGTGCTATTGGGAAGGAAGATAAAGGTTACCAGGAACAATAAATGATGATACATTTAGACTGATATGGGTAATATTTATTGAGCTACACTTACAGAAGCAGTGTTTCTCACTATGGCGTCAGGCCGCCATATTTGCTAACGCAACAACTCAGCATGGAGTTGTAGAGGTTCCTAATGGTGTCCTGTGGTAATCCATCTCATGCAGCTTGAATATTCTCACACAGTTCCTGCAGATTTTGCGGTAGGGATGGAGTGTTGATGGCGCCTACAATAGCATATCAGGCATATACTATCTGGGATAGGTCTGCTGACGCGGCTGCCCATTGCATAGTATCTGTGTGTTTAATGTAAGCTCTTGGAACGGCAGCGGTGTATAGACGAGCGTTGTCCTGTTGGAATAGCGCAGCGGAGTGGTAGGGCCACTGGTTGCAGGATCTCAGTAACATAACGTTGGGCCACCAAAGTGCCTGTAATTAAGATCAAATGTGATCCGGCATTGTACCAAATTACACACCATGACACCGGGCATTGTGACACTGGACGTGTGACACGTGACAACAAACCGTTCATCTTGGTTCTGACCTCGGTGCCTCGTTGGTCGTCTCCACCAAGACAAAAGTGGTGATTTACATTAGGCCCTAAATGATTTACAGAGATTTACATGATTTACAGATATAAATGTACAACCATAATTTCACCACTAACAGTTCTCCAATCTGGAATATTGGTTTCAGTAAGGTAGTGTACAGTCCTTGACGTTTTTAAATCCTCCTTTGTTTTTAAGTCCTGTATAACTCAGTATTTCTGCCCTTCAGCATATATATATATATATATTTACACTGCTCGAAAAAAATACAGGAACACTTTTTAATCAGAGTATAGCATCAACTCAGTTCAACTTCTGGGATATTGATCTGGTCACTTAAGTAACAGCAGGTGCACTAGAGGAGCAACAATGAGACGACCCCCAGAACAGGAATGGTTTAAAAGTTGGAGGTCATTGACATTTTGTCCCCCCCTCATGTTTTCGGACTGATTTTTCACTAGTTTTGCAGTTGGCTCGGGTCAGTGTCACTACTAGGGTTAGGGTTAGGGTGTGGTACCTGGACCCTACAGAGGTTGCACAGGTAGTCCAACTCCTGCAGGGTGGCACATCAATACGTACCATTGCCAGAAGGTTTGCTGTGTCTCCCAGCACAGTCTTAAGAGTGTTGTATAGATTCCAGGAGACAGGCAGTTACTCTAGGAGAGCTGGACAAGGCCATAGAAGGTCCCTAACCCCTCAGCAGGACTGCTCCTTTGTGCAAAGAGGAACAGGATGAGCACTGCCTGAGCCCTACAAAATGAACTCCAGCAGGCCACTGCTGTGAATGTGTCTGACCAAACAATCAGAAACAGGCTTCATGAGGGTGGCCTGAGGGCCCGATGTCCTGTAGTGGGCCCTGTGCTCACTGCCCAGCACCATAGAGCTCAATTGGCATTTGCCATAGAACACTGGAATTGGCAGATCCGCCACTGGCGCCCTGTGCTTTTCACAGATGAGAGCAGGTTTCACCTGAGTACATGTGACAGGGTCTGGAGACGCCGTGGAGAACGTTATGCCACCTGCAACATCATTCAGCATCCAATAGAACACCTCTGGGACATTATGTTTCGGTCCATCGGACGCCACCAGGTTGCACTTCATACTGTCCAGGAGCTCAGTGATATATATATATACAGTAGTTTGTCGGGAGTCATAAGCATCATATACTGTATATCCATATGAGCATTATATTAAGAATATTAGTACAAATATATGTGTATTAATGTGCACATGTATAAAGAAACAGTCACAGTAGCAGACTAATTAAACATCTTCAGTTTAAGACAATATAGCCGCTGGCTAACCACTGATGGAGAGGTTTCCTGGGGTACTTTCACAGACCTCTTATTTGAATTTAAACATATCATAATTATCCTGTAAGCAAGTTTTTTTTAGCGAAACTGTATTTACAAAAATTGACTGTATCTGGGGGCCGGAACAGCGACATCGGTTGCAACTCTTCCTACTGGCTGGATTTTGCACGTTGACCCATGAGGTTTGGCTAAACAACTGATATGCTCCTTATGCACAAGTGTTCTGTCTATAACTTTATTTAAAATATTTCCAATTATTGTTTGAAAGAATGCCAAAGCATGTACTCATAAAAAGTAATTAACACAACATATATATTGTAGTTAGAGAATGGAGGGAGTGAGGGTGAGTGAGGAAGGGAAAGTGTGAATGTTGTGGACCAGGAAAGGGTGGGCCCTGCCTCTAATGGGTGAGTGGCTGCACCGGTGGGTGATTAAAGGTTTGCATAGTTGAAAAGGAGAGTGAGAGGGGGGGAGTCGTTTTGGCGTGTGAGACGAGCGGGCGAGGGTTTGGGCTGCATCAGGGTTGTGAGTAGTTGCTTGCGGTTGTTTAGCGCTGCAGGCGACGAAGATAGACATTGGAGGGGCAGTTGTTCCAGCGTCAGTAGTGGAGGTCCAATTGCCCTCTGTAGCTAGATAGTTGGGGGTTAGGAGTGCAGCCGTGTACTCGCTTAACTGATTATTGGGTAGCTTAAATCCAGGTGAATCTTACCGTGTGACTTATGGTGGAGCAGTCCGGTGGGGAAGCGTTGAGATGACGTCAGTAACCTAAACCCTGAGGGAGGGTCTTGTCTGTGGGAGAGTTAAGTGTGTTTAAACTGTCTAACTTGTCTGTGTCTTTATACACGTTCCTTTTAAGCAGTATATGAAATTTAGAAGGTCTGAGACGCAAGGGCTGGATAGAGCTACAGGGCAGTTAGTGGGACCTGTTTTGGCGGTATTTATCTCTTTGAAGTGTAGTGGATTGTGTGGTGGTAATTGTTAGGTGATAACCGAGTTGTTTTGGATAGACTGTGAGTGCAGTGTTATTAGTACATGGGCTCATCTGGCTGATTACCGTGGAGCTTGTCCCTTTACCTGTTTTTCTCACTCTTGTGAATAAGTGCAATAATAAAGTGTATTCATTAGTCCATTTGTGTGAGTGGTTGTTCTGGTCTCTATTCCGGAACGAACCGGGTTAATTAAGGTGGTGGCAGCGTTACGCTATCTAGTTTGTAGAGAAGAGTTATTATTTATATATACGCACGCACACGCGGATGTGACGTATTTGTAAAAGGGGGTGGGGATACTATGGCCCACTTGCGAAGCTTCATAGGAGCTTATCTTGAATTGCTTGTCTATTACTTTAACTTTCTTTAACCTTAACGCCAATCCTAAGTCTAACCCTCACTCTGGACATTATACTGAACCTAGACGGAAAAGTGTGTTAGTGTGAATTTGTTGGTCAAACGGTGGCTCTGGACTGTATATGTCCAGAAAGTGGATATTGCTAAAAAAAGAAATGCGCCATCCACCGGTTTTTGCGAATTTAAAAATTACATACAGAATTGCACTATACAAGCTAAACTCGGAATGCAGTCCACGACTGTTTACACGCCATAGTAGAACACAACAGACACGCAAACAGAAAGGTTATAGTGCAATTATTACGCAAGACATGACAACGCCTCCTCCCACAGGGGAGCATGACAGACATGACCACGCCTCCTCGGCCCACTCAGCGGGAGCACAGCTATATAACGGCAGTCATCCAGGACTACAGAGAGCTGTGATCTACAGAACATACCATGCAGCTCGCTCCAATTTTAATGATGTTTGTGTCAGTGCTGTCGATAACTGGGTTCAGTCCAGCAGTATGTATAGCTGATCCGGTCAGTTGCAGACTGTGGGCTGATTCTCAGATGCCGGGTCTTTCTATGACTGGAGACTTCATAATCGGGGGGATTTTTTCTATTCATATCTCCACGAGATCAGAGCAGAACACCTACACCAGACAGCCACTCCAGCCACAGTGCTCTGGGAGGTCTGTCTGTGAGTGTGGAGTGAACAGATACAGGGAACATTAGAGAAATTACAATAATCATATTGTCACTTTTTAGTTATTGAGCACGTGCTATTGAGATGATAAAAAACATTTTGAAAGCATTTAAAATTTGTTGGAAACGAAACTGTGTGGAAAATGTGTTTTTATATCGTGTTTCTGAACAGTATGAATTTCAGAGGCCTGCGCTTCGCCCGTGCCATGGAGTTCACCATCTACGAGATCAACAACAGAACAGATCTCCTGCCTGGAATCACGCTGGGCTACCAGATATACGACTCGTGCGCTGCAGTACCGATGGCGACCAAAGTTGCCTTCCAGTTTACTACCGGCATGGAGCCATTTTTCCATGATACTGACTCCTGTTCAAAATCTGCATCTTCCGCTGTACCTGCTCTGGTAGGAGACTCTAATTCCACCCCCTCCATCAGCATGGCCAGAATACTGGGACTGTTTGGAATTCCACAGGTGATTGTAGACAATATTCATTATCCAGCTCGCTTTTTTGTGTCTAAATAATGGTTTTCATATTTGGTCAGTGATATGTAATCTACTGGACTACGCTATATCTGCGTTTAATAATAAATGAAGATCCATATTACTGTAGGTCCTATAAATAAGCGCTTGAGTTCAAACAAGCTTAAACAAGTCATCTTTCTTTCTATTCTTTGCTCACTAACAGGTGAGTCCATACGCAACCTGCGCATGTCTGAGCGATAAGCGTCAGTACCCTGCCTTCTTCAGGACTGTGCCTAGTGACCACCACCAAGCGGCCGCACTAGCAAAAATGGTGAAGCGCTTTGGCTGGACATGGATTGGGGCAGTGCGCAGTGATTCAGACTATGGAAACAATGGAATGGCGTCGTTTCTAAAGGCTGCGCAAGAGGAGGGCATCTGCGTGGAGTACTCCGAGTCCTACTACAGAACAGAACCGCGCAGTAAACTGGAGAGAGTGGCAAACATCATCCGCAGATCAACAGCCCGGATAATAGTAGCGTTTATTTCCGCAGGCGACATGAGGTTTCTGCTGGAGGAACTGGCCAAAGAGCCGCCGCAGCCTCCCCTTCAGTGGATAGGCAGCGAAGCGTGGATCATAGATCCACAAATGCTGCGGTTTAACATGTGTGCTGGGGCAATAGGGTTTGGCATCCCCCGCTCAGTGATTTCAGGACTGCGTGAGTTTCTACTGGACCTCTCTTCAGCACAAGCACGGAAATCACCTCTGCTAACGGAGTTTTGGGAGAGCTCGTTCAGCTGCAGCCTAAAAAGCTCCACAAACGGCGCGCGGGAATGTGACGGCAGTGAGGATATCCGTGCGCTCCAGAACCCCTATACAGATATGTCGCAGTTGAGCGAGACTAGCATGGTGTATAAAGCTACGTATGCCATAGCGCATGCCATCCACGCTGTTATCTGTAATGACACGCAGTGCGACAAGAGCGCTAAATTCACACCATGGCAGGTATTAAACCACCCCGAGCTTGCCACAGGCTATAATTGTAATAAGCATCATTTTATTTCATATGCTTTGTATTTTAAAACATAAATGTTGAGTATGCCATTTGTGAAAATATGGATGCGTTATTATTTTCTGTAAAAATGTAATCACATTTTGCACCTCGAGTAACACCAAAAATCGTCTCTCGTATCTTTTGAGATACGAGAGACCTTCACATGGTGAAGGTGCCAGTAATTCAGTTTAGCCAGATTTATCATAAACATTAAAACAGATTTCAGCTACTTAACGTTAATATTTCTTCACCAACCATAAATGTTTTTTTTTTTTTTTTTACCTTAATGGAATTTTGTGTTTCATTTTACGACTTACAAGATGTTTGTAAGAAAGTACATTTTTTCTATTCTAAGAATTGTATATATTTGCGGTAAATTTAACATTGGATCGATTAGAACAGACTCATTTTTATCATTTTAACTAAAAAAAAAAGCATTAATTATTTTATTTTAAGCAACGATGAGGTTACCGTTGTGACATGTTATTTTTCACAACATGACTGAAAAACAAATTCGGATGAATTATCATGGGTTCTTGCTGGTTGACTTAGGAAAGGAACAAAAAACATACCTTCTTTTTTTTCTCGCGCTTCTTTCTATTTGCCACCACAATGGCAGAATGGCCCATACTGAATCAGCGTTTTAATACTCATTCAAAGTAATTTCATATTATTAGTGATTGCATGTTTGATCAGAGTTCACAGTTTGAAATCACAGTTCCGTTCACAATTTTCAAACTATGTGTTCCACTGCAGATACTCGACCAACTCAAGAGAGTAAACTTCACTACCAAGAATGGTTTTGAGGTATCGTTTGACAGCAGTGGTGATCCTGTGGCCACCTATGAACTCATTAATTGGCAGGTTAATAAAGATGGCACTATTAGTTTCATCACGGTGGGCCACTATGACTCATCCAAACCAAGAGGCCAGGAATTCAGCATGACCAGAGGCATTAGATGGGTTGGGGGACAGACCGAGGTACAGTGTTACACTTCCACTACTCTTTGAATATAAATCTGAGTAAGCCAATAAGTGTTAATTTGGCCTATTTTATAAACTGGATTTAAAAATATTAAAAAAGCAACATTTTCCTAAAGTTAGCTAGATACTGGTTTACGTCAATGTAATCTGTACTGTAATTACAGCCCAAAATAATCTAAGGAATAAATCTAATATTTTGTGGCAACTGATTGCATCTATGAAATGACCACTACAAACTCAAAATAGTTAAAGTTACATTAGCATTTATGCTTTGTTGTAAACATTTGGCTAATGGAAGCACTACAGGTACACTGGCATCTAAGATCTCTTACGGGCCTGCAACATAGACAACAAATAATTTAGTGCAAAATAAACAACATTACAGATTTCAGAGGTGATTTTGTGGGCTTGCCTTTAAAGAATGGGCTAAGATGTCACAATAAGTTGTTTGACTTAGATACTTTGCCACAATCACAGTGGTAACAGGTAATCAGCAGCACAATGAACTGCCATGGTTAATATTGTTTCACAATTATGTGTAATAAACATAAAAACAGCAAAGCATCCAAACTTTAGGACATAACATGCAGTGAAATTAAGCTAATTTAATGGTGACTGAAGACAAATATAAACTAATTAAGTCAACAAAGCACATCAAATGCTTTCGGTTTACTAATACGACATCTGTAAAATGCATTTGTATATTATATAATTGTCATTGAATCTAATCTATCTATTGAAGCTTGTTTTTTGCTGAAATTATGAATACAAAATTGAATCAATAGTTACCAATATCATGAACAAAAACAAACAAAGAAAGAAACTGTTGAACTCAATATTTCTCTTATAATAATTGTTAAATACATTTGATGTTTCACAACTATGAAAAAAAACAAACATTTATCTGTTTATAACATTGTGACTGTCAAACATTTATGTAATTTATGAATGATTAGCATATGTCTAATGTCTTTCAGGTACCCAGATCTATGTGCAGTGAGAGCTGTCCTCCAGGTACTAGGAAGGCTGTGCAGAAAGGAAGGCCAGTCTGCTGCTATGACTGTATACCATGTGCAGAAGGAGAGATCAGTAACAAGACAGGTTGTGTATGATAGCATTGCAATTTGTTGTGGACAGTCATAACGTAGTTATTGTCATTTCCGTACAGGTCTGTGTAATATAAGATTCAAAATATGCTTTACTACTTTTCTTAGATTCCTTGTACTGTGTGCATTGCTCCTCTGAGTTCTGGCCAAACACCCAGCGAGACAGCTGCCTCCCAAAGCCTGTGGAGTTTCTGTCCTGGGACGACACTTTGAGCATCAATCTGACAGCATTCTCCATCTCTGGGGTCTTAATAGCTGTTTGTGTGACTGCTATCTTCTACAAACATAGAACTTCACCCATTGTCCGAGCCAACAACTCAGAGCTGAGCTTCCTGCTGCTCTTCTCACTGACTCTGTGTTTCCTCTGCTCACTTACTTTCATTGGTCGGCCCACTGGGTGGTCCTGTATGCTGCGCCATACAGCATTTGGGATCACCTTCGTCCTCTGTATCTCCTGTGTTCTGGGGAAAACAATAGTGGTGTTAATGGCCTTCAGAGCTACACTTCCAGGTAGTAATGTGATGAAATGGTTTGGGCCTTCACAGCAGAGACTCAGTGTTCTTGTTTTCACTCTCATACAGGTCCTTATTTGTGTTCTTTGGTTGACTATATCTCCTCCTCTACCCTTGAAAAACTTAAAGCACTATAAGGGAAGGATAATACTGGAATGTGGGTTAGGATCAGCTATAGGGTTCTGGGCTGTGCTGGGTTATATAGGGTTTCTTGCTCTTCTGTGTTTTATTCTGGCTTTTCTAGCACGTAAGCTGCCTGATAACTTTAATGAAGCCAAGTTCATCACATTCAGCATGCTCATATTCTGTGCAGTTTGGATCACCTTCATCCCAGCTTATGTCAGCTCTCCTGGGAAGTTCACTGTAGCTGTAGAGATATTTGCTATTCTGGCCTCCAGCTTTGGTTTGATTATTTGTATTTTTGCTCCCAAGTGTTTCATAATCATGTTTAGGCCAGAGCAGAACACCAAAAAACATTTAATGGGTAAAGTGTCCTCCAAGGTTCCTTGAGTTTACTACACAGATTGTCAAAGTAAATAGCATTTTAGCTCCCTATATAAAATGTGCAGCTTTGTGATAAGGTTTAAATGTATGTTATACAGCAGCTTCTTTAATGCACATTTCTTTCATTAACCTCTCTTTTATGTTGTGTCAATATATAAACCTTCACATGTACCATAATAACGCAATAATGTCAATAATTACAATGCAATAAAAGTTCCAGTTTCATGTGTCTCAGAAAAAGGATGTGCAATAAGGGGTGGGACTAGCTAGGGTAACACTTAATTTCAGCTTTATGTAAATGCCTCATAGATGATTATGTTGCATTTAACTTGAGTTCTATTAATGATCTATTAATGTTAACTGTTTCTAATCCTTACTTTAACCACAACCCGAAACCTTGTCCTAAGCCTAAAACTCGTACATACACTAACATTAACACTGTGAGATGTGAGGAGTTCCGCTATACCATAGATATGGCCTTGTGAGACTCAAGAGGCTTGCTACTGAGAAGTGGCCACCATGCTGCATGTGCTGGCCAGGACAGGAAATTCAGATTGTATACAGTGCTGGGACAGCCGACCCTTTGGGATGGGGGAGCAGGGATGGGGGCGTGTGCCATTCCTCACAGTCCTAGTGCCTTGACAAGCATATGTGCCCATCCAAAGTGTCTCTCGGGAGGCGCCACAATCCTGGCATAAAAAAAGTGCTGCTGTTGTGCCTGCTGTTGCTTTTGTGTGTTTTAATTTGGATTGAAGCTGTTTTAATTTCATAATTATTGTTTTATTATTAGAGTAATTGTGTCAGAAAATTGTAGGTGTTACAGTGTAACCAAATATTAGAAGTGTATACCTTCTTCATATGTTGTGTCCATGTCGGTGCAGCACTTTTTAAAAGTCTGTTAAAGTGCGTGTTCAAAATAAAAGACTGTTTGGCCATATGTGCTATGCCTCCTCTCTCTGCAATATTTAAAACTAGTCTCAAATGGCATATGTTACTTGTTATTAAACATCAGGTTCAGACAATCTTTAGTGTGTATCTAAACAAGTCTGAATTGTGGATAACTGAAACAAATAGAGATGTTAAGGCCTACAGTCCCTTTAGCTCAGCCCAATTATATATGTTAATAACACCATTCAGTTTAACCATGATCGCACAAATAGAAGAGATAAAT
Source organism: Semaprochilodus insignis (assembly GCA_034552555.1). Lineage (NCBI taxonomy): Eukaryota > Metazoa > Chordata > Actinopteri > Characiformes > Prochilodontidae > Semaprochilodus > Semaprochilodus insignis. Next base: position 3,205,013 of record CM067486.1, read on the forward strand.
TAATCATTCAATTCTACTAAAGACATGGCCACGCCTCCTGAGCCCACGCTCACACCCACAGGGAATCATGACAATGTGACTATTTAAAGGCAGTCATCCCGGGCTTCCGAAGGCGAGTGCTACTGCGTATGCCATGCAGGCTACTCCAAGTCTAATGATGTTTATATCAATGCTGTGGACAACTGGGCTTAGTCCAGAAGCTTGTAAAGCTGACCCGGTCAGTTGCAGGCTGTGGGCTGAGCCACAGATGCCTAGTCTTTATATGAACGGAGACCTTGTGATTGGGGGGATTTTCTCCATTCATTACTACATGAGATCAGAGCAGAACACCTACACCAGACAGCCACCACAGCCACAGTGCACTGGGAGGTCTGTCTGTGAGTGTGGAGTGAACATTTGCAGGGAACATTACAGAGAAATTGTTATTATGTAAAACGTATTTTTGGCGCTGTACGATTTATTGTTAGCGACTACTGAAAAAAATACCTACCACATAGTTGTTTCATTGTATTACTGTATTTTCTAAAAATGTTTTCATGTGTTATGCTTCTATACAGTATGAATTTCAGGGAGCTGCGCTTCGCCCGTGCCATGGAGTTCACCATTCACGAGATCAACAACAGAACAGATCTCCTGCCGGGAATCACGTTAGGCTACCAGATACACGACTCCTGCGGGGCTGTGCCGACGGCAATCAAAGCAGCATTTGAGTTTGCGAACGGCATGGAGCCACACTACACTGAAACTGACCCCTGTTTAAAATCTGCAGCCGCCGCTGTACCTGCTCTAGTAGGAGACTCTGTTTCCACCTCCTCAATTAGCGTAGCCAGAATGCTGGGTCTTTTTAGAATTCCGCAGGTAGGTTGCAACAAAACCAGTTTACGATTATTATTATTATCATTATTATTATTAGTAGTAGTAGTAGTAGTAGTAGTAGTATTATTTGTAATAACTGAACAACCATAACATGTACCATAGTAAAGATTCTTTACCTTTCTCTATACTGAATTACAGGTGAGCCACTACGCAGCCTGCGCATGTCTGAGCGACAAGCGTCAGTACCCTGCCTTCCTCAGGACCATACCTAGTGATCACTACCAAGCGGCCGCACTTGCGAAAATAGTCAAGCACTTTGGCTGGACTTGGATTGGGGCAGTGCGCAGCGACACAGACTATGGAAATTATGGAATGGCATCGTTTCTAAAGGCTGCTCAAGAGGAGGGCATCTGCGTGGAGTACTCCGAGGCTTTCTACAGAACAGACCCGCGCAGCAAAGTGGAGAGAGTGGTGAACGTCATCCGCAGATCAACAGCCCGGGTAATAGTAGCGTTTCTTGCCTCGGGCGACATGAAAGTTCTCTCAGAAGAACTGACAAGACAGCCGCCGCCTCCCCTTCAGTGGATAGGCAGCGATGCGTGGATCACACATCCAGAGTTTCTGAAATATAAAATGTGCGCTGGGGCGATAGGGTTCGGGGTGCCCCGCTCAGTGATTCCGGGTCTGCGTGAATTTCTACTGGACCTCTCTCCAGCACAAGCACTGAAATCACCTCTGCTAACCGAGTTTTGGGAGAGCTCGTTCAGCTGCAGCCTAAAAGGCTCCTCACAGGGCGCGCGGGAATGTGACGGCAGCGAGGATATCCGCGCGCTCCAGAACCCTTATACAGACACGTCGCAGCTGCGCGCAACTAACCTGGTGTACAAAGTGTCAAATTATACTGCCCACTGCAGATACTCGACAAGCTCAAGAGAGTGAACTTCACCACAAAGAATGGCTATCAGGTCTCTTTTGATGCTAACGGAGATCCCGTTGCCGTCTATGAGCTCATAAACTGGCAGTTTAATAAAGATGTTAGTTTGGATTTTGTGACTGTGGGCCACTATGACTTATCCAAACCAAGAGGCCAGGAGTTCAGTATGAGCAGAGCCATCAGCTGGATGAGGGGACAGACTGAGGTACAGTACAAGACTGCCAGTAGTTCTAAAGTCCTAAAAAAAATTCTAAAAGCAACTTTTATTAAATACACTTAAAACAAGAATTTTGATAATACTTTAAGAATTGAGGAAAGCTACACATAATTATTAAGCTGGTAAAAATGTTTATTCACTTTACTATAATTCAGTACTTGCAAGTCAAAATTACATGAATAATTACTGACTATTTTGTGGTGAAAATTGCCTGAAATTAATTGAATACCAATATCTATACTGATGAAAATGTTAGGAATAGACATACAATGAAAACAATTAAATTACATCAATCCAGTGCTTTGCCCTAAACAATTGGCTAATGACATAAACACTGGCATTGGCAGATCTCTGGACTGCTCCATAAATAATGAACAATAAACAACAATACAGTCAGTATCACAGAGTGTTTCATTGCTAGCTAAATAGATGCCACAGATAGATGTTCAGCTTTATAGTGGCAAGACAAACTGGACTGGTAAACTGCTACACCAAACACTACCATGCTAATAATATGAACACATCCAAACAAAAAAAATTGCATGAAAATTAGATACATTAAACTGCTTTCTTTATGCTAATATGCCATCACACAAAAAAATTAAACTTAAATTTAAAACTCAGAATTTTAATATTAGTCACTATTAAAAGTTACTAATTTCACAAAAAAAAAACAAGAAATTGCTTATGATATTGCTAACTTTATACTAACACCAACTGTAACCTCAGAAAAAGATAACTAACCCTCACCATGGTGTTATTGGTGACATTAGCATTTCTCTAATGTCTTTCAGGTACCAAGATCTGTGTGCAGTGAGAGCTGCCCTCCAGGCACCAGGAAGGCTGTGCAGAAAGGAAAGCCAGTCTGCTGCTATGACTGTATACCATGTGCAGAAGGAGAGATCAGTAACAAGACAGGTTGGGTATCACAATAAAGTTTGCTAGTAACAGTCATGGTATATCTGTTTTCATTCCCCTGGTACCTCTTGCGAAGGTCCTAAATATGATTTTTAATCTCTTAGACTCTTTGAACTGTGTGCCCTGCCCTTCTGAGTTTTGGCCCAACACCCAGCGAGACCAGTGTCTTCCCAAGCCTGTGGAGTTTCTGTCCTGGGATGACACTCTGAGCATCATCCTGACTACATTCTCCTTCATTGGGGCCGTTATAGCTGTATGTGTGGCTGCTGTCTTCTACAAACACAGAACTTCTCCCATTGTCCGAGCCAACAACTCTGAGCTGAGCTTCCTGCTGCTCTTCTCTCTGACTCTGTGTTTCCTCTGCTCACTTACTTTCATTGGTGAGCCCTCTGAGTGGTCCTGTATGCTGCGCCATACAACGTTTGGGATCACCTTCGTCCTCTGTATCTCCTGTGTTCTGGGGAAAACAATAGTGGTGTTAATGGCCTTCAGAGCTACACTTCCAGGTAGTAATGTGATGAAATGGTTTGGTCCTCCACAGCAGAGACTCAGTGTTCTTGCCTTCACTCTTATACAGGTCCTTATTTGTGTGCTGTGGTTGACTATATCTCCTCCTCTCCCTTTCAAAAACTTAAAGCACTACAAGGAAAGGATAATACTGGAATGTGGGTTAGGATCATCTGTAGGGTTCTGGGCTGTGCTGGGTTATATAGGGTTTCTGGCCCTTCTGTGTTTTATTCTGGCTTTTCTAGCACGTAAGCTGCCTGATAACTTTAATGAAGCCAAGTTCATCACATTCAGCATGTTCATATTCTGTGCAGTTTGGATCACCTTCATTCCAGCTTATGTCAGCTCTCCTGGGAAGTTCACTGTAGCTGTGGAGATATTTGCTATTCTGGCTTCAAGCTTTGGTTTGATCACTTGTATTTTTGCTCCCAAGTGTTTCATAATCATGTTTAAGCCAGAGCAGAACACTAAGAAACACATTATGGGTAAAGTACCATCCAAGGCTCTTTGATACCTTTACATAAATGGTAAAAGTAGCATTATAGTTCAGCACCTTATATGAAACCCACTTATTATTATTTTTTTTTTATGTACATAGCTTTGCTAATACACCTTTAACACTAAAATGCATTTCATCTTGTAATGTTGAAAATATTCATAAGCACACTTTTCACATGTACCAATTTACCATTTAGTGTGTTTGTTCGCGGTAAGCACGTTAACTAGCGCGATCTTTCGTGGTTAACACGTTAGCCAGGTACCTGGCGTGTTAGTTCGCGGTTAGCATGTTAGCACCTTAACTAGCGGTTATTTCCTGATTGCACGTTAGCTGGCGTGTTAGTTCGCAGTTAGCATGTTAGCACGTTGCTAGCGTGTTATTTCCTAATTGCATGTTAGCACGTTAGGTGGCGTATTAGTTCGCGGCTAGTGTGTTAAGCACGTTAGCTAAGGCTTAACACGGTATTTTGCTGTTAGTACATTAGCTAGTTAGCATGACTGGTTGAACACAGGACATTAGCTTGAGGTTATCACTATGGCTGTGAGAGAGGGCCTTCATATCAGCGGTGTGGTGGTTATTGCGCTAAAATGCTGTTTGTGCAGTCTAACTGGATCTGGGTAAACTTTATTGTGCCGTTCTAAAGTCTTCAATATTGTGCTTTTATGATGTTTGGAAAGCTGAACATGGAGTTATTATTGCATTAAAGGACCCTCATGAACGTAATGTATATCCCAATGAATTAATACAGTTTCCTATAAGAAACAGCAACTGCTTAATTTTGGCAGATTCCTTGGTGACACCGAGACAGGAGTGCTACCAGTCAATAGAAAAAGTAAGTTTTATTCTTATTTTGATTTGTGGTCTTAGTTATATCATATACAGTTGTCTTTTAAATAGTCACATCCTGTCTAAACCTATAATTTGTTGATATGAAGGCAAATGTATATAAAACCTAATTCCAATATGTTGGGACATCAGCGATTAATAAATCCTCTTTGACCTGTATTTCAACAGTATATATTTTTATATAGCATTATATAGTATTTTATTAGTAGCATGAAGAAGACACAACACTGTAGATGACTGCTGTTTACTCGACAGGGCAGTGGTTCTGTACTGGTGACACATTGACTATGTTTTTTTTGTTTTTTTGGGTTTTTTTTTTTTGTTTTTTTGGTTTTTTTTTTTTTGTTTTTTTTGTTTTTTTTATGAATGGTTTTGTGAGCTCAATTCACCTTTTAAAGAAACCAGATTTAATAAGAAATAATTTGGGATTTTTGGTTGTTGTTTTGTTAGAGAATGCTCTAATTTACAGTGATCCCTATTGCTAAATATCTTTTGAGTACATGTATTTACATCCATTTATTGAACTTCCAAAGTAGGCCCAGTTGTGTGGTTCACATTTAGCTGATGCATTGCCCAAATCACATGTGTATGTGACCCACATCTTGCAACTGGGAGCAGTATGCCCAATTGCCATCAGTCCACGTTTCAAGTGAATCCAGATAAAAAATAAAAATGTAGTTGATGTGGGTCAGATCTGGCGAAGAATAATTTTACTATCTCAAAAAGTCTGGTGTGACTCTGTTCCAGGTCTGGGCTACATCTTGTGGTCAGCTTCTGGTCCCAGTTAGGCCTAGTTGTGTGGTTCCCTTTTGACTGATGCGTGGCCCTAATCTGGCATGCGTGTTCCCCACGTCTTCGATCTGCCCAAGTGTCGTCAGTCCATGTGGGCCAGATGAAAATGGTAGTTGATGTGGGCCACAACTAGTCCAAAATAATTTTAATATCTGACACAATTTGGAATGATGAAAGTAAAATGTTGATATGTGTAAATTATCATTTTTGTGACTAAGACAATTAGCAACTTCTTGGTAGTCATGTGAAATCATGTCTGCAGGACACGTTTGTGTGGCTGCTGTAAATGGTAAACGCAGAGAGTGAGAGGAGTCAAGAATTTAATCACAAAGTTAAAGCATGGTGCACTAATATGAAGCCATGTGAGCAAGCCATATGTAAGCCTCTTAGCAGATGCTAATAATGTCTCTTCCTAGTTACATGAATGGCCTCTATTTATAAGTAGTGGTAATGAACTTGACACCATTTTCACTGCTCATGAGTAACTAGAACTCAACAAATTGATGCTGTACAAATTTATCATCTTTATGTTAGAAATATTTCCATATATTGCTCTTCTCAGATTTGGCCATTTCACTAAATGTGAGATGAGTGACTGTTGGTTTGAAACACAATATGAGCTGCTCTACACTTAAAAAAAATCACTCTTATTGTTAAATAGCTGATCCTTGAATGGAAATATTGCAAATATTATATACACTTGTCATGCAAATAATAGTTGGACCCAGAGAAAGTGTGGGATTGCAATGCTATCTAGAAGGAAGATAAAGGTTACCAGGAACAATAAATGATCATAAATTTAGACTGATATGGACAATATTTATTGAGCTATACATACAGAAGTAGTGTCTCTCAGTATGCCCTCGGGCCGCCATGTTTGCTAACTCAACATGCAAAGATGTCTCAGCATGGAGTTGTAGAGGTTCCTAATGGNGTGACAACAAACTGTTCATCTTGGCGCTGACCATGGTGCCCCCATGCATGGATTAGTCGGTCATCTCCATTAAGACAAAAGCAACACTCGTCACTGAAGATGACCCGCTGTCATTCTGAGTCACTCCATGACAGTCTGGCATGACACTTTTCCAGTCTTTGGTGGCATTGATGTGGTGTTAAGAACAGTCGTCCTAACGGTCTGTGTGCGTGTAGTCCTGCGTCATGCAGCCGTCGTCCAATGGTGCTGGCACTAACAGGATAATTCATGGAGGGCATCACTGCTTTTGACTGTTGTGTCGGTCAGGTGCAACTATTTGTGCAACTATTGTCTTGATGATGAGTTTATTAAGTGTTTTTTTTTTCTTTTCTTGTAATGTTTTTCTCTTAACTTTGTTTAATTACACACCTTTAAAAAAGACAAGTAAACCAAAAGTAACAAAAGTAATCTGATTATGTTTTTTTAAATAATCAGTTGGATTAGATTACAATACATTTTAGAGTAAAAATTATATATATACAGGGGTTGGACAATGAAACTGAAACACCTGGTTTTAGACCACAATCATTTATTAGTATGGTGTAGGGCCTCCTTTTGCGGCCAATACAGCGTCAGTTCGTCTTGGGAATGACATATACAAGTCCTGCACAGTGGTCAGAGGGATTTTAAGCCATTCTTCTTGCAGGATAGTGGCCAGGTCACTATGTGATGCTGGTGGAGGAAAACGTCTTTCTTGGTGGTATGCTGACATTACCCTGGATACTGTGGCTCTTGATACATCACAAAGACTTGCTGTCTTGGTCACAGATGTGCCAGCAAGACGTGCACCAACAATTTGTCCTCTTTTGAACTCTGGTATATGTCACCCATAATGTTGTGTGCATTGCAATATTTTGAGCAAAACGGTGCTCTTACCTGCTAATTGAACCTTCACACTCTGCTCTTACTGGTGCAATGTGCAATTAATTTTGCAATTAATCAATTAATTTTGCAATCCAATTTAGCCATGAAACCTCCCACACTAAAATGACAGGTGTTTCAGTTTCATTGTCCAACCCCTGTATATATATATATATTTATATACGCCCATGGGGCTGTTGTGTTGGACTCTGAGGCTATTTGGGGTAGTGGAGCAGTGTTATGCCTACAGTCACTGTGTGGCACTGGATGGCCTGCCAACTATCCTGGTTGTACCTTATCAGTGTGTAGCAGTCTCCCCCTACTGTCGTGTTCAACACAGAGCACTCGTTTGAAGGCATAATGTTTCTTGCGTCTATTTGCTCTCTGCCGACGGTGCAATACTTCAAGCTGATATCAGTTTCTTATTTGACAGTTTCTTTTGGGAGCTTTCTCCTCCCGTCTTAAATTGTGCATCAGTTACATACTGTATCACTTAAGATGGAGCTAAACAAAACAACAAGATGCTGCCGAATCGGAAGCTTAATCCAGCCTCGTGTGATCCATTTGCTTTTTTTTCTCCTTAGCATTTTTTCTCCTTAGCCTGTGCGCTAAATATAATTATACAATCAATGACACAACAACTCTTCCCAATTGTAGATCTCTTCGACGCCTTCATACTGGGCGCTTAAGATGCCAGTCAGTTTTTCTGCCATTTAGATGGGCGTAACCTCAGTCACTCCCATGTGTGACGTCACGTGCATGCCCTCTAATTAAAGGCAGTCATCCCGGCGTTCAGAGGGCTGTGCCACTACCGAGCATGCCATGCAGATCACTTCGAGCCTGATGACGTTTGTAACAGTGCTGTGGATAACTGGGCTCAATCCAGCAGCTTGTAAAGCTGAGCCGGTCAGCTGCAGGCTGTGGTCTGAGCCTCAGATTCCTGATCTTTCTATGACTGGAGACTTCATTATCGGAGGGATTTTTTCTGTTCATTTCTACACCACTTCAGAGCAGAACACCTACACCAGACAGCCACTCCAGCCACAGTGCTCTGGGAGGTCTGTCTGTGAGTGTGGGGAGAACAGTTTCAGGGAGCATTACAGATAAATTATAATAATCAGATTATCGCTGTTTTGTATGTGCTACTTATCGAGTTAGTGATGTTTGTATTATATGGGAAAACATATTGGATAACTGTATTATTGTCTTTTGTGAAAATGTGTTTTTATATCTCGTGTTTCTGAATAGTATGAATTTCAGGGAGCTGCGCTACGCACGTGCCATGGAGTTCACCATACACGAGATCAACAACAGAACAGATCTCCTGCCGGGAATCACGTTAGGCTACCAGATATACGACTCTTGTTCTGCTGTGCCAGTGGCAATCAAAGCGGCATTTGAGTTTGCGAACGGCATGGAACCATTTTTCAATGATACTGACTCCTGTTCAAAACCAGCAACCTCCGTTGTACCTGCTCTGGTAGGAGACTCTGTTTCCACCACTTCAATTAGCATGACAAGATTGCTGGGCCTTATAGGAATTCCTCAGGTGATTGTATGCGGAACATTAAACACCCACTTCGCTATTATTTGTTATTGGTATTGAATGAAGAACCATATCATGTTCCATAAATAACTGCTAGAATGCCTCCAGGCTTCTCAATAAGGCTTATTTTTCCTCTTCTATACTGACTAACAGGTGAGCCATTACGCAACCTGCGCATGTCTGAGCGATAAGCGTCAGTACCCTGCCTTCTTCAGAACCGTGCCAAGTGACCACCACCAAGCTGCCGTACTAGCAAAAATAGTCAAGTATTTTGGCTGGACATGGATTGGGGCAGTACGCAGTGACTCAGATTATGGAAATGATGGAATGGCTTCGTTTCTAAAGGCTGCGCAAGAGGAGGGCATCTGCGTGGAGTACTCCGAGTCCTACTACAGAACAGACCCGCGAAGTAAACTGGAGAGAGTGGCAAACGTCATCCGCAGATCAACAGCCCGGGTAATAGTAGCGTTTCTCCACTCAATTGATATTAAGTTTCTCTTGGAGGAATTGTCAAGACAGCCGCCCCAGCCTCCCATTCAATGGATAGGCAGCGATGCGTGGATCACCCATCCAGAATTCCACAGCTTTAACATGTGCGCTGGAGCGATAGGGTTTGGCATCCCCCTTTCAGTGATTCCAGGTCTGCGTGAGTTTCTACTGGACCTCTCTCCAGCACAAGCACTGAAATCACCTCTGCTGACGGAGTTTTGGGAGAGCGCGTTCAGCTGTAGCCTAAAAGGCTCCTCGGAGGGCGCGCGGGAATGTGACGGCAGTGAAGATATCCGCGAGCTGCGGAACACATATGCAGATACATCGCAGCTGCGCGCAACTAACATGGTGTATAAAGCTACGTATGCCATAGCGCATGCCATCCACGCTGTTATCTGTAATGACACGCAGTGCGACAAGAGCGCTAAATTCACACCGTGGCAGGTATAAAACTCATACATTTAAAAACATCCCCCACAAGCTGTTTGGTGGCAAACGAGTGGCATTTTCTAAGTTACATCTTAACACCACTTTTCTTTTTGATCCATGAATAACACGATGTCAGTGTCCAAATGTTTCAGAAATATAAAACATATTTAATTAACCAAAGACTTAATGTAGTTGCACTTCCTACCCCTACAAGAAGTCATTTAAAACTATTGTCTTTTTTTTTTGTTTTTTGTTTTTTTTGGTTGGTTGGTTGTTTTTATTTTTAATTATTATTTTTCCACATTATGTATCTGAATTGCCACTGACAACAATGTGCATAGATAAAAAAAAAAATACTGTTATTGCATGCTTACAATTGAATTGACAATTGAATTTGTGCTTTTTTCATGGTTTAAATTTGTGGGATGCAATTTTTCACAACAAGGTTAGAATGTTCCATATACCCAATAAAAATATGTTCCAGAAATGTCAATTTTCATCAATAACGAATCAATATTTTTATGAATGCATTGATCTAATCGTTAAAAATGATGTGTGGCACTGTAGGTACTCAACCAGCTCAAGAGAATGAACTTCACTACAAAGAATGGTTTTCAGGTCTCGTTTGATTCCAAGGGTGATCCTGTGGCCTTCTATGAGCTCATAAACTGGCAGGTTAAAGAAGATGGCACAGTAGATTTCGTCACAGTGGGCTCCTATGACTCATCCAAACCAAGAGGCCAGGAATTTACTATGAGCAGAGCTATCACCTGGGTGGGAGGACAGTCTGAGGTACAGTAGGGGAAGTCCTGTACTCACTGTCTCTACACTGTAAATCCTGTAAACAGACATTGGCTAGCAGAACAAAAATGACTTGAAGCATCTGCATTAACTGTTGTCGAAACTCACTTTAAAATGGCGAATTTCACAAAATCAAGTTCAAGTTCAAAACTCAAATGTTTAGACCATACAAAGTTAGGGTTGGTTTTGTATTTGCATACAACCTTAAACATAGACTTCTGTTATTTATGGACATCTCTATAAAGAACAAACAATAGACTACAATACAGTCAAGACAAAACAAATAAATAGTATAATAAATTCTTGTAAAATAAGTGCAAACTGAAATTTCAGCAAGAAAGTAATATGCATTAATTAGTTAACTTTACTTGATGATACTTGATAAAGGTTTAGAAAGTTAAACTAGTTAAACTGCTTTGTTTTACTGCTGTAATACTAATTTTTACTAATAATTATTTAAATATCATTTAGGCCTCAAGTGTTGAAAATTGTATTTTACTCCAAGTCCATTTAATGATTGGTTGAAGGGGGTGGTGTATAGAGTGACATTATTTGAATAGCATGCTGTAAATGCTTCATAAAAGCTTATTTCACAGTTGATTTTAAAGTCTACTGAATATTTATTAAAATTACCAACCTTGTCTTAAGTCTAACCTTATGATTAAACTCAAAAATCAAACTGTTACTACTAAGCCTAAATTTTGTACTAGCACGAACCGCAACAATGTTGAGAAAAAACTGAAAAAGAAAAAAAATTGTTAATGAATTAAAGAGCTATAAACCATTTGTTGGGGGGTTTCCAAATAAAGTGAGACCATAGCTAGTGAATGGTAATTGGCCTCAACAGAACTTGCCAGAAAAGTGAAGATTATATCCTTATTTGCCTGTTATTGTAAAAAAAGAAAAGAAACTCTTTAGACACACTCAGTATGTGTGCTGTATTTTAACGATTATATATTTAGTATATATTGCTGTGGTAGAATATGCACAGTATTTGGCTGTGCATAGCACTGTGGCCTTCTGACTTTTTTTAACAACAAAGAGTAATTTGTATTTGTCTTTCAGGTACCAAGATCTGTGTGCAGTGAGAGCTGTCCTCCAGGCACCAGGAAGGCTGTGCAGAAAGGAAGGCCAATCTGCTGCTATGATTGTATACCATGTGCAGAAGGAGAGATCAGCAACAAGACAGGTTGTGTATTGCCAGTACAGTGAAAAAATTTTCCTGAGGACATTCATAGTTCAGTTTTTTAAGTCCTTTGAGGATCTTTCTAATATAAAGGTTTTAAAAATGCTTTTCTAATCTCTTAGACTCTTTGAACTGTGTGCGCTGCTTTCTTGAGTTTTGGCCCAACACCAAGAGAGACCAGTGCCTCCCTAAGCCTGTGGAGTTCCTGTCCTGGGACGACACTCTGAGCATCATTCTGACAGTGTTCTCCATCACTGGTGCCTTATTGGCTGTATGTGTGACTGCTATCTTCTACAAGCACAGAACGTCTCCCATCGTCCGAGCCAACAACTCAGAGCTGAGCTTCCTGCTGCTCTTCTCTCTGACTCTGTGTTTCCTCTGTTCACTTACTTTCATTGGTCGGCCCTCTGAGTGGTCCTGTATGCTGCGCCACACAGCGTTTGGGATCACCTTCGTCCTCTGTATCTCCTGTGTTCTGGGAAAAACAACAGTGGTGTTAATGGCCTTCAGAGCTACACTTCCAGGTAGTAATGTGATGAAATGGTTTGGGCCTCCACAGCAGAGACTCAGTGTTCTTGCCTTCACTCTCATACAGGTTCTTATTTGTGTTCTTTGGTTGACTATATCCCCTCCTTTCCCGTTCAGAAATCTGAGCTACTACAAGGAAAGGATAGTACTGGAATGTGATTTGGGTTCAGCCATAGGTTTCTGGGCTGTGCTGGGTTATATAGGGTTTCTGGCTCTTCTGTGTTTCATTTTAGCTTTTCTAGCACGTAAGCTGCCTGATAACTTTAATGAAGCCATGTTCATCACATTCAGCATGCTCATATTCTGTGCAGTTTGGATCACCTTCATCCCAGCTTATGTCAGCTCTCCTGGGAAGTTTACTGTAGCTGTGGAGATATTTGCTATTCTGGCCTCAAGCTTTGGTTTGGTTATTTTTATATTTGTTCCTAAGTGTTTCATAATTATTTTTAGGCCAGAACAGAACACCAAGAAACACCTCATGGGTAAAGTACCCTCTAAGGCTCTTTGAGACCCCTAAATTGTAAAAAAAAAAAAAAAGAAGCACCATGGATTGGCAGAATGTATTGATTTATGATTAGGTTCATATGTGTTCATATGTCTTCCCCAAAGACCAACATTAGCGAATTGCATACGAACTGCTGTGTTGTACACAAGCATCCAAAAGAAAAATCTTACAATCAACAATCAAACAAGCCACTCAGCAGCACTACAGCTAAAATGTCAATGAATCGTATGCAACATAACACTCCCCATGTGGTATTTTGCACAATATCATTTACTTTACGAAATACCTACAGAATAACCCTATGAATTAAGGTTCAGGTAGACAAACGTACCACTACTTCCATAATGGGTCAAATAAAGGTCTTCACAGTCCTTTGGAAACCTTCAGCTCAGGTTTTGGTTGCATGTAACAAGGACTCTTCTCTTAGCCCTTTTTTCGCCAATTTGAAACGGGTTCTTTTCTGGTTTGTGCACCTTATTTTGAATCGTTTGGCGTATTTCCACCAAAAATAGATAGGTTCGAAACACGAAAATTTCCCATCTGGAACCAAAGAATAGTAGGTTTTTCAGCCCGAACCTTGACAACATCTGTGGGCATGTCAGTTGTTGAGGAAAAGTAAGGCCACAATGGCGACACCCAGTAGTCTGCTGAAAAAGCTCTTATGCATCTTCTTATCACCAAACATTACAAGGGAAGTTCCAGAGAAGGCATTACAATTTAGCTTTAGCAGCGAGCAGACCTAACCTCCCTCAGTCCATCAACTGGTCCAACAGAGGGGACAGGAGCAGAACAAGCAATGTGAACCACCCAAGTAGGGTACTGGGAAGCTGGATGAGGAACAATTTGTTGGCCCTGCACAGCAGGAGCAACAGTAGCAGTTCTGGGAGCCGACACAAATTAGGGAGCTGCACTGAGGATCATCAATGAATGATCAGCAGCAGCTAGTGAACCTTCACTTGATGAGCAGCAGCTTGGGAAGCCAGCATAGGAGAAGCAGCGGCTCAGGAAGCCGGCGCCAGTTTAGGACTGGGAGCCAGCACTGGATCTGCACGGGGAACCAGTACTTAATTCAAACATAATTTAAATCTTTTGTGTACAACTCCAAATGAATGTGACTCACATTCACCAATTTTACAAACTGTTAAAACCATGTGTGTGGGTGTCCTTTGCTGGTCATAAGTGGGATAGGTGTGGGGTGCAGTGATTAGGTGGTGCACCTGGGTGTAATTGGGTATATATAATAAGAGCAAGATATGTAGTGGTGAACTCTCTTCGATCCAGAGTAGGCTCCTAAGGGAGATTTGAGGCCTTACCTCTTGGGTTGATCCAGAGGGGTTGATGATCTGACCATATTAATTTTGCACTCTCTAGGAGTGATTGTGTGTGTCTTTATTTTTGTCTTTGTTTCAGACCCCTGAAGAACCTATATAAACTTGGTTCAGGAGT
>CM067486.1:3219805-3234956 GCA_034552555.1 Semaprochilodus insignis
ACTGTGAATGCTTCTCAACCGGATTGTGCCGTATATTGTTGTATAATGGCGCATACCTACACAAATGTCTGCACATGATGCCCACGTATGTCCGCAGATATACTGATGCTGAAGTATCAAGTAACTGACCTTAAATCAAGTCCTGAAAGCCCACTAGTACTGTAGGTTGTATACCAACCAGTAAACCCATTTTACCTGCCTGCATACTGTACATACCTGGAAGACGGTGTTGGTATTACTGTCCAACAGTGGAATGTAAAGTTTAATGGGAGGAGCCAATCACAGCGGCTTGAAGGAGGGACCTTCATGTGGGGCTAGAAGGCAGAGATTGACAGTGCACTAAAGCTAAATTAATAAATTATATGACCTGTTTTTGGCATCACTTTAATGACTCTCTTCCATCAACACTACACACATAGCACTGATACCTGTTTATCTCCTTATTCATATTGCATCTCATCCATGGTAAATGGATGGTCTTAAGCTGATACTTTGCAGCCAGCAACATGATATCATTGCTGTTAAAAAATAAAACAAGCAAATAAAATAAATAAATAAAAATAAAATAAATAAATTAACAAAAACATATATCCATTTTTTGTGATTTTTAGTTTTTGCATAATTAGCATCATGCTCTTTACTTTAACCTAATTGAAAGTAAAGAATGTTCTTGCCCTCTCCTGTAAAAGTTACCATTTTGGAGATACTTCATTATATTATTCATATATGAATATAGATATTCATTTATTATGACTCTGAAATTGGTAGTCAAATATAAACATTTAGATTAGTATTAGATAGTATCATGTGGATTGGCATTTCTGGTGTTTGGCATTTCTATGAGGCCATTCTTTTACTTTTAGTCTCTTTACTCCCAGAAATGTGTCCCATAAAATCCTAGTTTTTACTTTTTTCCCCATTATCATTATTATGCAAATGTGCAAAACATCAATTCCCCTTAATGCTCCACACATTGAGAAACAAGATACTGAGGTTTCCTTGAAAACTGAAGACTATATGTATTGGATTGAATAGTACAGTAGGTCATTCTTTTTTATTACTGGATGTTAATGTGCATTTAACAATAAAATAAATTTCCATCCTTTTTATTGACATAGCATTCCAGATTACTTAATGAAATTAAATGAATGAAATGAAATATCAAAACAGGCTTTTTTAAAATTTAGATTAATTATAAATATTGAAATGTAAACATTCCACATGGA
This sequence comes from Semaprochilodus insignis, assembly GCA_034552555.1. NCBI lineage: Eukaryota > Metazoa > Chordata > Actinopteri > Characiformes > Prochilodontidae > Semaprochilodus > Semaprochilodus insignis. The sequence continues at coordinate 3,221,032 of CM067486.1, forward strand.
AATGATATGAAAAAAAATAAGCTTAAGGAACAACGAAAAAGGTTTATTGTACATCCCCTACATAACTGTTGGTTATTTACTGAAAAAGAAAAGAAAAGAAAAGAAATGCACAAATATTTACTATTATTTGACAGTTTTATTTTAGCACTAATACCATTCTCTATCAAAGATGTCTTCCAGTTTCCAGTCCTAGATTTTGTGTTCAGTGGTAGTGAACTGAACTCTTGATGTAACTGATTGGCCACACAGGTCATACAGCAATCCAATACCAGAAAGGTCAGTATTTGAAGACCTCTGCACTATTGTTATTTACCCATGAGAAACTTCTTGGTGTTGTTTTCTGGCCTCAGTAAAATAATGTAGCATTTTGGTGCGAATATGCAGACCAGGAGGCCAAAACTGGAGGCCAGGATGGCGAAGACCTCCACAGCGACACTGTACTTCCCCGGCGAGCTGACGTATGCCGGCACAAACGCAATCCACACAGCACAGAAGATCAGCATGCTGAAGGTGATGAATTTGGCCTCGTTGAAATTGTCTGGGAGCTTCCGGGCAAAGAAGGCCAGCAGGAAGCAGACAGCAGCCAGCAGGCCAATGTAGCCCAGGAGCAGGGAGAACCCCAGCACTGAGCCCACCATACACTCTAATATGACTTTTGAGCCTTGAATACCAAAGTTACGATTAGGCAAAGGTGGGCTAAGAGACAGCCAAACTGCACAGATCATCACCTGGACACAGGTAAAGAACAGAACGCTTCCTCTCTGCTGGCCTGGTCCAAACCACTTCATAAGGGCTGCTGATCCAGGTCTGGTTGAACGGAAAGCAACCAGAACCACAATAGTTTTGACCAGGATGCAGGAGATGCAGAGACTGAAGCTGATCCCGAAGGCTGCCTGCTGCACCCGGCACGACCATGGTGAAGGCTGACCAACAAACACCAGCGAACACAGGAAGCAGAGTTTGAGCGAAAGCAGGAGCATGAAGCTCAGCTCTGAGTTGTTGGCCTTGACAACGGGAGTCTGCCGGTGGTGCACGAAAACAACAGCTACAGCTGCAGTAGTCACGGCTCCAAACACAGCAACGGTCGTCAAAGTGATGCCCATGGTGTCGTTGAAGGAGAGGTACTCAACCTCACGTGGAACGCATGCTGTCCGGAGACCACTGGACCAGAATTCTGGAGGACAGCGGTGACATTTGGATGAGCCTAGAAAAAAAGAAATAGCCACAAAGCTTTTACTGACCAGTGCGTTCCTGTTGACCTAACCCTAAAGAAGGTATTGGAAGGCGAACAGGTGAGGGCTAGTATGTACGTCTTCCATATCAAAGCACCACCACATCTTTTTAGAATTGCCCCTGACTCAGAATTATTGGACAGCTCAACATGCTTGGAGGAGAACACTAAAGGCCATGTCTGATAACAGTATATAGGGACACATCCAGAAAGAGAAAGGCCAATTGTGTTCTCTTGATCTCTTATTCACAGATAACAGGCATAAGAGGGGATCTATCTCACAGTCTCTCGTTGATGGGGCCAACGTTTAGATGATTACACCCGGAGCAATCATTCTTGTCTTTTGTTTTCCTTTCATTCTTTCATTCATTCCTTCATTTATTCAACTTCAAAGCCACTTATCCTTCTGGGTCATAGGGGTCGCTGGGGAGCCTACCCCAGGGGGAGGGGAGCCTATCCCAGCACTCATTAGGCAGAAGGTAGTAAGCAACTCTGGACAGCCTGGCAGTCTGTCGCAGGGCCCTTGTTTTTCCAAATGCAACCAAATGAAACATTTCTTGTAAGAAATAAATGTTATATGTGGTACCACTTAGCCACTGGGTGATCTCAATTAGCATCTGCCATATTGTGCACAAATCAGATTCCAACCAACACCAACCAAGTCCCAGTCTCAACAGCCATTAAGTACAAGTGATACATTTTTCTGGAGATTAGATCTAACCTTTGTGGCTTCCCCATTTTGGAAAATTCGTACCTGGTACTATTTTGGCATTCAACCCCGTCCAGGGACCAAGCAAGCTAAGCTGATACCAAAAAGTGATGATAAAGACTACTGATTGGCCGGATACAATTGTCACTCTAAACACATATGCTAATGTTAGCTACCAGATTAACGGCAGTTTCATGTGGTGTTGCTATAATGACCAGCTACACTGAAGGGGGTACTATATCTGAAGTGGAATATGAAGTAGCTGGTACCAAGTTGAGATTAGCCGTACCATGCATTGGAAAAGTGCAAAGGAGAAATAAGTGAAAGGTGAATAAGTGAATAAGTGAAAAGGAAATTAAAATGGAATTGAATGTAAAAAGTAAAGTAAAACGTATAGAATGTAATAAAGCTAAAGGGTAGATACACTACATTCATAAAAATCTTCTTTCCTTGTACTTAAAGACCATTTGGATAGAAAATGGCCTCTAGCTTTTGCACAGTACTGTATTCTGGTGGCATGTTTGACCTTAATCTGTCAGCAAGCATTGAATTTAATGACCGAGCTGTTTCAACTTGTATTAGTGAATAAAAGTCCTTGGGATCAGTAGGTCTGTGATTTTTAGGGCTTCAATGTGAAAATCAACAGCCAATAGTACACCCTGGGCTTTAGTCTATAGGGTCCATGCTCGCCAGTACTGTCAGTGTTCCAATCCATATAAATAGCCAGGCCCAGTATTGGGTGTGAAGGCACTCAGAAGCATGGCAGCATTTTGTGTGTGAAATCCCATGATATTTATGTGCAAGGCTGTGAGACGGCAACAAACAGAAAGTTGTGAGTCTCACGTCTAAACTGTGAGACTTGACAGCAATGCTAGGGCTATCCACAGCAAGTCGAGAGATTCCCAGCAGAGTTAAATCCCCACCATTGATCCGACCTTAAACTGACAGTTATAATCACAATGGTGTAGAAATTCAACAAGGTGGTAGAAACTAAAACCACAATGGTGGGCATAAACACCCATCCCCTGCGAGAGGTACCTGCTTAAAACCAGAGAGCCCAGACTGACGGGGTAAGTCTCACTGGGTTGAAAACTTCTGTTATTACCTCCCCGTTATTTTTCCCCTCTGTGTCTCATAGATTACTAAATTGACCAAGAAAAGCCTTGAGAAAACGAAGCGCCAGTGCAAATAAGAAACCTCAGCTGCCTGCCCTTCTGCCCCTCCAGAGCTGCTGTTCTCCCATAACACTTTAGGATCATGATGCGATTCAATTTGGCATGGACTGGACAAGTTTCTGGATGTAGGCCACATCAATGTTCAGACACTCTTGCATCAAAGAATTGTGCAGTGGTTCCAGATTTGGTGGATGCCTTCTCTGGTACAATTCTGAGAATTCCCTGTAGACTTGGATTTCAGCCACTGCTGGTAGACCTGTATGACCCTACGCTTCCAAACACCTGCAGATTCAGCTCCTTCCTTCACACTATGGCCTTTGGCACACACAAATGCAGTCACTCCTTTTAGCCAATCATTAACATCTGCTCTGGAGCCATTTTCCACACATGGAACGAGACATTCACTGCACTGTACCACCTCTTCTCAATCTATGGATCTATCTATAGCCCCATCATCCTCGTGCAGCAGTATCTGCAGGTGACTAATTTTTAGTCTGGGGAGCTTATGATGACAATAGTAGACGGTTTTGACTGAGTTCTACTTGAGTACTCTATTAACATGTTTCCCATTCATCAGATTCACCTGCTCTGGATTAGTTGGAAAGTTTTTCTGCAATTAACCATTTCACATCAAACCAGTCAGAACTTTGATTACAACAAACCGTTCAACTTCCCATTAATATCATATCATTTTATTATTTTTATGTGGGGATGATGTAAACTTTACACAGTTCTTTTCTTGGCCTTGTCGTCTTTTAGATGTTTTCCTTGCCGTTTGATGCTTTCTTTGCCGTCACATTTAGTGGATTTTAATACCTGTGATGTTGCTGAATTCGCCTTCAGCACAGGGCAGGCAGTCGAAGCAGCAGACTGGCAGGCCCTTCTTGATGGCTTTACGTGTGCCTGGAGGACATTCCGCAGTGCACACAGACACAGGCACCTGAAAGCAAGCAGCACCAAGAGAGAGACGTTCTGGAAAGGTTATACATTTTAGTTTGTTCTCTACAATGAAAATATGATGAAATTTAATGCAAGTGAACTTATGCAAATATAAAATGCATGCCCGCCCCCCACCCCCCCAAGTATCTGAGCTCATGAACAGAAATGAGCAATGTTTAAATTCTACAGCATTAAAGTAAATACTGGCCAGCACTTTATTTTGAAAGTCCACTATAGACGCATTGTAGATGCCTCACATTGATCACACTGAATGGAATGAAAGTTAAATGCAAGTGAACATTGAATTTGTTGAATCTAATTCATCCTGTAAGCCTACACCTCAACCTAACTCTGCTGTATTGAACTCTGCATTCTTCTTTCTAGGTATCAGCACTGGCGAGTTATAGACTCTAACCTTCTTGTACTAGCTAGGAAACATTATCAAACAGAACACTAAGCACAGCAAGTCGCGCTGGATAAGAGCGTCTGCTAAATGAAATACATGTAATGTAAATCTAAATCTAAACCTGACCCTTACCCTTAAAATATCTATATTATGGGTCACATGGGTGAGCTTTTTAAGAAACAGTCTGCTGCACAGATACTCCTTTTTTAGTTCAGCTAAATACACTACCAGTCAAAAGTTTAGCAGATTCTCCTTATATTTATCTTAATACTTTACTGTAGAATAAAAGTGAAGACACCAAACTATAATATAGGACAGAATTATACAGTCCACCGTAAAAACCTCCAAAAAGGACCTTTACGGGAGGATGAAACAGCTTTCTTAACCTGCAGTGGAGGCTGATAGAACAAGGTTTATTTCTAAGCAGGTTTGGAGCAATTCTATTGGTCTGTCCATCATGAATATTCACTAAACTGAAAGGAGAACTAGAGCTTTTACACTGTGCAGAAAAAGAGATCAAAGTTTTACACCACTAAATATATATTAGAGGTGGAGATATGGAGAAATATCATACTGTGGTACATCAAGAGGATATGTGGTATATCAGGATATGTACTGGTTCAGACTCTCATCAGTTGGAGCTGTGAAGTGTAAGACTGTAGAGTCTTTAAGATCACCAACATCATCCATTTAGTTGGGCATGTGCTACTGTATGTCATGTTGTCAGTGGTGCCCAAACGTTTGCATACAACTGTATGTAAGTGCATCCACCTTGTTTGAATTGCCTGGCCATTTAATAGCAGACTCATTAATGATGAGCTGAGATCCCTCCACTCGGCCGATGGGGACATACTGCAGGGTTCCCCCGGGCCCTCTCTGCCAGTTTACCAGGTCATAGACTGGTGGAATCTCCCCATCCTGGAAATAGAACTTTTCCCCAAGCTGAGTGGTAAAGTTTACCAGCTTCAGGTGCTCCAACAGCTGTGACAGGAGGAACAGAGAAGACAGAAAATATAAAAGGTATTTTCAGGTCAGATAGCCTAAGAGTTACTGTTATTAGTAGTAGCAGCAGTAGTAGTATCAGCAAAAGTACATAATAGCACTTAATAAGTAGTGCCTAATAGTATTGCAGAGTACAGCATTTTACCTCTTGGCCTCATCAAAGGGCTGAAAGATGAATACTTTTTATATATCAAAAAATGCAAATTGAGTCCAAATTTTAAATCGAAAGAAATGGAATTTTTATGTTAGTTCTACAGCTTGTTATCAACAGCATAGATATGTTGCAAGTTTTAAGTAGGGAAATTTAACCTAATAACACTGAGTTTATGAACTGCTTATAAAGGAATTTGACTAAGCAGAAGCAACCAAACTTCTATGTAACCACATATAACCGTAAGGCTGTTAAGAGTAAGCATCTCAAGCCAGAAAAAGTATACACTGGTCTTCTTGGCCATTAAAAAGGCCTTTACCTCAATTTATAGAAAACAACTGCAATTTAGATCCTAACTGCAGCTTTGGTCAGAAAAAATTCCAATTACATTTTTTTGGCTAAATCACTGAAATCTACCTGATCGGTTCAACAGAACGAACAACTTTATATCATTTTTATGTTTTCACCCCTCAGTGTACCTTCACTGTAATATTCTTCATGCTTTATACAAATACTCCATAACCTGCTTTTCCTCTGCAGGGCATGGCTTGGTTTGGCTTGACTCAACTCGGCTCGACTCAACTCGGCTCACCTCACCCCAGCTCGTCTTGTCTCGTGTTGACTCAACTGCTCATTTTTGGTACTAGCTACATTGTTATCCCCTCAATGTAGCGGGTCTGGTAGCTAACGTTAGCATATGTGTTCAGTGTGATGATTCTCTTTGACCTATACAGCCATTAGGAATCCCTGTGGTGCCATCCAATCCTGATGGCCACTGACCTGAAGGCTAATAAATATGAACAGGTTAGCGTTAGTCTAACTTTTACCGCCATCACTGAGCAATATCGCAAAGAAAGCAGTAATTCCGTCTTCATGTTTAAACAACAACAGAAACCAGATTTTTGAACCCTTTTCGGTATCTAGACATCTTACTGAGGTAAGCTGTCTAGATGCCCAGGTTGCAAACTATATCTTTCAGTTTACTGTGCTCATCTGATGAATCATATCTGTCATTTGAGTAATCTATTCTCTCTATTGCATTCAAGATTTGAGAAGAGTAACCACAGTTATATGCCCCCAATAAGATATTCAGCGTCCTAGCAGTAACAGTAGCTATCTGGCTTTCTCTTCTGCTTTCACACTCACAAAATCCACCACGTCAATAACAATTTTCTTCCCACCTTCAAGATACATCATCAGAAGGAGTTTGCCTAGTCTGTGAACAGGAGAATCCCACTGTAGAATCTCCTGCAAACTGGCTCAAATTGATATTTTGGCTTGAAAGCTTAAAACGATGTCTAATGATGTCAAACTAGCATCTATAAGTATCACCAAATAATCATATTACAGTATGAATAAAATAATGACTGAAACGTTACTTGTAAACAACTACCTGCTCTGGTGTGATGTTGTCTGGAGATGAGCATCCTGGGGTCAAGCTGGGGTCAGAAGTGTTCAGTGCAGTGCAGGCCAGCAGAGAGTGAAGCGCGTGGGCAGCCGCATAAACAGCCAGGTATACATTATAGGTGACTCTCAGATTGGAGACGTCCGTAACACCATTCTGAACGCCCTCTAGACTCTCAGTCCCACTGCAGGGGGGTAAGTCACTCTGAGAGCCAGCTGAAGTGTTCATGCTGCAGCCAAACGTCTTCTCCCATAGCACCCTGAGGAGCGCATCTCGAGGGTAACGGAAGGGATGGAGCCGCCGCAAGTGTTCCTCAAATCCTGGGATAGGGGCGCTCCTGATGGCCACACCCAGAGTGCCTTGTGCGATGGTGTATAACTGAGGATTGCTAAGGAGACGGCCACTGGTGCTCCAGATCTCGCTGGCCAGGAACTGGCGGTCAGTCACGTTCCTGCGAACAAGCTCGGTGAGGAACACCTCCACATCAACATACCAGGCGAACACCAAGATCACGCGTGCAGTTGAGGCCTGCACGGCTGTCGCCGCACGGTCCACATCCTTGGCTAGCCGCTCCCGGAAGAGGGTCCTGACGAAGGCCAAGCAGATGCCTGTGCCTTTTGTCTCCTCCTGAAACACCTGAACAGCCAGGAGGCCGTAGTCATTGTCTGCTACCACGGCACCCACCCATGTCCAGCCGAATCGTTTGGCCATCTGAGCCATGGTGCGTGCCTGGTATGCATCACTGGGGATGGTGCGGAAGAAGTTGGGGTACTCACGTCTGTTACTGAGGCATGCACACGTGGCCAGGTAGCTGATCTGGAAAGAGAGATGAGGGACAGATATTACAGACACCTAAACTGCCCACATTTCGATCTGTTTTGGCGCACAACTCACCTGAGACAGGTAATGAGCGTTCTGCCCTGGATGTAAGCTAACTGAGTCTCAATTGACTTTCATTTCTGCTCTTCAGGTTCTTCATTCATGATGTCATATAAAGTTTTTAATTTCTGAAGCATGCTATTTCACTATTTCACAGCTAAGGTTTAAAAGCTCTAGTTCTCCTTTCAGTTTAGTGAATATTCATGATGGACAGACCAATAGAATTGCTCCAAACCTGCTTAGAAATAAACCTTGTTGTATCAGCCTCCACTGCAGGTTAAGAAAGCTGGTTCATCCTCCTGTAAAGTTCCAATTTGGAGGTTTTTAAGGTGGACTGTATAATTCCATGAGTGCTATTTTATAGTTTGATGTCTTCACTTTTATTCTAAAGTAAAACATCAATAATAGGGAATAATATAGATAATAGCAGCTTATGATGTATTACTTAATAACAACTTACAATGTTTAAATACACCATGTACTGTATGACAAGTAATACATTGACCTATTAGTTGTAATTAAATGACTTAAAATTACATATGTTTCTTATTTTACAGCATCTTGGCTTTCTACCAATCATTTGCACCCTGTGCAGATGCATGAGACTAATCAACGTATACATTCATCTGCATATTCTTTATGTATTAATTTTATATTATTGAAAAAAGCCACAATGCTTGAATACACAGTCTGCTGCACTCCAGTTTAATTCCTCAGTTTAACCTATTGGAGAACATACAGGGCCATAACTGCTGCGCAGGCCACACTATATCTTTTATATAATATATGCATATGATGTGTTTCCTATTTCCTAACATGATACTGACCATTGGCACATGCAGAGGGCTAAGACTTTTGGAGAGGATGATGCACTGTGTGGAGGAGGAGTCTCCGATGATCAGCTTGACCGGTCTTGTGGTCTCGCAGGTGCCGTTGCCGCCGCTGATCATGGACATGGCTGCTCTCAGGGTGAACGGGTGGCGCGTGCAGCTGTCCATGATGCGGTAGCCCAGACGGACCCCTGGCAGCAAAGAGGGGTCTCTGTTAATCTCTTCCACAGCAAAGACGACAGCCTGAGCCCACTGCGCCGGGCTCTCCTGAAAACTGACCCAGTGAAGAAGAGAGTTACCTTAATGAGATTAGCGCTTAAATGTAGAATATTTCTATTTCTCAATTTCTACTTAAAATATCCAAACGCAAGTTATAGAAGTCATCTTATAGTGCTCTTACAGCAGTCTGAGAATGTAAAATACCAGGTATACTGTGGTATGTGTAAAGGGATGCATTTAAAGAGGAATTACAATGATTTTCAAAATTTCTGCAAAATGAAACCAATAAGATGTAATCAAGGTCATTCAGGTTGTTTGGGTGTGAAATGCTCTGTTCCACAGAAACTAACCAAGTCAGAAACGTTCACAGTGGTGGTGATGGGAACCAGATGTCTGAAGCCTCTAACAGCTCCCCCAGAGAAGGATACTACAGTTGAGACATGGTTTTATGATAGTTTGGAAATAAGATTTTGTATTATATCTTTTTTTTTAATACATAGATGTTGAAGAGGTACATGCAGGCCAAAGTAGGACTACAGGTGATTTTAGGTAGGGAATAAAATGGCTATATTTGCTTTATAGATATTGTGAACCCTGGTTCCCATCACTACCACTGTAAATAAAGTTTCACCAGCAAGGAACCATTTCTGCCATGTATCCTTTACTCTGCATAATTACTCTGCATAATTAGCATATGTGTGTGTATATATATATATATATATATATATATTTTTTTTTAATGTTCTCTCACAGTACATGCAGCCTACATTGTATTCTCTCCACTCCCTCTGTATATATGTATATTGTATATAATACTAACATCTGTATATTTCTGCCGTCCATAATTGCTCATATTGTATCCTCTGCATCTGTTGCCATGGTTACTTTCCCGCACTTTATATGTAAATAATACTGTATTTTGTATTTTGTACATGTTAGATGCTAACTGCACTTCATTGGCTCTGGACATGTACTCTGCACAGTGACAAAGTTGAATCTAATCTGATCCAAATTTCACATCAAAACACTCTGAATTACTTTTTACATTTCAACAATTGAATTATGCACTGGTGAATTTTTTGTAGTGAGGGACAAAATCACCATGACATATACAATATCACAGGCTAATTGATTATATATACATACATATTTCAGGTCAGAATTCATCAGAAAAATATATATAATCAAGCTTATTAAAAAGAGGTGACAAATGTGCAGTAGTGCCTCAAAGTCTCAAACCACAATGAAAATGTGTGACATCTTTCAATGTAACTTGGAAAAAAGAACGGAATTTTTTCAAATCTAAAAGACAAGTAAAGAGGAAATATTCAAGATTATGACTATTTCTAGGTCACTGTTCAACCTGAAGCAAATGTGTGACCTTGACCATGTGCAAGTGCACACTGCCGTTAGTAAAATGGGGACATAGAGCAGCATTTACTACAAACTGTGAAATGAATCTAATAATCGAAAATATTTTGTAGATTCTTCTGTTTACTCTGATTCTTATGCTGATTAATATAGCTTGTGATAAATAACTTTGCAATAAATAAGAAAAGCATGAAAAATGGAAGTATTTTCATTGGTGTTCTAGGACTTTTGGACTCCACTGTATGCATTCTTTCACTTTAGTTTGGTGAAGATAATGACAATAAAACAAACAAATGCAAAACAATCAGTTATAAATGTTGATAGATTAACATTCGGCATTTGTTATTCTTCACTGGACTATTTCCTTGAAATTCTGAGAGCACTGAAAATCAAACACTGAGGGAAGAACAGCAATAGTACAATGTATCTGGGCAGCACAGGGGAATCTAATTCAAGAAGACACAGTGATCCTCCTTCAGTGTATACACCACCATACATGAACACACACTTGGAGAGATTTAAAGGACACGGTACTGATATTACAGACAATGTAAACTGGTTATTTACATCCCATGAGAGTAAGGATGATGAATGAAAATTGTCTGCACTGCAGTTCACCTTCGTCTCCCATCTCTTAACACATGGGTTCCCTTAACATGATTTAGTAATGAGTAAATGAGGTGAGCATTGAGCAGAGCCCTGAAAGTCTGGCTCTGCTATATATTCAAAAGGCATGCTCCAAAAACAAACACATGTAATCTGTGTAATATGATATTTCCATGTTTTAAAAGCATGTCAAAAAATAAATGGTACATATATGGTATTTTATAAATCTAATCAGATTTTTTGTATATATATATACAGTATATCATTTGTATATATATATATATATATATACACAAATGGCATATGTATGTTTTCAGCATGTAAACCAAAACAAACAAATTGGAATGAAACCAAAAAATCAGCTATACAGGAGCATGTTTACAGGAGAATAAAAGTCCATGTAGTAAAATGTATAATGAACGTTATATGTAAAGGTTATATGTAAAGTTTGCAAATTATAAAAACTGCATAATAAAATACATAAAGAGACAGCGTTTTGTCTAAACACACAATATTCATTGTTTCAACCTTCAAACATCAAATATCTTCCATATTATGTAGACCAAGCTGTCAAAAGATGCAGAAGCATGTTTAAAGGTCCAAGTGTATGAGTCCCAGGTTCAGTGGCATATTGCTCTGATATCTGAAGTGAAAATATGTTACACACACATTTCTGATTCAATACATTCATGAAATATGTATGTTTTCAGCATAGAAACCAAAACAAGCAAGTTGGAATGAAACCTTGTGTCTCCAAACCAGCATCTTTGCAAGAGAATATAAGAGCATGTAAAACTTATAATGAATGTTATATGTAACTTTGCATTTTTAGATTTAAATTGAGCATTTGAAATTTGATCAGAGGTCCCCAAACTTTTGCGAATGACTCTATGATGGTACGAGCACACACTAGGACCTACACAAAGTGGCTTTGTTGTAACAGTAAAGACTTTGTCACACTTTGTTCACCCGAATGTCACCAACTTGTCTACTGCCAGTGAAGCTCCTAAAGAGAGAAAAGATATTAGTCAGAAAAGTGACATCCTGGACTTTGGTCATGCATCAAAATGTGATCAGCATCCAGGCTCGCCTGTGGAAAGAGCTAAAGACAATAAACAGCTGAACATGACATCACACAACAGTATTCTTAATGACCATATCTAGTTGTTGGACACAGGAGACTAAGAGACTCACTCACTCGGAACAGGACCCCAGGTAAGGCTTTTTGGTGAAGCTCAGATCAAGCTCCCCTGGCAGGATATACACATTGAAGAGTGCTCCGATGACCACATCCCCATCCTGAGAGAGACCCACAGTGTCCAGATGCTGCGCGCCATCCAGGTATACACACTTCTCCTCCGCAGACGCCCCCACAGCAACCTCATGCGCTGCCCACAGCAGGACTGCCAGCGCAAGCAGGTACGGTGGAAAGACCGCAGCAGACATGAGCGCTAGTGCCTCCTCGTCGGCCTGCCCTCCTCTGCTTACATGCTGCGTGTGTGGCTATTTCTAATACCCTCCTGAGTCCTGAGAGATCAGCAGAAAAACACACGGAGCCCAAGCCTGCTCCCAAGTCCGAGAATTACAGATAATTGCTCGATACTTACCGATTATCACATGGCTGAGTGGAGATGCAGTGGGATGCAGAGGCTGGTATATGTATTTATAGTTACCTAATTAAATATTGATTCAAATGAAATGAATAAAATAGCAATAGAACAGTGGTACTTGGTCTTTATGAATAGTGTTGTAGTGTTATGGATTGACATAATGTGCATTTATTTTTTGAGCTCAATTATTTTCCTTTTATTAATAAATTAAAAAATTAATAATAAATTAATAAATTCATGGCATTGTAAACAATACCTCTGTTATGCAAAACAATTATTTAGTGCATCCATGCAACATTCATTTTCATTTGTTTCACCTCCAAAAGTCTAAAAATGTCAGGTGGTGCAAACGTCCATCCACATATGTTGATTAAGTAAACTTTTGTCTTCAAGTTTAAGTTCGTCAAATGTCAGGCGGTGGAACTGACCACAAAGGACTTTTATTTTGACACTGTTTTATGAACAAGGACCCAGAGTATTGCATAATACAGAAGACCCCAAGTGACCATTATGGTGTAATGTCAGTAGCCCTTTCAGATAAAAAATTTTAAAAAATTAAATAAAAAAAGATTTAAGAAAATTTGTTTAGAATAGTTTAGTTTAACATGTCAGGTGGTACAACCTCAGGAAAACCATCAAAATGATCACTGTAATAATGTTTTTTGTTGTTGTTGTTTTGTTTTGTTTTTGTTTTTTTTTAATTACATATCATCACAAGTTCAAGCACAAAGTTCTCTACAGGTGTGCAAGTAGATGCCTGTTTAATTTGAAATTAGTTTGAAAAGTCAGGTGGCACAACCAGTAAGTCAAATAGTGCAACCAATCTGAAATAGACAATTAGAAATTTTGATAATTAACTATATTTGCAAATACATAAACAGGTATAAAACTTCACAACTATAAAAATCCACAGACGTTTGTGCGTCACTGGTCTAATCACGAAGTATTGTGGCTTTTCTAAATGAAACTAAGTTCTGACATTCTCAACAAAGAATGTAACATATTGCATGTTAAATGGCTGAAATGAACATAATAAAATACAAACCGTAGCCTGTGCAAAAGCTATGGGACTCTTTATGTCTCATTTTTTTTATTTTTTCTCAATTTATTAAACTCAGCATATAAAGTTGTGCAGTAAAATTATGTGTGGAGAAATGTTATTTTAGAAAGTCAACAAAACATGAAATTTGAGCAGGCTGGTTCAAATCTTTTGCATATCTGTTTCTCATTAGCTGTATTTATTTATTCATTCATTTATTTATGGATTACTTTTATCTATCCATTAATTTAAATATAAAGAACAAAATGGTATGTGGCACATACAAAAAGCCTCACTGGCAATATGTTACAACCACATACTGTATATATATATATATATATATATATATATAT
>CM067486.1:3243993-3272761 GCA_034552555.1 Semaprochilodus insignis
CCAAGATGGACGGTTTGTTATCACGTGTCACATGTCCAGAAGGCCTGGTGTCACTCCACCTCCACCCCTGCAGGATCTGCAGGAACTGTGTGAGGGTATTCAAGCTCCGTTGGATGGATTATCACAGGACACCATTAGGAACCTCCAAAACTCCATGCAGAGATGTCTGGCATGTAGCATTAGAAAACATGGTGGTCCAGCACCATACTGAGAGACATTACTTCTGTATGTGTACCTTCCCAATAGCACTGCAATCTGACACTTCCTTCTGGGTGCAGCTATTCTTTTGATGATGGGTGGAGTTAAAGCCAAAATCAATATTTCTATTGTTGGAACCAGCCAAGCAGTTGTAGCAATAAATGTACTATATATAGTTTGAGCAAAAGTGAGAGACCATTTTGATTTCTTTAATTTCCAATTAAAATAAATGTTTCAGCATCAAGTGAAAAGCAGAAAACATATATAACAGAAAACTGCTGAGCACATTTTCAGTTGTTACTGGGTCCTTTATTACAGATTCCATTCTTTTAATTTTTGTTTTTCTAACATTTTAGTTCAAAATCTACAGATATTTTCCAAAACCTCCAAAGTTCAGTCTGGTTCAGTTGGTTGCAGTTTCTGCTTCTCACCATCAAAATAGCCCCACATACACACAATGCTGTTGTTCTGAGCACACCAGCAGCTTCTTTGTTTGATTTCCAGATATCACGTCTCACCAGGGAGGAGCTTCTTAAACAGTTACACATAGCGTTAAGCTTTCTCCTCACAGTGGAAGTATTGACAGAACCGCCTGTGGATGTTTTCAAATCTGAAGCAGGAGTGGAGCCGGGTCTTCTCCTCACTCTCAAAGACGAAAGTGCTGTTTGTCTGACGGGGAAGGTCTTAGGCTATGTTCACATTACCAGGCTGAAGTGACACAGACCTGATTTGTCTCTGCTGTGTGGACACGCCAAATCTGATCTTTTCAAATCTCCAGTGATGGAGAGCTGAGAGCTGATCAGAGCTAATTATCTTGACAGTTTAGTTTACTGTTCATGACATAGATGTGCGCATCAGTTCAGGATGCCAGTTCGTTCACATTACTGGCAGATCTGATTCACTTACCTAGGGCAATGTGAGCCATCATGTTAGCAAGATCAGATCTGAGCAATGAGGCTTGTAATGTGAACGAGGTCTTAGTGGTGTACCAGGTCTTGTAGGTGATTACTAGGGGTCTTTGAACTTTGTACTAAAGGGCGGTTTTGACTGGAAATTAGAGGATGGTCTTTGACTTTTGCACAGTATTGATTGCACAGTACATGGGAGTATGATGTGTGAGCTCTGGATGAACTGACATTATCTCTGATCTATTAATTTACAACTCATTATATTATTCTTGCACATGATCTCTTTAATAGGTATCCGTGAAATAAACAAATGCACCCCAATTAATTTTATTTTATCTTTCTGATTGTATGTATAAACGCATGAGCCGCTATCTGTTAACTACGTCCTAACACCAATGGCAGCTTGGATGACAGACTGTCTCACAGAGCTGTGGCCACTTGTCTTTTTAATTAAAGTCCTTCGCTTCAGGAAATAATGGCAAAGACTGAAACCAGCTGTTCGCCAGTCCAAAGCCAAACATTAGTCTACTAAAAAAACAAAGAAGGAAATGACATCAGAGGGGAGTTACATGGATTTTTCAAAAAGTATGCATCAATAAATGGTGTAAATAAAGCCATTCAGAGTGGTGTGGTGTGTTAATGGCCCTTAAAGCTAACTCATGTAATAGCTGACAAATGTCTGGCGTCAGGCCTGTATATAAGCATCAGGAACGAGGAATGGGACATACAGTGTGACATAATCAAAGTACAGTGATGTGGCACCTGGGACGTCCCATGATACCCTGGTGAAAAGTCTAGCATGTCAGAATTGCTTGCCTAGTTTGACAGATCCTACGACGTGTTCCTTGAAGTTGACCAATAGGTGGGCAGTGTGCTCTCTGGTGCATGTGTGTAAGCATGGTGAAGAGAACAAGGGATGCTGCTGTTGCAGCTGTCAGGTGGATGAACAACGACACAGAGGAAGCGTTTGTTGAGCTGTGGTAACAACACCCCTTCCTCTTTGAGCCTCCCCCAAATGAGAACCATGATTGAGTCCTCAAAGATAAATATTATCAATACTATCTGAAAATCACATCAAATCAGATCGGACTGAATCCAGCTGGAAGGGAGAAGGCAAACAGTTGAACTCACCTTGCCATAGATATCATGCACTGAGATATGGACAAAGACAGACCCCTCTGTCATCCCCTCCAGATACACATGCCTGTAACCTGTAATAGAACAGAGAGAGAGAGAGAGCAAAGATTTGGACTGTGTGATGGTGAGATGGGTATTTAGTCAGAGCATGAAACAGATGGATTTGGACCAGTTTTCACAGGCTTAGCTCTGAATTGGACTAAAAAGCATTTTCAGTGAAGAATACTCATTGCCAGTATCATTAAGATGTGGCTTAATCTGAATCCGGATCACCAGCCCAAGGACGCAGCATAGAGGATTATTTCCAGCATAGCTTTTTGTCCTGTGGAAGTCTATTTGATTGGATGTGATATGGTTCATTGAAATGTACAGAGTTTGATTCTTTACAATGGTGGTGATGGGAACCACGGGCTGTGATGCCATAACACGTATTTTAGATGCTATCCAAAACCCCCCACTGAACCAGCGCATGGTCTTCTGAGTTTTACATGTTCATAAGTTGATGATGGTAAAACAGTGGTAAACCTATGTTGTCTTACAACAACCTTCATGTACCTCTCTGGCAGTAATGGCTTTTCAAATATACATTTTAAGCCAAAACTCTCCAGATGTCTGGTTCCCATCACCACCACTGTGAATGGGGCATTTTATATATAACTATATTTGTTTACTTCATAACTTCTTAACTATGCAGTTCTTGCTGAATAAATCAGTCGACCAGTGGTCTAGATGTACTGATGATGCCCATGACATTCTCAGAAGAGTCTGCTTTGACATGTTTACCACAATATTCATAACATATAGTCATAAGTTGCCGGGACAGAAAATGAGTCACCTTTCGTGTTTAAGGTGGTAGTAACTTCAGGTTCCTGCAGATGGCGCTGCACGAGGATGATGGGGCTATAAATGCCTGCGGGGTGTGAGTGACGGGATCCATAGATTGAGAAGAGGTGCTACAGTGCAGGGAATGTCTCATTCCATGTGTGGAAAATGGCTCCAAAGCAGATGTAAATGATTGGATAAAAGGAGTGACTGTATTTGGGCGTGCCAAAGACCATAGTGTGAAGGAAGTAGTTGAATCTGCGGGTGTATGGAAGTTTACGGTCATACGGGTCTACCAGCAGTGGCTAAAATCCCAGTCTACAGGGAATTCTACTCAGAATTGTGCCAGGGAAGGCATCCACCAAATCTGGCCCAACTGCACAATTCTTTGAAGCAAGAGTGTCTGAACATTGATGTGGTCCACATCCAGAAACTTGTCCAGTCCATGCCAAATCCAGTCACAGCTGTTATTGGTGCTCATGGAGGTGTTACACACTATTAGGTACGTTTCAGTCACAGGTGACCACTTTTTTGTCCGGTGAGCTTATTTGCTATATTTGCATGTCTGCTGTACCATCCAGAAGGGGCTTACCGGGCATGAGGCTGCTGAAGGCCACCGTTCTCTGGCCCACAAAATCCCGGCCGATAGGGTCATGGTCCCACACCAGGAAGCGAATCAGAGCAATCTCAGGCATGTGTAAGGTGAAAGACAGTGTTTCCTCCCACACTGGGTTAAAGCCTGCATTAGCAACCAGCACGTTAGCAAAATCCAGACACACAAACCCACCAACAGTCAGTCAGGCACACATTTTGCAAGATAGGACTGAAGCCAGGAAGCCATATTTTACTGACATATGCCGTGTTTGAACGATGTCACAAAGAATATTCATGCACATGAATACGTACATGCACATGAATAATCCCCGGCAGTAAACAGCAAAAAGTTCCTACCATTATCATCCACAACCCGTGTCTGTTCTTTACAGCAGTCCACTGGAAGACCGATGATTTCCACCTCCACAAATGGATCAATAATCTAGAATAAAACATTGAGGCACTGAGATTTAGTCACTTCTTATGGACACAATCCCAAATTACAAAACTCAGTTCTCCAAAATCTCTGATATCTCCTCACCGGCTTCCTTTAAAAGCTAAAAGGAAAGGGTGCATATCATAGGAAACCTAATTTCTCTTGATTTGATTTTTTTAAGTAATATGTAAACACTTGGAAAGCTTCTGTAATGTCATAGGAACCAATGCATTTACATCAAATCAAATCAGTGAGGCCAATCATTCTCTGGGTAGAGAGTTTTTGAGCCATTTTGTGACATTTATGATTTTCACACAGAGGAATTTGTATTCCGCACTTAACCCATCCGTGAAGTGAAACACACACACACAGGGGCAGTGAGCACACTTGCCCGGAGCGGTGGGCAGCCCTATCCACGGCACCCGGGGAGCAGTTGGGGGTTAGGGGCCTTGCTCAAGGGCACCTCAGTCGTTACTGTCGGTTCAGGGAATCGAACCGGCAACCCTCCAGTCGCAAGGCTGGTTCCCTAACCTCCAGCCCACGACTGCCCCACATATCCACATATTCAGCCTACATCAGCTTACCTTTGTAATGTTTACCATGTCTTTACTATAGTTACTTATGCCTTTTCACTTTTACTGATTTGAATTAAGGGTAATGTCATTTGTGAGCTGACCTCTCCTCGATCACCCAGCATGGAGTCAGGAGGCTTAGGGAGCTGTTGCCCACTGATGATTTTCAGTACCAGCTGCTTCTTAGGATAGGCAGGGAGAGGATCGTCACTGTACGGGTTGAAGGAACCTGCAGTGGAGCAATGCACAAGAATATCTGTATCAGTCTTAAAGCCACTTTGGTGAAATGAATGGGAAGAAGAATCATGACTGGGAACAAACTGGATATCTAGTGAAAACTGCAGAACTGTTTATATAGGGAAATATAATAACTTATGCATGTAATGCTGTGTAAAAGGACAACAAATTGAAAACACAAAGCATGTAAAATATCGTCACTGTGTACAAATAAACGAGTAATTCCAAAATAGCAACTTTACAGAAGGGGGACAAACATGTTTTTACTTTTTATGTAAGTTAATGTTAAAGATATTTCATTTCAAGCTATTTTGGAGCATTTTAATTGGTTCATTCATCATGAAACAATCACACACAGTAAAGGGCAGATGTTTTTCTCAAAGTATGCAAAAATTAAAAAGCAGCAGAAATGGAGATATTGTCTGTTTTTTGGACAATGATGAAAATCTTTCCATAGTTCAGCCAAAATGTCAAAAGTGAATGTGTAACTTACAATATAACTGAAAGCATGTTGACTCAACTTTTCATCTATTAAAATAAAACGTGTGAGACGGTGGTTCTCGCTTTTTGCTGGAAATGAGATCAAGTAAAGTGTTTTAATACGTTTTATCACACAAGTCAATTTATATAAAAAACTGAAAATGAAACTTGAAAATTAAACATTTTTTATTTTCATTTATAAAAATTCATTTCTATTAAAATGAATAGAAACCTAGCCAGTGAATGAAAGCTTGATAAGACTAATTTGTATTCTTAGTTAGTAGGGGTGTAACAATATGACATATCACTGCATCTTGCATCATAATGTATTGCATTGTATTATATTGTACTGCACTGTATGGTCAACATCATTATGTAAATTCAAAAGCATGAATCATATTTACAATAACTCTTTCTGTCACTTTCGGCTCCGGCTAAGAGCGACCTGAATATCCGTTTCAGCTTTGGTCAGCGATGGTCGTTTGGGTTCACCACTTCAGTCAAACTGAGGATGAATCTTGTGAATGGTTTCACCTCTATAGGTCAGCAGTTCCTTTAATCATGCATGTCCATACCTTTACACATAGGCGGTGGTTTCAGGACGTAGCCAATCCCTCCATTCACCAGAAACTTCGCCCTGTTCAACTGCATCATACGCCCCTCCGTCTGATAGTTCAGAGCCACTGGAAAAAACACAAAGTCCAGGTTCATTCATTCGTTCATTCATTCGTTCATTGATCCAGTTTATTCATTTAACTGCATGGCCTTAAATGACCTACAAGGGCAATATACTGCAGGGCTTCATTTCTAATGGCCGTGAGGGTGAATATGTAAACAGATATACAATCATAGAAGAGAAAACAGAGGTAAACAAGGCCAGACGAGGAGACTGAGAACTCAGCTGCTGTTCCGCTAAGTCCAATTTACACTGATTTATTACTCCAGCAGAACAGAATGGACACACCCGCCTGCTTATATTCTCTCTCTCTCTCTCTTTCATTTGATCAGTCCCTCATCCTCTCTTTCTCCCTACCAGATTCAGCAGGTCTCTTAATGTAACTCTCACTCTCTCCTTCTCTCACTCATTCTCTCCCATCCTCTCTTTCTCTTCCCCTCTATTCGCCCTCTTCCTCTTTCTCTTTCATTCTCTTTCTCTCTTCCTCTCCATCTCTTACACCCCTCTTTTTCGTATCCGCTCTCTCTCTCTCAGCCTTTTCTGTATTCTAGCCTTTTTCTCTCCCTCTCCATTTCTCTCTCTCCATCTGCATCTTTCTTTCTTTTCTCTCTCACTTTCTCTTTATCTGTCTGCCAGTCTCTCTTTCTTTCTCATTCTCTCTCTCTCCCTCTCCCTCTTTTTTCTTTTCTTTCTCCCCGTCTTGTGTTATTTATCTCCTCTCTCCCACTTTTCTCTCTCTTCTCTTTTTCTCTTGTTCGTTCCTCTCTGTCCCTCTATCTCTGTTCTTAGCTCCTTTTCCCCTTTTTGTCTGTCTTTATCTCACTTTCTATCACTCTTTCTTTTTTCCCATTTTCTCTTCTTCTCTCTCTTCCTTTCTTTCTCTGTATCTCCTTCTCTCTCCCCCTTTTCTCTCTTTCTCTCTGCTCCATCTTTCTCTTCTTCTCTCTTCCGCTTTCTTTCTCTGTATCTCCTTTTCTCACCACCTTTTCTCACCACCTTTTCCTCCTCTCTCTCAGCCCTTTATGTATTCCACTCGGTGTAATGAAGTGTAATGATCACAGATATTAGTCTGAGAGCGCACGGAGAGATGGAAGAGAGAAACAGTGTGTTCTGTAGTGGCCTTGTAGTGTACGTGTGTCCATCTGTCTGGACCCACATCCATCAGTCTGGACTGTGTCTCAAACTGAAGCTTTGTGTTCAGGGGCACGTATGAACAGTAAAGTGCATTAACGTGTGAATGCTCAGGACCAGATGGTGCCTGTGTGGAGAGGACGGCATATGGCATCAAAAGCTGCAACATCCTAAACACAGACCCAGGGGTCAGAAGGTCACTCCCGGTGTGCTCAGAGGAAAACGTGGCTAATCAGATACTGCATCTGTGCAAAACGAGCCATTAAAGACATCCGATCAGCAGGACAGCAGGAGCTTCAGAGCCTTATAGAACAGCAGAGAAGAGCAGCCGCTCACTGCTGCTCAGTATCAGTGATTATGATGGAATGTGAGTAATAATCCATCTGCAGTATCAATCATAAATTAGAAACCAATATTGTTAATGATGGAAAGAATAAAGCTGATTAATCTGCAAGATGTTTCTAATATGCTAATCCTGTAACTTCACAGGCTTCAATTCATTCAGATTTCAATTTCAATGAAGTGCGAATCTTAAATAAACAGATAGATAGATAGATAGATAGATAGATAGATAGATAGATAGATAGATAGATAGATAGATCTAGATTGTTCTAGGGTTAATTTTATGGAACTACTGCACAATTTAAATTAGTAAATGTATAATTCATAGCAGTTGCTGAATTATTTATAGTGTTTATTGTTTAATAGTTACATAATAATTTACAGAAATGACTAAACAATGAATAGTACTTAATAATAATCTCACTTGACCAAAAAAACTAGTCTTTTGTGACTGAGATGAATCTAATGGACTGGACAACTTTCTGAACGTTCAGGCACTCTTGCATCAAAGAATTGCACAAATGGCCAGATTTGGTGGATGCCTTCCCTGGTACAATTCCAAGGAGAATTTCCTGTAGACTGGGATTTTAGCCACTGCTGGTAGACCCGTATGACCGTACGCTTCCATACACCTGCAGATTCAGCTACTTCCTTCAATCACTCCTTTTAGCCAATCATTAACATCTGCTTTGGAGCCATTTTCCACACATGGAACAAGACATTCACTGCACTGTACCACCTCTTCTCAATCTATGGAGACTGTCACTCACACCCCGCAGGTATTTATAGCCCCATCATCCTCATTCAGTGCCATCTGCAGAAGCCTGAATTTACTACCACCTTAAACACACAATGTGACTAATTTTTTGACTGGCGAGCTTATGTAATAATGCGTAGCACTAATTAATAGACAGTAGTTACTGAATAATTAAGAGTAATTACTTAATAATGAGCCACTGTGTCTTCAAAAGCACAAGATGCACTGTCTTTCTTTAGAGAGGGGCTTGCATTGCATCCCTGAAGGCTGCTTGTCTGTCTCTTGTTAATCAATAACTGTGTGGTAATTTTCAAGCAGCTGTGCTAGCTAGCTGTCAGCTCGACATGCAGACAGCTTTAAAAGGTGATGCCGCTGCCAGCAAAAGCTATTTAAATGTAGTTTATGTCAAGATCATTTTGATCCATGAAATCATACAGCTCAGGATGCTCTGCCTGTAACAATCCCGCCTTCATTACAACTGTCATTGAAGGCCTGTCTCTCTTTTGTTCCCACTGGTCAGCAAAGAAACCAAGTCACGGCTCCACGTCCTCACCCAGCTGGCTGCCCACATTCCAGTAGTTCTGTGGGTTGAAGTTGCTGGAGTCGATGCGGTAGGCAGAGGGGTAAATGCGTGAGAGCTGCCGCTGGTTGAACGTCAGGAACCGCTCGGCACGGTGGTGCACAAGCTGCTGCGCACGCGTCTCGCTGAACGACAGAACGTTCACCACAGAACCTGGAGAAAGAAAGTGTGGAAAAAGAGGAGACTGAATGAAGAACAAGAGAATAGAGACAGTTTCTCAGAGCCTAATTAAGTGTACCTAAAAGGCTTTTCAATGGTGGGTCACCTTTAGGCCTTTCAGGCAGGTCTTATGGAGGTTTCCTATATGGTCACTGCCCATAGAACAGCATGTCCACATCTCCGTTTTTGTTGATTTTAACTTTTATGCATCATTTGAACACAGCAACTGCTGTTTACATTGTGTCTAAATTTCATGATGAATGGACCAACAGAATTGGCCCAAAATCGGTTGGAGAAAAGTCTGGTTCCATTGACTTACATTCAAATTAAATTAGGTTTTTGGCCTCTCCTGTAAAGCTGCCATTTTGGAGATACTAGTTCTTCTTTGGACGGCGACGATGTGGTTGTTCTGTTTTTGTCTTTGTTGGACAATGAAAGACAGATATTCAGACTTGAACCAGTCAACACTTTATGTAAATCAAATGTAAATATATTTCATTGTGTAAATGATTATGTAATTATGCAATTGCATTTAACTAGTGTAGCAAAATGGCACCAATAGCACTTCACACCTAAAGGTTAATGCATTTCTCTGAAGCACCAGTATCCTTTCATTTGCAAAGCTCTTATCTGTCAGCTACCTCCACTCTGTCATAATAACGCACCCAATAATACACTGAAACCAGACAAGGTCGTTTAACACCATTCAAGGGCTGATGAGGCCATTGTCAAAAATGACATCTGTTTATAGTGGTATTGTTTTATTACTGAACATTTAAGCAATAAAACACAAGAGGGAGTGTCACGAATGCTCCTCACGATAACCCAGAACCTTGAATATTTCATTGCTTTTATACTACGGTTGCAAAATTAAACAAATTGGGTACATTGTATAAAGTGGATTGATGAACACTGTAGCAGATGTGTGTTACTATGCGTATCCAGTTTCCCCTTCCCTTTGTAGTCTGTTGTAGCTCCTTGTGCATGTAAACGGTCTGCAAAGTTATAAAGCCTAAAGTACACACCAGAGAGAGAAGCTCTCTCCCACAGAAACCTCTTTTCACAGCTGCCTGAAATAGACCATTGGAATTCCAGCCCTTTACTCTGTTACAAGATGACATCATCTCATAACACAGTCCTTATTCCCCGCCTCCTGGCAAGCTTGGAATGCTCTCACACAACACAGAGAGAGCTAAAACTGTGAAAACTGACCGTATCCTCTCCAGTCTAGCTTACAAAGGTGGATCGACCAGCTTGTTCTACTGGACTTTCAGGATCGGACTCTGGTGTGTGGGGGCGGAGCTTGTAGCAGGATGCCACGTTTGTAGTAGTTGGCCAAGCAACATAGAGTGGGCGAACTGATCAATCACAGCACACAGGGCTTATCGGGAGGAGGGGCTTAAAGACACAGGAGCTTTAACAGAGCGTTTCAGATGGAGGGTGAAAACAGATATACAGTATGAGACCAATGTGTATGTCGGTGTGCGTGTGTGTGAGGTAATCTCACCATCATCCAGGCATTCCTGAGACACCACAGAGTTGGTAAAGATGACCAGATCAGATAGATCTCTGCTCAGCTTCATTGTCCTCCTCCTCCCCCCACTCCTACACACACACACACACACACAATCACATACAAATAATGCATCTCGTCATAAGACATATCAAGCATCATCAAAAACTGCCCTCTCATGTGGGCGTATGTGCACATGGACTCACCACACACGTACACAGAAACATAGGCAAACAACAGGACACAGAACAGACGGAGTGACCAACATCAAAGACACAGCTTAGTCACACACACACACACACACACAGACATACTGCAGGGTTTGATGACCACAGAGGGAGAAAGAGAGAAAGAGGGAGAAGAGAAAAGAGAGAGAGAGAGACAGAAGGAGAGACGGAGACAGAAGGAGGGGGAGAGATGAGAGAGAGAGAGATGAGAGACACACACACAGACAAGGGAATGATAGGATAGGGAGAGATAAGAGAAACAGAGAAAGAGTGACAGAGACAGAGAGAGAGAGCGAGAAAGAGAGAAAGCAAGATAGACAGAGAAGGAGAGAGAAATGAGAGAGAGATGTGTCAGAAAGAGAGAGGGACAGTGAATGAGAGAGATAGAGATGAGAGAGTGAGAGATGAGAGAGAGAGAGACAAACAGACAGAGAGAGGGAGAGATGTGCCCTCTGGAGACCTTGCCGTTTGTATTTGGTGTTGCAGCAGTCGAGGCTGCCAAGTCTGAGAGGTCTTGACGCTGCTGATACATTCGGCAGCAGCTCCAAAAGCATTGAAGGTTTTACACCATCATATATGTCCTTGTTCGACATCAGCAGACATCAGAGACGGACAGAAATCCCGTCAGCTGTGCTTCAGAATTACAAACGACTCACGGCTTTCATTACAAATGGCTTACCTCGTTTAGCTAATGTCACCATTAAGCATATAAACCATAGCAAAAATCTCATTAGCATCATAAAACATCAACATAACACATCAACATAATACACTAACTAACTCGCACTTCATGTCCATTAGTTCCTCTAATGGCTAACTAACTTACTGTTATTGTTATAGGAATTTATTTATTTATTTATTCTACACTATTTTGTGTTATGAATGAACCAATGGCATAATTTTAATTTTAATTTTAATTTTAATTTTAATTTTAATTTTAATTTTAATTTTAATTTTAATTTTTTCTTTTTATGGCCTGAACTGAGGGGATATCTTAGTTTGCCACTGAACACAAGGGTAGAAATGAAATGAAACATTTAAAACATGTTTGGGCGTTTTTTAGTTTTCTTATTATTTCAGAGATTTCCTTTTTTCCTAAGACATTCTTCCTCTGTTTTCTTCGAAGGACATGTGTCACATGACTCATCTTCTAAATTAGCCTGTTAGTCTAATACTAATTCAGTTTGTGCCATGTTTCTCTCTTGCTTAGATATTTCTTCTTCCTCTCTCTTCCATAACTCCCTCCCTCCCAGCCTTCCCTAAATCTTCTTATTTTGACCTACGAGCAAAAGAATAGCTGCCTCCCACTCACTGTAAAGACCTACGGCACTCCCAGCCAGTCTGGGCTGGAGATCAAACAGGCACACTGGGGGGAAAAAATATTACGATGCAATAAATTACGTGAGCTGAAACCTTATTTTTATTAGATGGGCTACTGTATGGCACTTGGAGAAGGCAAGGTGAACAACAAACATGGTTTCACACATTCAATGAACCATAAGAATCTATAACCACATTCATAATATAGTATTCTAAACATGACTATATATATATATGGCTATAATACATATATATATAGACCTACTTTGAATTTTTTTAACATACATAATACCCATGAATAATAACATTACAATCTGCTATGATTTCTTGGTTACACTCTTTTTCAGCTCTGCTATATAGTGTGGATATTGCCAAGCCATAAACATATCATGGCAGATGTAACACATGGTGTGATCAGATACATCGATAATACAGATACATCGTGTCAGCTTTATGGTCTCGTGGCTGAGCTGCTGGTTCTCCTAGGCCCTACTACATCACACTAATATCACTTACAGTTGTCTGGGGCAGACCTAGCAGGGCAGAAACTGACTTGTGGTAAAGGTATATTTCGATGACAGCGCCAGGTATAAAGTCACTGAGGTTTTCATCTTTCATCATGTTATGAAAACCTTTTGTAATGCATCATGTTCTCAGTTTACAAGGCTTTATAAACCTGGCTCTAAAACCTATTTATAGCCCCATTTAGAATGCCTTTTTGATCATTTATTATGAATCATACATAGAAAGTATCGCCATGCATTATCTTGGGCAGTTATGACTACAGTGTCATATCAAAGACCAATCAAAGAGGTGTGTTTTTGCGGTGGGAGCAAATCAGAGCGAACCTGTTAAACTGTCCTCCCGCCTCTTTTCCGGACGCCTCTTGCTGTCCGTCCTCATCCGTGTCGACGCTCTGACATTTCAGTCTCGATTTGGAGTGCCTCTGTGGAAGAGCACACACACGTGCATGCATAAATCTCTTTGCAGAGAACAGACAGAATCGTTTCATGTGCTAAAATGAATCAGGAGTATGAAAGGCTTTTAGTAGAATTCAGACGTACAGCTTAAGCATGTAGGCATGTGTGCATGGGTAGTTGTGTAAAGGCATATAAAGTGATCGCATACTCACAATTGCCACCCCACCAACCCCCAAACACCAGGGATCCGACAAAACCATGCATTGTAAAAAGAGGATTTGATTTAAGGACTGGACTAGTTTGATACTGCAGTTACTGGAGAAAATGATAACATCATGAAAATGATAAAGTCATTGGTTTGGATATTTTTGGAGCATCTGGCAACCCTGGCACCTGGCAATACTATGAAAGTTTGAGACAAACGCAGCTGTAATGTAATTGAACTGTCTCTGTTGGTGCATATTTTGGGGCATAGTATAAACTTCTATTACTTGTTAGCTTCATAGTTTCATGAAGGGGCAGACCCAGGGGTGGGGCCAGAGGGGCACTGGCCCCAGAAAAAAAATAATCTGGCTAGCTATTTTTATTGCAAGTGGCAATTGCCGGGGCTCCACACCTTATGGAGAAATCAGCTTTTAGCAGTTTCTTTAGAATTACTTTTATTAATAATCACTGGGGAAATTTTGTACAAACTGAGCTTTTTGACCATGGTATGGTAAACAATAGGGTTGTTTTCAATAATTCAATAAGTTCAATAATCAAAATGTCAATTTTTGTCAATGACTTGCATAGTTGCTGAACTGGCATCTGAACACTACAGCAAGGTGTGTTGGATCTCAGTTCTCTAAGGGTGGTAGTCTTCCAGGGCCAGGACCAGGAACCCCTGTTCTACAGCAATTTTATTCTAATAGTGAACAATAATGTTTAACGTACAATCAAACAGCCTTCCTCCAAGCCTCTGGACACTGTCCTAACTTTTACTGATTACCTGTTTGCATGTTATTGGTCTTGTGATTGGTCTTGTTTTTTTTCCCCCATATCTACTGCTGAATGTAAAACACACTGAATGATGTATAAAATAAGCATATAATATGAATAACATATACAAATGTATGCAGAGATATTATGAGATTCTTTGACTTTAAAGGCATTTATTTGGCCTGTGTACAGAAAGCAAGGTCCGATTATGGCCCCAACCAAACAAAAGTCCTGGAATTGCCAGTGC
The DNA here is from genome assembly GCA_034552555.1 of Semaprochilodus insignis. Lineage (NCBI taxonomy): Eukaryota > Metazoa > Chordata > Actinopteri > Characiformes > Prochilodontidae > Semaprochilodus > Semaprochilodus insignis. The sequence continues at coordinate 3,258,228 of CM067486.1, forward strand.
TTCCAAGCAAAACAAAAGAAATAGACTTCAGGTACAAACTATGTAGTGACTGGCCAACTACACAGACAGCATTTGAGTAAAACCTTGCAGGTAAAACCGTGTAAATGTAACCTACCCTCACCATGGCATGTGTCTGGTGACAGGAATGACAAGGAAATCGCAGACAATCACACCCACACAAACCCACACAGTGTTGCTGGGAGTAGAAGAAATATCATACTACGGCTAATCTAAATGACCTCAGCACACAAAATGGCATGTAAGCTCTACTATAAAATGTGCTTAAAAGAGGCAGATCGCCACAATCAACACAAAGTCAGTGTCCTCTCCGCAGGGACGTGCCCTAAGTACAGTCTCTGTAATTTGCTAAATACAGCTGTCTGTACCCTTGAGCAGTTCAGTCAGTGAGGACAATGCAGTTTGTCTGAGAAGAAAACATTAATTGGAGCTTTTCGCTATTAACTGATTGCATCAACAGTGCAATTTTCATTAAAGCACACATCATGCTACGCTGCTACCTCCTGCAATACACTCAGTCTAGACAACTGTGTCTGGCTTGGAAACTGCTCCACCACAAGTGTCTACAGTGGGTGGTCAAGACAACCCAGACAATCGTAAGAACGGCCCTTTCACCACTAGAGGACGTTGACCACTCCAGAATCCTCAGGAGGGTCCACAAGATCATGAAGGACAAAACTCATCCTCAACACAACCTCTTCACACGCAGGTTCTACCCCAAGGCCATCAGAGCTCTGAACACCTCACTCCCTCCAACAGCCATTCTACCTTGCCTACCTCCTCTGCCACAAACAGACTGACCACCAGAACATTACAGACTGCTTAACTGCACGGACTGACCACCAGAACATTACAGACTGCTTAACTGCACAGACTGACCACCAGAATATTACAGACTGCTTAACTGCACGGACTGACCACCAGAACATTACAGACTGCTTAACTGCACAGACTGACCACCAGAACATTACAGACTGCTTAACTGCACAGATTGGCCACCAGAACATTACAGACTCCTTAACTGCACAGACTGACCACCAGAACAATACAGACTGCCTAACTGCACAGATTGGCCACCAGAACATTACAGACTGCTTGACTGCACAGACTGACCACCAGAAAATTACAGACTGCTTAACTGCACAGACTGACCAAAAGAACATTACAGACTGCTTAACTGCACAGACTGACCACCAGAACATTACAGACTGCTTAACTGCACAGACTGACCACCAAAACATTACAGACTGCTTAACTGAACCGACTGACCAAAAGAACATTACAGACTGACCACCAGAACATTACAGACTGCTTAACTGCACAGACTGACCAACAGAACATTACAGACTGCTTAACTGCACAGACTAACCACCAGAACATCACAGACTGCTTAACTGCACAGACTGACCACCAGAACATCACAGACTGCCTAACTGCACAGACTGCACTTTTTGCACATTTCCTGGTGATTCATTGTATCACTTCTATATAAGGACCAGTATCACTATGTTTATACTGCATTAAGGATACTTACTTAATACGTATACTTAAATCTATATTGCACACAATTTTGCATGCAAATCTATATTAAATCTGCTATTGCATGGTTCTGTCATTATTTGCACCAATACTGTTATTTGCATACTGTACAGTCTTATATAGCATATATTGTACATTTTCTTAATTTATATACATATAAATATATATATGTATAAATATATACATATAAATCCTTGAATCTTGAATCTGTGCACAGTAGGTTGGAAACCATGGTCCCTTCATAATGAAGCAGAGCAACTGACTGGAATACATGAGACAATCAAACCAAAAAGTCAATAAAATCTACTGGGGCAGCATGACAGACACTTGGAAGGAGCCTCACATATGAAGCTTTCCTTATCGCTTCAACCAAATTCATTGATTTGCTCAGAAAAAAGACCAACAAACAGACAAAGCCAATAAAACCACCAAAAAACAAGATGAACTGCCCATGTGCTTGGCCCCCTGTGATTGCTGCCTGTGTACAAAGCAATCATTCTCTGTGTTTATAATGCATGACTGACCTGGGGCAGTAATAACAGTGATTATCAGACATCAAGCCAACGGCAGTCTCCTGTCATCCAATAGGCCATCGATATAAACACAGTTACTCTGAATTAGATACACAATAAACCAAAATAAAAAAAAGCCGAACAGACTCTACTAGAAATGTACTGTAATAACAGCATGTACATTTCAAGTACATTATTGTTTTGTGTGCTAAATACAAGTACAAAATGTATATATTACAAGTGTAATAACTACAAGTACATTTTATCTCAGTACTATTTTAGTGTACTTAATAGAATCATACACAAGTATATATATAAGTATATTTTAATGTACTAAAAAATGTACTTTAAAATGTACTCAAGTATCTCTAAATGAATCTAAAAGGTGTCTCAAAATAGTACAGTTAAGCACAGTTAGTTCTATTTAAGCATATATTTAATAGCACTAATGATTATATTTAGCATGCGAAGTACATAGTATATGAAAATAGCACACTTTCAGCTCATTAATTATACTTTCAAGGAAGAATACTAAGTATACTGAATCCTAAATGTAATCGATCATCCAAGACAATTGTGATGGCTGAAGTTTGCATCTTTAGTTTTTTTCACTGGCAGGATTGGAACACTGGAACTCTTGCAGTTTTGGCATCAGACTCACAAGTTAGTGAGTTTTACTATTAGAATTAACATAATAATGCACATTGTCGTTGTTACTGTGCCAAATGTTTTGAGTTAGAATTTAAAGGCAGTGTGGTTCTTGGCTAATCGGCAGTGAATATGCATGCGGAGGGGAGCTGGCAGGCTCTGATCAGCATGACTGGCACTTCATTAGCAGCCGTTCCACACTTATCAATAGCGATTACTCTCACAATCCCTCAGCTGATCTCTCAGCCCTTAATGCAGACTCTGCAGAGTAGCCAGTGGGGCTAGTCTCAACTCCCACCACAAGACCATCCGTACTCATACTGTCACACTGCAACACCAGAGGGAGAGAGAGAGAGAGAGAAAGAGAGAGAGAGAGAGAGGGGGGGGAAGAATCTGAGAAGAAGAGGACAAAGGAGCCAGAATATCAATGGAAAGAAGAAATAATACCAAAAGATGACAGATAGAAGGGTCTAATTTAATTATTGTGCACTTTGTCCCACAGGTGTCATCTGCATAAGTGTGAACACTAATAGTCAAATTACAAATGTGAGAATAAATACACATCATATACAGGAAACACATCTGTGCACATTTTAATGCACAACTGCTGGTTATTTGAGTATTTAATATAGTGTTCTTATGGATTTTATAGTGTTTATTCAGAACCTTTTCAAAGGGGGAGACATTATGCAAGAATAATATTTGACAGGAAAACTGCATATTTGACTTTGCACTGGATTCACCTCAGATTCACCTAGCTTGCATCATTAAACATATACATATACCATATATAGCTGTATAAACATTTCGCTTACATGACAAATGACAGATGTTACAGTATAATTTGGACTTTGTAGGTACCAAATAATATAGTATTACAGCTAAAGTGTACTGACTAAATTATTAGTGTGGTCATAATTGAAAACTTTGAAAACATGAAACTTTTCCACACCTAATAACTACTTGCTTGCATTACTTCTACAGTTATTACATAAAATACAGGAGATATTAAATATAGGCTTTTACTGTAAGTGTATAGTATTACATTAACCCATTATATATATATATATACATATATCAGTATATATGAATGCCATTCAGCACCCTAGCAATGGCCAAGTGACATTTTACTAGAGATTTCATAGCGATAGCCAACTTAACCTTGTTTTTGCTAACTACTCGCTTGCATTACTTTTACACTTATTAAGGAAAAATATGGGAGATACTAATTACAGGCTTTTACTGTTAGTGTACAGTATTGCATTAACCCCTTAAAATCCCAGAGCCCACTGGTGGGTCTGCAGTGCTACTACACATGTCCAGTTTGCACTGCAGTCCTTGTTGTTACTGAAGAGTAAGTCTATTAAACAGGATTTTAAAGGGTTTGTTACATGTCATTTCCCAGTATCTGCCATTACTACTGTATTTGAAACTGACAGACATACAGTTACAGTAATGCTGCAGTGTTTAATCTATGCTCATGGACAAGGCATTGGCTTTTGTGCTTTTCACCTACATTTCACCTACAGCTGCACAATGGCACATGCATACCTTGCTAGTGATGAGGTTTCTTCTTACCTTCTGTTTGAGGTTGCTGATGAAGGATCGACTCTGAGACTTCTTTAAGCCACCCTCTTTGGAGTTCTGAGAATAGACACAAACACACACAAACAGCATTGGCATTATAAACATACACAAAGACAACTAAGACACCTGTTAGATCATGAGACAGCGAACTCTGTAAAAGATCATGAGACAGCGAATCGCTCATAACTGTAGCGATGCATTAATCCGTATATAACATAAAGTTTGTGGAACGTTGCTTCCTAGATCTGCAATCATAAGACATGGTGGGCCAAAGGACTATAGATGTTAACATTTCTCTTCATTTACTCTTCACTCTTCATTGAATTCTGATGGAAGAAGCTAATCTCTGCAGAGCTGTGGCTCACAGGAAAGCCAGTCTGACACTCCTGTCATAGAGAACAGAACCATACAGGTTTATTGTAATCACTGAAAATACTTGAGTAACTAGCGATTGCGCAACACTCTCTTCAATTCTTCCCAATAAGAACGAATGGGGTGAAAAACTGTCCATCCATCTACTGAAAAATGGGCTGTGTGGACGTGTTTGAGGGAGCATGCATGATGCAGGGTTATTAGAGTGACTGTACTTCTGCTCAACTGACAGACACAGACACATCTTAGGGCAGACCCCTGAGTACTAAGTCGATGCTGTTCTGACCCGCACTCGTCCTTCTGACTCCCATTCATTTCTAGTAACACCTAACAAACGGCTAGCAACAAGATTAAGCTGTGCAATCATTTTGCATTCTCTTCAGGAAATGCACTTTTCTAGTTATACTTTGTTACTATACTACACTTACACAGTGGATATACATTCAAGCATTATTGATTTTTGTTCTCTTACTCAGTGAAACTCAATGAGATTTTTTGCCAATCAATTAAACTTTTGTTTTTGAGCCCAATTCATACCCAACAGACTTTTAAAAAACGGTTCCTCATAGGTTCTTTAGTAAATCCAGTGTTTATATATAGGAATACTGACAACTCAAAGAACAATCTGAATGGTTAAAATGGCTTTTCTCTGTTATAGAAGAACCACTGCCTTTGGCTCTTTACAAAAATTGTTCTATATACAACCAGAACGGGATCCGCTATCATGATCTCCCACAACACTATTTGTACTACATAAAACTCTTATTTCTGAGATTGAATATAAAAGCAAACAGCCCACATCTATGTTAATTAGTGGGAGGGCCGACATTTAAATGCAGTCATATGCAATAGAATACTTTTACCTAACTTTTGTGTTGTTTTATGGGTCAAACTGGCCCACCATTATAAGAGCAGAGGAAGCCCCCTAAATGATCTTGCTTACAACTTGAAACATGATGACCTTTCCTAGAGTGACCCCAACATTGGAAAAAGTGTAACATCACCTTTCTTCATATTTCCATAAGCTGTGCAATATTTACTACTGCTTACTACTAATTATAATTACAAGTATTAATAATAATAATAAGAAGAAGAAGAAGAAGAAGAAGAAGAAACCTCTACTTTTGTAAAAAATAAAAAATAAAAAAAAAACAGAATTATGACAGTTGTATTATAATAAGCTGATTGGAGTCTCTGATTAAATCCAGCCTTCCTGCATGGTGAAAACAGGAAAACCTGGTTTACATAGTTTAGTATGGAACAGTTGTTTGCATCTTCATGTAAAAAAAGATTTGGGGTGTAATATGTAACTATGCTGCTTTATTATAAGGGTTTGGTGAAGGCGGGTCGTTTTGGACCCATAGCCTGAGTGTATACACAGTGTCTACACTACACAAGGGTTAAATTCCTCTGTACGTTTTGGACTCCTGCTTCACGGTAGTAGTGTTTGTCGTCTGTAGTGTTATTTTTAGTTAATTTATTAATGAAAGTTGATAAACTACTACCTAAGTGACCTCTTTATGTGCGTTATTCCATTAAAATATGATTCAAATTGGACACAGCTGATTTAGTAAATGGGGTTTTCCTGCCTGGTGTGAAAATCCATAGGGTAAATGTCTCCGCCCATTATTAATCAAGACCAGTGCAGTGCACAAGGTGGGTCACGTTATGCACTTAACGAACGTATTCTGAGCCTAAGGCCAAAAGTGAACGTGCCACTCTGACCTACTTATTCTGTTTGATAATAGAGGAGCCCCTTTTAATGACATATGATTCATATAGACACTATTTATTAAGTTTAAAGTATTTTCCAACTTCATGATGCAGAATTATAGCTACTAGTTAGGACGGTTAGTGATGGTAATAAGGACCAGACATCCGCCTGTAAATACAGCTTACAGAAAGCAGTTACACAAAATGGTTATGAATCTATTGAACACTTACTATAATAGATAGATAGATAGATAGATATTAATAGAGATCTAGCAATAAGCTGAATATATGGCTGTCTGGATGGTGTAAAACCGTTTTGGAAGATGGGCGGTGTTTGAGGGAGCGTGCGTGATGCAGGGTTATTAGAGTGACGGCCATGGACTGCAGAGACGCCTCCATGGTGTCAGGAATAAATTCAGATGAGCAGACTGTTCCCAGCAGGAACGTCATGGTGGGGAACAACAGAGCTGAAAAGAGGAACTGGAATAATCACTCCTTACTCACAGCACAGAAAGAGACGCCCTGAAACACGGATGGAGTTGGGGTATGGAGTATGTGACTGGATGCATTATATGCCAGTAACTGTGCTGTTATATATACACCTGAACACTACCTCTGAATATTACCGCACATATCTGGAAGATTTTGCACGTACTGAACACACTGTTTAGACACCTCTACACTTCTGTGTCTGTAGTTTATTCTGGATTTATTGTCAATAATGTTGATCTGAAGTGAGAGAGAAGGAGAGAAAGAGAGAGAGAGAGAATGAGAGACAAAGAGAATGACAGAGAGAGTGAATGAATGAAAATAAGAGCAAGAGAGAGAACGATTGAGAAAATTGGAAAGTGAGAACTAGGGAGAGTGAAACAGAGAAAGAGGGACAGAGGGAGAACAAGTAAGAGAACGAGAGAGATAGAAAGAAGAGAGAATAAAAGAGAGAATAAAAAGAGATAAAGAAGAAATGAGAGATTGAGAGAGTAAATGTGAAAAAGAGAAGGAGAGAAAGAGGAAGAACAAATAAGGTAATATATGTGAGAATGAGAAAGAGAAAAAAACAAATGAGAGAATGAGAGAGAGAGAAAATGAGAGAGAGAGAGAGAGAGAGAGAGAGAGAGAGAAGGTGTGTGTGTGAGAGAGAGAGAATGAGTAAGCAAAAAAGAAATTGAGAGAAAGGGAGAGAGAAGAAAGAGAGAAAGTGAGTGAGACCAAGTCAGTGAATGAAAGAAAGAGGGAATTAGAAAGAGAGGGAGCGAAAGAGAGAGAAAGAATGAGAGAATGAGAGAGGACTGCCAATGTACACCATTTGAAAATGGAAAATAACATTTTATATAGCATATAACACTATATAACATGTATATAACACGTATATAACACTATATAATAATTTATAACATGTATATAACATGTATATAACATGTATATAACATGTTTATAACACTATCTAACTATTGACAATGTGCACAAATATGAGTTAGGTAAAACAGCATAAAAGCATAAAATGTGACTCATGCAAAAGTTATGCCACTTTATATATTATTTTTATTCCAGTAAAATCTGCACATACACAGACACTGTGCACCTAAATGAGCAAACACGGCCAAATTTAAGTTTGTTACAAAACCAACCAACCAATCATTTAACGGGGGGTCTGCAAACATATGAATATGACCGTAGAGTTTACACACACCCTGATAAACAAAAACAATAATGCACGATTCATATTCCAGACACTGCACACATTAAGACCATGAAGAGCAGCAGATTAGATAACACAGGAAGAGAAAGACCCTCAGCACATTCCAGACACCTCATTAAAATTGATGTTTTGGGAGTGCCAGCTCTAATAATACGAAAGAGAGAGAAGAGGCAGGAGCAATATATGAAATGTGAGATAGTGGCGCTGCTACAGCTGTTGGGGCTCTGCAGTGTGCGGGTACGGTGTGTGGCACTCTCCAGGAACCATCTTCACTCAGAGGGCCCTCACAGGGTTTGGACATGCTTATACACTGTTCTGTTCGCTCAGTGCTTCTGACGATATAAAACTCATTCTGCTGCAAATAAATGAATTAAATGATTCTAGAAATGATTCCAAATGAGTGCTGCTACCTTTAATGGTTTCAAACATACGTTTAATTTCAGGGGGAGATGTTCTTCTAATACCCCTCCTAATTATACCCTGCCAGTGACCCCCTAATAATTATCCTTTATCATTTAGTTATTAGCGATGATAACAGTGTGTGCCATGATAAACAATGTGTCACTGTTAATAATGCAGATATGATCAATATTGATGGAAATATATTGTTGTCAAACACCTTGGGAAACTGGAGCCTAAAAGTACTCCGGATTCTGAAGTTCCTTCATCAAGCATCTCATGTTAAGCTTGCTTGGGGTAGTGGTACCTTTTAATGTGTCTGGTTTGCAGTAGCTACAGCACAGCAGATTGTGTTGGCAGTCGGGATTGCACAGACTAGTCGACTTGCTGACTTTAATCCTAATGCTTGATGCAAATTAGTCCTTGATCATTTGATTATAAATCTAACAACATGGACACCTCAGAAAAAACAACAGGTGAGGAGCCTGCTGATTTCGGGCTCTGGTTCCCTGAAGGCTAGCAATGTAAGCAAAGGAAAGGGCATGTCATACTCTACTGACCTCTGGAGTTTGACTCTGTTCAATCATTAGCAGCCTCAAAGATCAGATATTGAACACTGTTATCTCTGTTTTGCTGGAGACTACAACCAGGGACACAAGGACACAAACAAAGCAATCCGGTCCAGGGCTTGTTGGACAGGGCACATACAAATTTGCGGGATTCTGGGGTCCGTGTTGGATAGCAAAGTGGTCCAGGGCTTGTTGGACAGGGCACATACATATTTGCGGGATTCTGGGGTCCGTGTTGGCTATCAATGTGGCCCAGGGCTTGTTGGACAGGGCACATACAAATTTGCGGGATTCTGGAGTCCATGTTGGCTAGCAATGCTGCCCGGGGCTTGTCAGACAGGGCACATACAAATTTGAGGGATTTTGGGGTCTATGTCGGCTAGCAATGCGGTCCACGTCTTGTTGGACAGGGCACATACAAAGCAATGGCGTCCAGGGCTTGCTGGACGGGGCACATACAAATTTGCGGGATTCTGGGGTCTATGTCGGCTAGCAATGCCGTCCAGGGCTTGTTGGACAGGGCACATACAAATTTGCGGGATTCTGGGGTCTGTGTTGGCTAGCAATGCCGTCCAGGGCTTGTTGGACAGGGCACATACAAATTTGCGGGATTCTGGGGTCTATGTCGGCTAGCAATGCGGTCCACGTCTTGTTGGACAGGGCACATACAAAGTAATACCATCCAGGGCTTGCTGGACAGGGCACATACAAATTTGCGGGATTCTGGGGTCTATGTCGGCTAGCAATGCCGTCCAGGGCTTGTTGGACAGGGCACATACAAATTTGCGGGATTCTGGGGTCTGTTTTGGCTAGCAATGCCGTCCAGGGCTTGTTGGACAGGGCACATACAAATTTGCGGGATTCTGGGGTCTATGTCGGCTAGCAATGCCGTCCAGGGCTTGTTGGACAGGGCACATACAAATTTGCAGGATTCTGGGGTCTGTGTTGGCTAGCAATGCGACCTGGGGCTTGTTAAACAGGGCACATACAAATTAGCGGGATTTTGGAGTCTGTGTTGGCTAGCAATGCCGTCCAGGGCTTGTTGGACAGGGCACATTCTAGAATACCAATTAAGAACTATTTGCCATTTGTGCTTGCACACAGAGTAACTTGCTTTTAACCCATCCATGCAGTGAAACCCCCACATATATTTACAGCATTCAGCTGACACTTAAAAGGCTGTTTTACAGGTAGGCCCAAAGACTCTTATTGGTGTAGCACAGCATAGTCACCCAGAGTGGGAACCGAACCCCAGTCTCCCAATTGGGGTGATAGCAAACTGGCAGGAAGTGGACGCCACACCAACCACAGACAACTGTGCACACACACTAGGGGGCAGCAAGCACACTTGCCTAGAGTGTTAGTCCCAGTAAGCAGTTGGGGGTTAGATGCCTTTCTCAAGGGCACATCAGTCGTGTCCTGTTGGCTCAGGGGAATGAACCGGCACCCATCTGATCACAGGGCTGGTTCCCTAACCTTCAGCTGAAGACTGACCTAGGGAGTTTAAGATTTATTACAGCCCTTTAGAGCTGCTTGTTGCAAAGCATTTCCTCTGTGCTGTTAATTCTTATCTTATGGTTTTATTCTTATTGTTTCTAGCAAAAGAAGCTAAAGTTCCAAAGAAGGTCCTTTTCAACCCCACCAAAGTTTAAGCCAAAGTTAAGCTCTTTGTTGGATGTATTGGGTGTGTGTGTGTGTGTGTGTGGTACCTTGCGCAAGTTTTTGTGGAGGCCCTCGTGTGTGGCTCGGAGCAGCGCTCGGATAGAGAAGCTGTCCGTATCTTCTTTATCGCCGATCTGAGACTCCCTTAAGAGAGAATCCAGCTTCTTCCTGATGTGAGACTCAACCAGGTGCTGTGTGGGCCCATTAGACTGAGCAGAGACAGAGAGAGGAGAGGGAAATGAGGTTTACTTCTACAACAGATCACAAAATTAATAGCCAACAGCCTTTTGTTGTAGTTATGGTCTCGGAACCTAATATAATTCATGAAACTTGACTTGGATGCTCCAGTTTTTGGTAGATAAGTTAGCCAGCTTGCTTACTGTGAGGTTGGCTGGTTGACTAACTGCAACTGCACAAACATAGTTAGTTATCTAGTGTAACTGTAGCTTTCATTTTCTCCTTAAGACCTAAACCTAGAACTAAACCTGGTCCTGGTTGTTTAAGTCTTAAGTCTTACAAAACACTTCACATTTCCAAACTCTAATATGATTGTTCACTACTGTAAACATGGCCATCTGAACCACAGGTGATTCATTGACCGTATCCATAATATCGGAAAACAGCAGTGAAATAGCCCTAAGCCCAGGCTTGAATGTCTCTGCCATTGGACTCTATATCTTTTTAGAAGCTTGACACTGCTGCTACCTTAGTTTCTAAAGCTTCTATCCACAGTTAAAAATATCATTTGTTTAATGACCTCCTACAGAGCTAAATTTACTCCTCACAGAGTGAAATCAGTATCTGCTCCACAGGGGATTATTCAACACGGCCGTTTCTCCTGTGTGACGAATTTATGTAGATACAACATAACAGGGGTCTTTTATAAGAAGAGATGAATGAACACAGATGAGCTAAAACATATTAGACCACACGGATCTGGTGCAGTGACAAAAAGAATCAATCGCTAAGATTACATGTTAAAGTAAAGTGTGACATAGTTACACTGGGACATATAACAGTTTTAGGAATTAATGATTTCAGAATATTAATATGCGGTCTATCATTATCCCACTTTTGACTTTTGTAGGTCCCATCAGTTCCATCATGTTCCATTCAAATTCCCCAAATTCGATGGACCAAATCCTCTAAATTCAAAACACTCTTGCCATCATGCACAATCCAGTTCAAGTCCTCCAAATTCCCTGTACCAGTGTCATGCTGCACCACCCTGTCATAAAAATGTTATTACTGTTCTAATTTCATTAATCTAATTATTAGATCTTTATGAACTATTACTGGGGTTTCTAAACATGCTTACAAACCAGTATAACCAAGTTACAATCAAATATAAGCACTGTTTTAAATGCTTATTAATATGGGCTTCACCACAAAAAACAATATGCATGTCAAGAAGGACTGAAATGGATGCAGCAAATGAGGCATGCACATAAAGCAGGAACGTTAGCGTCAGGAACAGGCAGATGTTGACAAAGAGGCTTGAACATAGTGTAGCCTACAACCCTAAAGGCTTCCATTACTGCACCCCTGGGGGTTATTTAAAATCAGAATGTGTTTTTTAAGCAGAGGGGGGTTTATGCCAGAGGAGAAATGGCTTTTCCGAAAGAAAGGTCGGGGCCGGGGGGGCGGAGCGGAGGGGGCCAAGGGTTTAGGGTTGACTGGTGATAGTGTTTTCCACACACACACAAGGGGCACACTGGGGGACTGTCCACTGATCGATGGAGCCTCTGCTAAAGACGGGCAGGATCTGCCCACAGGCAGCCCATACAGAGAGCAAGGACGAGTCCATCTGAAGTAGCTGACCGCAGAGAGCAAGGTGACACAGCTTGGGGAAAGAAAAAACCTTCTTATCTACTTATGTCAGAGAGTCTAAGCGAGTATCCTCCATCAAATACAGGGATACTCTCTGTTCTAACAACACCAAAGACGTGAGGCTGTACAGTTGTTTGCCAGACTTGCTCGCCCTGGTCAAATTATTATTATTATTAAGTTTGTTTGTTGATTTCTACCCAAATCTGCACACCGCACAGGGGTGTTCAAACATTTGCATATCCAGATGAGTCACAGTACCAATTGTTTGGGACTGACGGTAGGGATCACGTGTGCTGCAGACCCCCTTAGCCCACGGGTTCCATTCCAGTTTGCACACCTAATATTTAACCATTTGGTGCATTTCCATTACAAGTGAACGGGTTTGGAAGCTGAAAAAGTTTGTTCCCAGCTGAAACCAAAGCATAGTAGGTTCTTCAGCACAAACCGTGATGACATCCGTTGGCATGTCAGATGTTGAGGAAAGAGAATGCAACAATGGTGACACCCAGTGATCTGTTGAAGAGCCTCTTCTATGTCTTCTCATCTCCAGTAGTTGATCTGTACTTGCTTTCTGGATATAAACAAACATCTGGAATAACAGCACAAACTCAGCTCGCAGCTATACGCTCCGCCGTCTTGGTACTACTGTTTACTACCACTGTGTTGACGTTGACGTAGAATCCTTTGACGTTCCTTGGTTCCAATAAAAACTGGTTCAAGTGCAGGCTGGTTCCCTGAATAGCACCAGGGTTCTAGAAAGCCTAAACAGAACCAGTTCAAGAACCAGGGTTCTTCAGGTCGAAAAAAGGGCTACATGATGCCCTTGTGGACCCCAGTTGTCAACAAGGCACTGTGCAGGCTGGTGGTGGTTCCATATTGGTGTGGGGTGTGTTCTTATGGCGTGGGTTAGGTCCACTGGTCCACCTAGGCACGTCATTTTTTTAGTCTTTCAAATTGTCCAGAAATGGTTCAAGGAGTGTTCAGACAAATGGTGTAGCCTGCAACATGAGCCCAGTTGAGGCATCCACTGTCATGACTCGTTCAAACACCAATAATTCACGTCGCCTAGCCACGAGCACGCTGGCCAGTGTTCAACCCCACTCACAAGTTAACACCTCACAACACGTGCAGGCGTTCCCATTGACTTTTGGTCTGCCAGTGTATATACTCCGTGCACATGCAGGCTCTGTTAGCACTGCTTTCTTTTATGACATTATATATTATATATCATGTTATTTTCACTGAGCTTGGTTGATTTTTTTGTGTCACTTTTATTATCATTTTATTACATTTTCTTTTATACTATTTTCCTGTGTTTCTGTTATGCTGGTTAACTAACAAGCTTCTGACCTTCTACATCACTCTGAGCTGCATTTTAATGTATTAACGTTCTAAAGTTCTTATTATTAGTATGTGAAATGTGAGAGAAAGTGAGAGAACTCTGAACAATAGCTGATGCTTTTGAGAGATGTTGGAGGCGGTGTGGAAGGTCTTACTGTGCTGTTCTTCAGTTTGAAGTCATCTTCGATCTCATCTGCACTGTCATCGTCTGACACCTCCCCTTCCTCAGCATCTGCAGAGAGATACGGAGGCAGCCGCTTACCCTGCAGAGGGGGAGAGAGAGAGAGAGGGAGAGAGAGGGAGAGGGAGGGAGAGAGAGAGAGAGGGAAAGAGAGATGTCACAATGCAGTTTTGACAGCAATGCAATTCAAACACTGATGCCAGCACAAGCAGTGATGACAGTATGCTTGCATGAATTCACCTGCTTCAACTGTGTACCTCACATTGCCTTTAATTAAATATATTAAGTGTAATAAGTGTGTTAGTGTACTGTAAGTAGTGTGTTAGTGTACAGTAACTCAGTAAGTGTAGTGTGTTAGTGTACTGTAAGTAGTGTGTTGGTGTACAGTAACTCAGTAAGTGTAATGCGTTAGTGTGCTGTAAGTAGTGTGTTGGTGTACAGTAACTCAGTAAGTGTAGTGTGTT
>CM067486.1:3297758-3328200 GCA_034552555.1 Semaprochilodus insignis
GGGCGGAAGGCAGGAAACACCCTGGACAGGCCACCAGTCCATCACACATGCAGGCACATGCACTTACACCTAGGGGGCAATTTAGCATCTCCAATTCACCTGACAGCATATTTTTGACATGTGGGTTTAAACCAGTGCTGTTCTGGACACAGGCATACCACTCATGCTCCTATCTGATTCTGCAATGGCCAAATTTACTCATGCACCACACGATGGTTCACACTGTGAAACAGCTCCGCAGACTCAAACCACACACACCCACACACACACAGAACACGTCATCACCATGTGAGTGAAAAACACAGCATTTCCAAAGTAAGCCGTGGAAGGACAACTTCCGAAAACTCGAAACAACCGTTTCATAAGACACTTAGAACACCGCACTGAATATCTACCATTTGAAGCAGCTATCAAAGGCGAAGAGGCTAAAACTAAAGCTAGCAGCCTCTGCTATCTTTCTTCAGCAATGAAGAAACATCCTCTGTCACATACTACCCCCCACCACGTATGCTATGTGGAAGCATTGCCTGGATGCCGCTGACCTATCTGATGATCCTGCTATTTAATCACAGACTAATCAGACATTTTTTAATCTGCCTCACAAAACCCTGAACGCTTCTCTTACTCTTTCTATTAGATCATCACTGTAGGCTTCTAGCAGCAGTTGATGTTCATGGTATTCACTGTGTTAAACTCCTTACAGTGGCCACTGGTTTCACTGGTAACGGTGGTAACTGAGTTTCACTCAGACTTTCAGGTCTGTTTCTTTCACAGTACTCTAACAGTCATCGGTCATTCTATTCTATATTGCATATAACTGTACATTCTTATCCTTTTTTGTGTCACTCAAAGGGTGATGGGCTTCCCTGTTGAGTCTTGGTTCCTCGTGAGGTTTCTTCCTCCTGCTCTGAGGGAGTTTTTCCTTGCCACAGTCGCCCTTGGCTGGATCACTATGAGCTAAGAAACTGGATTCTCTGTAAAGCTGCTTTGTGACAACATCTGTTGTAAAAGTTACATATATAAATAAACCTTGACTTGACTTGACTCCTGTGCTTGCATGATATTGCACATGGATTCTGACATGTGGCTATGTTTTTCTTTTCTGGCTCCACCCACTTCACATACCTGCAGCTGATCATGGACTCTTTCATATAGCCCTTTGTTTGCTGAGTGGGTTTGCTTGGCCTCTGTGTTTCAAACCTGAATTCTGAGTCGTATTTCTGCTGGCTTATCTTGCCTGTCTTATTGTTCCTCGCCTTGTCTTCTGGTTTCGGGTTCCTCTGGTGTTGCCTGCCTGTGTTTTGACCCCGGCTTGTTATCCAGATCGTGAGTATTGGAATGCTCCTAATGAAACCACTCTGCGCTTGCAACCCGCCTCAACCCCCTTGTTATATTAGCTGAGCCTGAGATATGCAGGCAATACATCTCAGATGTCGTGTTATCAGAGCTGTTTATCTTGTGTCACACACCACATGCAGCCACTGCAAGCCAATTCCAAAGCAGCAATAATGATGAGTTTGGCATTCATTGGAATGGTGTTTATACCAGATGATTAACCAGTAAATACAGCTCTGTTCAGGGGGCTTGGTTGTACCCCCAACACACGGGAAAAGGGCTTGTTTGTAACCCCAACACATGGGAAAAGGAAAGAATGGAGATCTGGAGAGTACATATCCTGCTTTTTCTCTGCTGTGTTAAAAAGTGCATCAGATATATTTAATTGGTTTCAGAATCCGCCAAGAAAATTCTAATCTGTGCATCTCTGAAATGAAAGACAGTGTTCTAATCAGTAGGTTATGGGGGAGATTGGAAACCAATGTACATGAGCTGCTCCAAACAAGTTTCGGGGTAGCTAAAATGCAAGGTGTTTGCATTGTTATTTCATCACGTGCAGTTTGCCTAGAAAGACAACAGGTGTAAAGCTAATGTTGTCTACTTGAATAGACAAAAGTCTACTGGGTAGCTAAACCAGTAGCAGCAAAATTGAAGCCTGAAATTTGTATATTTACTGTATTTTTGTCCATTTTTGAAGATCCATTCCAGGAATTCAGTGATGGACCCTCAAACCGAGGAGCTATAGTGCGTGCAACATGTAGAACTGGAGGTGTCTGTGTGTTGTATTGTCTATCACTGTATACAAGATGCACATATTGTTGAATGCACAGTATACAGTAAGCGCTTGTCACTGACTGTTTTAGCAGAGTTACAATAAAACATGGCTGGTAACACACGGCTACTCATAGAAGGTTCTCCTTATGTTTATCTGACTGCTTTACTATAGAATATAAAGTGAAGACATCAAACTATAAAATAGCCCTCATGGGATTATACAGTCCACCTTAAAACCTCCAAAATGGAACTTTACAGGAGGATGAACCAGCTTTCTTAACCTGCATTGAGGCTGATAGAACAAGGTTTATTTCTAAGCAGGTTTGGAGCAATTCTATTGGTCTGTCCATCATGAATATTCACTAAACTGAAAGGAGAACTAGAGCTTTTAAACTGTGCAGAAAAAGAAAAAGAGATCAAAGTTTTTACACCACTAAATATATATTAGAGGTGGAGATATGGAGAAATATCATACTGTGGTATATGTGGTATATCAGGATATGTACTGTTTCAGACTCTCATCAGTTGGAACTGTTAAGTGTAAGACTGTAGAGTCTTTAAGATCCCCAACTACATCTATTTAGTTGGGTGTGTCTAATCTTCTGACTGGTAGTGTGGTTCTGTTCATGCTTTCTTGGTTAATATAGAGCATCATCTTCTTAACATATCAAAAAGGAACAATAAAGAAGTGTAGGCTGAATGAGTTTTAGGTATTAGCATAACTTTCATTCAGAGTTGCTCTGACAAAACACCAGCAAGGTGTTCCTCCTTCTGAACATCAGCAAGAGATGCAATGTTTCCATTATAAAGTTTTTTTGGGCCTTTTAAAACCAGCTCCCCCTCACTCACCTGGAACATCTGCTTCACTTTGCGGCGAGGCAGGTTGACGTTCATCTTGTGCAGCAGCTGATAGATCTCGTCGATGTTTAGGAGCCCGTCTCCATTTTTATCGGCCTCCTCAAACGTCTGCTTCATCCACGTCCACTCAGGATTAAGGAAAACAAGGTTTCCAGTGTAATGCTGAGCTTTGAGAAAGCATTACTGTAAAACAGGTCTGAAATACGAGGACATGCATGTACAGGAGCGTATTGTGTGCATCACGCTTTTCAGCCAATGACTGGAAACCGAGTTCTGTGAGTATGAGGCTGTGTGATGAATGTAAGAAGAACACTACAAGTACCACAAATAGTTCTCCACCCTTAGACGTGGGTTGTTATTACTTTTGTTTTGCGATATTAATCCAGTGTCGCTGCTATGGTGTTCCAGGTGGTTGTTAAGGTGTTACTAGTTCATGCTATTTAATCCCAGCTAGATGCTAAGATGCTGCTACGCCATTACCATAGTTTTCAGGCATTCCTGGTGGTTGCTAAGTTGTTACTAGGCCATTTCTATGATATCCCAGATGGTTGGTTAGGCATTACTATGTC
Source organism: Semaprochilodus insignis (assembly GCA_034552555.1). Taxonomy (NCBI): domain Eukaryota; kingdom Metazoa; phylum Chordata; class Actinopteri; order Characiformes; family Prochilodontidae; genus Semaprochilodus; species Semaprochilodus insignis. Next base: position 3,301,295 of record CM067486.1, read on the forward strand.
ATGCTATTTAATCCCAGGTGGTGGCTAAGATGTTGCTGGCCATTGCCATAGTATTTCAGGTGGTTGCCATGTTATGGTAGTCCACGTGGTTGCAAGATTTCATTCTCACTGGTGATAAGTGTTAAGTCTCTCAGTAGACCTGGGTGATAAAAAGATTTTATACATATATATATATAAGGGATGAATAATCCACAGCCTGACCCACATACTGACCCACACTTCTCTATGTGTCGTTTAGAGTTTGGGGATCTGCCCAGAGTAAGTAAATGCAGTTTGGCAGCTATAAGCTGAAGGAAACAGTAGGATTTGGATGGAGCTGAAAATGAATGGGACTCTAAGGGGGGGAAAGAGAGATGGAAAAAAGACAGACGAGTGGGGGTCGAACCAATATTGAATTTGTGCTTGGGGGTCTGTCCTGAGATAGTGTATATGAAACACTGTCTCTCAGTTGAGTAGAAGTACAGTAGATGGGTATGCACTTTTCCATCTCATTCGTTCTTAATGGGAAGAAATTCTGGAAAAGTCTGTTGCCATGCGGATCATCGGATCCAAAAGCTGTATATAATACAATACTCCATTCCCAATTATAGCGAACAAAGCAATCCGCAACATCATAATGTGCATTTAAGGATCCCATATATAAAAACACTGTTGAAGTTTCAAGATATGCCATTCACTCCCCAATCCATACAGTCTGTAAATGCCCATGAATTCACTGTTTTGCATGAGACCTATGGCGGTTTAGCCCCACCCACCCACACCGACACTATAAGAGGTCCTTTTAGGTATTTACACTAAATTAAAAACATATTCTGCTGTTCTGAAAAGCTCCTTCTAAAAAGCTCCTTAGCACACAAAACATAGTGCGGATAAGTTCCAGTCATTTGTAATGACTTTTTAATGCCTGTGATCCTAAAACTTTGACCTAACATTAACATTATATTAGTATTCTGTGGTTTATGCTGAGTGTACAGTTTCCTAAGAGGCCTGTGCACCACACTACACGATGAGCTCATCCTCTTTATTCCTCTAGCACAGCCAGCGCTTAATGGCTACAAGAGAGGTCCCACTGCTGCCAGAGCCAGAGTGCAGTCCGAATCAATTAGAGGGATCTGAGTGTTTGTGTGCGCGGAATGACCACCCTGACAATAGCAGCACAGCTCTCTCCTAATGCTTTAGCCTAACTGCTGTTGGTTGTTCTGATGTCTTAATGTCCTTGACTGCAGTTCAGGGCCTGGATGTTGTGTTATGAAGACCATGAATCCTAGAGCTTTTAAAAGTTACAGTAGACTTTAGGCCTGGGCAATAAAATGCTAATGCTAATGCTAAAATTAGATTTGTTTGAGATCACAAATTTGATCACCAGTAATGCTACAGCTGGGAATCTATAAGAGCACCCTCTGTTTAGCAAGATGCTAGTTAGCGTTCTCCTATGTCCAATGTGTCCAATCATGTTGCGTTAGCAGCAGCTTAAAAGGATAAGGTGGCACTTTACATGACTAACCTTCAAGCGTTTGTTAGCCTTTACCCTCCCGCCTTGGTAGCATTGTGTGATATGGGGAGAGCTAGCCACCAAGTGGAACTAGACTTGACTAAAACTTGGGAAAGTTGGGTAAAAAGAAGAACAGTTTCTATTTCAGCCCACAGGCCTTGTGCCTTAGTGATGCACGGTCCCAGGTTTTCTGGAATCAACTCTGACTCTTAACTCTTGCCGCTGGAATCGACGGGATCGACTCCCCAATTTCACTCAGTTTTAACCAAGACAGCCTCCGAACCAATGGTAATGAAGAGGCCGAAGTGGCTTTGTATTCCCCAGCAACTTATTTTGACTTTTCCATTCCACCTTAAGCGATGCAGTAGTTATATGGTGTGCTGGCATCAGAATGCACTGCAGCACTATTTAAGGTGGAATGGAAGTTTCTATAGCTAAGAAGCTGAAAAAAAATGAGCGAATTTGTAGCTCTGTCAGTTTTTCTAAAGTATTCTTTTTGGTTTGTACGTTTTCTCGACTTGGCAGCCTGACGCTCTGTCACTGTGTCGCTTACTACTTGTCGCTACATTGTGGATGTAAATCGCGTGCTCCCCTAGGAAATGACTTGTTGCTTGTCGCTGTGTCGGCTGCTAGTGTGAGCGTAGGGTTGACCCAGACTCCCAGACATGATGGAGTCGAGGAACTGACTCTTTCAGAATTGACTCCCCATGCTTAGTGTGCCTTTTTCTCACTAGATGAGAAAGAAAAGGAAGTCTAGCCAGTCACTTGCAACAGCACAAGCCAGTAAGACAGTTAGCTAGCTAGCTATTTTAAATGTCAACTTTATGAAGAGTAAAAAAGGCTGTTATTTTGAGGAAAATGTCCCAGAAATAAAAGAGATTAGGGCAAAAAAGTGCTACAGTCCCTCTATGGTGGGAAATTGGTCAGCTGTAATGCAGAACGTTGCTCATTGGTGTGTAGTTAGCTCCCAAAGCAAGTTAAACCAAGTTAAATATGTACATACATATTATAGCAATGGATAATTACTGATACTGAATAACATAGAAAAATGTATTGCCATATTTTGGCCATATTGGCCAACCTAGCAGACACAAAAACTGTTCTACTGTGATGGCAACAGAAGCGCTGATGGAGTGTGGGTGAAGTCGAATTAGGAGCTGGAACAGTGACGCAGTGTGAGAGATTGTATCAAGCGTCTGTGTCTTTGAGAGGCAATGGGAGAGCGTCCAGGTGGAGGGGTCAGTTCAGGCAAGTCTGGCTCTGAATGTCCCCCAGCTGCAGCTGCAACAGAATGAACAGCTTCAGTTGTGTCCAGTACACTGATCATAGACCACACCACATTGCACTGCGGGTACGGGATGCTCATAGCAGTGCAACAGTAGTTTGCATTTAATTCCCAGCAGCTATTGGTGTCATTTAACGTCCAGTCAAAACGGTCATTAAGCACAATTCCTCATTTTCCTTTCATTAAGATTCTGAAAAATTAATAACTAATACTTCAAGGCTGTTTGGACTGGATATTTAATCAGTGGAAGGGTGGTGTTTCACAGTTTCAAATGTCTGCTCTGTGCATGTGTGTGGGTGTTTGTGAATGTGTCTATTTGCTTGTTGTTCTATGGTGTATGTTTATGTGTTTGCCAGTCATTTTTTGCCCTCCAACAAAAGGCTGCAGTGCTTCTAGGTCCATGTCAGTCTCCATCAGCCATCAAAGGCGGAGTCAAGCCGGGACCTGCTTTCTACTGCTCCAAACACAATACACAGTATACGGGAGTGTGTGCGTGTGTACTCGAGCTTTGTTTGCATGTGTGAGTGTACAAGCATGAGTGTGCAGGAAGTGTGTCATAGATGATGTGAAGGTTTTGCTAACTGTGTCAGCAGGCGTATGGCGTGTGCCGTGTTTAGGAAACTGAGGCTTCATACGCATTCAGTTCATGAGTCACAACAACAGAGGAGAGATGTGAAGAGGAGAGGTTTATTCTGTCTTTGATTAGTGTTAGTCAGCTTCAGACAGAATGTTCTCACTGGTATGGTCGGATTCAGAGGGAACACTGTTAGGCTATGGTTGAGCTCAGTCAGAAGTCTGTTTGGCCACAGTCCAGAATTCTGCTCAGACAGAAAGTTCAGACAGAAATTTGTCAAATACAATCAGATTTAAACAGAATACTGTTCATTCCAGAACTCTGTTGGACTACAGCCGGATTCAGAAAGAACTTAGAACTTAGAACCGGTTAGATTCAGATAGAACTTTGTGGGAATACAGTCAGATTCAGACATAATTCTGTGGGACTACAGTGGGATTCAGAGAGAACTTTGTGGGACTACAGTGGGATTCAGAGAGAACTTTGTGGGACTACAGTGGGATTCAGAGAGAACTTTGTGGGACTACAGTGGGATTCAGAGAGAACTTTGTGGGACTACAGTGGGATTCAGAAAGAACTTTGTGGGACTACAGTGGGATTCAGAGAGAACTTTGTGGGACTACAGTGGGATTCAGAGAGAACTTTGTGGGACTACAGTGGGATTCAGAAAGAACTTTGGGACTACAGTGGGATTCAGAGAGAACTTTGTGGGACTACAGTCGGATTTAGAAAGAACTTTGGGACTACAGTGGGATTCAGAAAGAACTTTGTGGGACTACAGTCGGATTTAGAAAGAACTTTGGGACTACAGTGGGATTCAGAGAGAACTTAGTAGGACTCCGGTTAGATTCAGATAGAACTTTGTGGGACTACAGTCGGATTCAGACAGAATGTTATGGGACTACAGTCGGATTCAGATAGAACTTTGTGGGAATACAGTTGGATTCAGATTGAATTTTGTGGAAATATAGTCGGATTCAGACATAATTCCGTGGGACTACAGTGGGATTCAGAGAGAACTTTGTGGGACTACAGTCGGATTCAGAGAGAACTTCGTGGGACTACAGTCGGATTCAGAGAGAACTTTGTGGGACTACAGATGAATTCATATAAAACTTCATGGAAATATAGTAAAATCCAAATAGAATTTAGTGGCACTACCATCAGATTCAGACAGAATTTTGTCAGTTACAGTCCGCTCAGACAGAATTTTTACAGAATCTATATTCTATAGATTCTTTATTGTGTCTTTTATATTTATGCCATGTTGTTCTCCAACCTGCTGACACGGAATGTAAATCAGACATGACAGTAATTATTCTGTGGAATTAAATTATGTAATTTCATTTAAATAGCACAACAAAATGACCAGAAGCCTTAAATCAGTCAAAACCATCCATCCATCCACCCATCCTTCATTCTGTAAAGGATATTGGTCATGGGTCCGTTGCCTCTTGACCAGTGAATCCTCATCGCTGATGCCAGCCATCAGGTATCTAAGTCCAGTGACCCACGTCCGTGCCTCCTCTGCATTGGACGTCACTAAGTCCAGAGACTCCATGTGGTTGCCATGGTAAATAGTGAAACAGCAGCTGGGGTCAAAGTTCCCCTCCGCATGACGATGGAAGATGTCGGACTGACGACCTTCTGTGACCTTGTAGAGCGAGTCAATGGTAACTGAGAGAAAACACAAAAAAGCCAAGGTAGGAATTACATTTACATACATGTTCCTTCATCTGCACTCTCAAAATAAACGTTCCTAGAGGGTTCTTGGTATGGATCTACGCTTGTAGGTTGTATTTTTTGGGTTCCTACAATCATTCAGAAAAACAGTTTGTAGCATCTTTGAGTCTTTCTAAACATATTGAATCAGTCTAGACGTATTTCATGTGTGAAGTTTGCCTCAATAGTTTTGCCATGGAGCTACAAGGCTAATATAGTTCACCAGCAATAGAAGCTTATATCCCACCTACTAGCATCATGGGAATTGTGTAATTTACAAAGATAAAAATGTGCCTATGCTTCTCTCTGTTTATCTTCTGTTTCTGGTGGCAGTATGTTGAAAGAATGACTTACTTTCTCAAAATCCTGACTTAATTGCTCAGAACAGTGAGTTGCTATGTGACAGAATTTATAGTATTTTAAAATAATGACTTTATGTCACAAAACTAAGAATTTTCTCAAAATAATGACCTATTTTCTAAATGGTTTGAAAAATAGGCTAATTTTATTTTTTGTAATTTTTTTTTTGAATTTCTTTAATTTTTAATTAAAGATTTTTTTTTTTAATTTGCCCGCCACCTGGCAGGAAATAGGCTTCCGTAAATAACAGTAAGGACAACTGTGTACATTAAAATAATTGATTAAATTAATTGAAATGAACATTACATTAATTAGAATAATTAGTTAAAATAAATGACTAACATTTCACCAAATATTCCTTGAAGTCCTAACACTGAATTACAGCTAAAAAAATAACCAACAAACAGACATGAAAATCGCAAATATGCTCACTGGACAAAAAATGAGTCACTTGTGACTGAAACGTACCTAATACCCTGTAACACCTCCACAAGTATCAATAACATCTGTGATTGGATTTGATTTGGTGATTTGGTGGATGCCTTCCCTGGCACAATTCCGAGGAGAATTCCCTGTAGGCTGGGATTTTAGCCACTGCTGGTAGACCCGTATGTTTTTTTTTTTTTTTTTTTTTTTTTTTTCAGCTACTTCCTTCACACTATGGTCTTTGGCACACCCAAATGCAGTCACTCCTTTTAGCCAGTCATTAACATCTGCTTTGGAGCCATTTACCACACATGGAACGAGACATTCACTGCACTGTACCATCTCTTCTCAATCTATGGGTCCTGTCACTCACACCCTGCAGGTATTTATAGCCCCATCATCCTCGTGCAGCGCCATCTGCAGGAGTCTGAAGTTACTACCACATTAAACACACAAAGTGACTCTTTTTTTTTTTTGGTCCGGTGAGCTTATATTAAGTGTGTTATTCATTTGGGAGAATACTTTAATTGTTAGCGAGCTGAAGGGTGAGGATGGCATGGAAATGTGCTGTCTGTAATAAACACATCAGGCTCTGTAACTGATGGTAAACTCTTATTTGGAGAGACATGGGCTGTCCTCGTATTTGCCCCTGCCTTGTTTTCCTCTGCTCTGCTCGCGACAGTATCAGTGTAATGAGATTTCCTGCCTCTGCCACTCACTCACTCACTCACTCTCTCTCTCTCTCTCTCTCTCTCTCTCTCTCTCTCTCTCTCTCTCTGTAATACAATGCTGGGGGCACAACCCTATCAGATCCTTATCGCGACCTTAACAGAACTCAACGCTAGTGCTTTTCGGAAACCCAAACGTCAGATGAGGTATGAGGCGTTCCACGTGTGCTGATAAAGATCTGCACCTTTCCTAACGTGATCTTTTATCTGACCACCCCATCAGTGAAGCCCAGAGTCCCGTCACATCAGAGCTGTCAACAGGAAGCCCCATTTCCAGACCAAATCTGCTCTTTTTGCCGTTTAATTATGCAAATGGAGACTAACAAAGAGGCTTATCTTGGGCAGGCAGTTCCTGAGCGAGACAGTGCTAAAGGCACTACCAGAGAGAGAGAGAGAGAGAGAGAGAGAGCTCAGGATTGACATTGTGTTGGGTCTTCGCCCCACTAATCCCACTGTTATGAGCAGCTAAGCTACAAAAAAAGGTGCTTAATATCTTCCATCTAACCAGCTAGCGGGTCATTAAGAGCACTAGCACTCACATGGGATGAGCCTGACCTGCACTGACCAGCTGTGCATAAACCAGGCTACAACAAAAGCCTTCAACCAGCCACGCGCTCATGCACATGCTTATATTGTGTCACATGCAGTTAGGTTCCTGGCTGCTTCAGCAGGAGGGATTATAGGTACATCCACGACAGCATGTGGTAATAGGTCCAGGAAAAGCCCTACTATGAGTTTTGTTTATATTTATTTTGTTTCTGTTTAATATATTTAATATTCTGATGCTGCTTTAACCCACAGAACAGTCACTGGCTGTGATGACAACTTTTGTATTGACAGTTTCTTAGTTATAGCTCATTGAAACAAAAAGGCAGAGGCTAAATCTTTAGTTCATGCCCAATCTGAAGAGATGTTTTATGGTGATACAAATCTGTGCTATTATGCATAACATCAGTTTAGAATTCCTAAAAATACGCTGAAAAAATAAAGACTTTATATTTATATTTACATTTATACATTTAAGGCATTTACCTGTCAGTCCAGACTTACAACCGTGCTTAGTGAGCACCGTCAGAGAATGTTTCCTAGTTAGCACCAGAATTTGTGTTCTGTTTTTGTCATTTTAGACAGAACTTGCAAATTGAATGTAAAATTGAAATTCTGTTAATGAAATATTTTTCTTTTCCTTTTTATACTGCTTAAAAAAACATCATTTTTTTTCCTTTTGAGAAAGAGCAAGAGAAATTTTAACTTATTCAAAAATACCTCTTTTCAGTGAAACAAATTTCAGTTCATCAGTATACATTTTTTTTATTTCTTTTTTTGGTTCCAAAAGTATGAAAATGTCAGATGTTGCAACTGTTCAACCGTATATGTTGATTAAAAAAAGTTATTTAGTTATATAAAATTCTAAATAAGATAGTTTGGCATGATTTTATGCTTAAAAACTTTACAACAAAAATCACGTTGCAAAATACGGCACCTTTAAAAGTAATCAGCATAATCATAGAAATCATAGAAAAAAAAATGTCCACAAGTTTGTACTTCCTTGAATGTCAGGCAGCACAAACAAAAACAAAGGACTTTTATTCTGACATGCTTTACAAAAGTGGGCGGGATACTGAAACTACATCAGTATATCGTCGCTGTCCAAAGAAAAACATGTATCTCCATTTTTGTTGATTTTTACTTTTATGCATCATTTGATCACACGAGCTGACATTTACATTGTGTGAAAATTTCATGATAAATGGACCAACAGAAATGGCCCAAAATCGCTTGGAAAAAAGTCTGGTTCCATTGACTTACATTAGAATTAAATTAGGTTTTTGCCTTCTCCTGTAAAGTTGACATTTTGGAGATACATGTTTTTCTTTGGACAGCAACGATATATAGATGCAAGACATGAATCTGTTTTGTCTCTTGTCTGGAACCAGATAGTGTGGTCTAAAACATGTCCTGAAAAGTGTGCAACCTACGATATAGGTGACTTCTGGTACTGAGTGGTGTCACTTCAACCTTCTCAGCTCAGCAGCCACATTTACAGATCAATCTCATAATGGATATTAATTAACATAATGAGATCACGTGTGGGAACAGTAGTGCTGTGGGTTACATGAAATAAATCAAGTAATAAATAAATACACAACATTTTTTTAAACCAGTAGTAAACAAGTTTCACTGCCACTGGCTGCTGTTACGGCAGTACCTTGGTTAACTGTCACACAGCACGGTGCTAGGTTTAGGCCTGTGTTCCTCTTTTTAGGACATGGGATGAGACCTATAATGCCTGGGGGTGTGTTATCACTTACTCTTGGCTTTCTCGCTCTTGCGGGAAGGTCTCCAGCGGATGCAGGAGCGATGCTCGTCCAGGTAGAAAAGGCGCACCAGGCCTTTCGAGCCATTCTTCAGCTTCACCATCTGAGTGCCTGACTGCATCACTGTCATACATCGCTCAACTGTGAACACACACACACACACACACACACACAGAGCAGTGAGTTGATAGTAAATGACAACTGAGACAAAAATGGATGCAAACTGGAATCAGACACTAAAATGTCTGACTGGAAAAAGCAATCTGTGGTACTTATAGCCGACAGGTCGACGGGCATCACTGTGATGGGGATGTGTACAGTGCAGTAATTGGCCACATTCTGCTGCTTCATTGAGACACATCTGCTGGGCAGGTTAACTGATTTGCTGAAAATATTGCTGCAAAGGCAATAGCTGTTGGGTTTCACCCATTTCCCATAAGCCAACTAGGGCATTCCTGTGCAACACAATGCTCCCAAGCTACCACATGTGTCCTCCAAGACAAGTGAAACTCAAATACCCTTTTAAACTGCCACCAACGCAATGTTAACTCAACACGCTTGGAGGAGAACACTAATTGCATAGTCTATTACATTAGCTAACAAATGCCTGTGTTTGCTAGCATCAAACTGAGTGAATATTAATACATATTGTTTAATCCAATGAAGGTTTATTTTTTCAGCTAATAATATTACAAATCATTATTTAAAAACTCCCTTGAATTATTTTGTAACGACTATGTGTTACCTCTCTAGAATAAGGCTACCCCTATAAAACTTTTAATAATGGTTTAAAATATGTTTATTAATAGTTATTAACTTGCTGGTCATAAACGGCACTTACAACACATAAATAAGAAGGGCAGCAGGGACTGCAGCAAGCCCAATAATGACCCACATTCATTTAAACTGTTAATCTTATTTTGCCTTTTCCATCAGCCAGCACTAAACCTGTCAGCTTCAATACATATTTATATTCGTCGTTTGGATAAGCTCACTTTTGCCCTATTTATTAACAGCTTATTAATACTTTGTAAAGTGTTTATGACATAACTAATAACTCTTTATATGGGTAGTCTTATTCCATAGTGGTACCAAGCTATGAAACTAATACGCAAGGTATGTTGCAAGAGTAAGAGTAACGTGAGGGCCTGTTTCTGGACCCTTAAGGCTTAAGGCATTTAAAGAGACAAATTAGTCTCATAGGCTTCAGACTAATGAGCATCACCTTCTATATATACAAACAGCAATATCATTGCTGAGGTCTCTAAAAACAGCGTTCTGCAATTCTGGAAAATGAAAATAGGCCAACCCCTAGAGTGGAGGTGATTCGAGACAGGCCCAAGGGAAGAGTCCGGGACACAGAACCAATAGAGTTTTGCGGAATTACAGAACTAGAGAAGAACACGAAGACTCTTCCCTTCTACACCACGGAGAGCTCCACTGATGCAACACTGCAGAGTTCGCCCGCAACCTTGCATTCATCCTCCTAACAGCGCATGATGGTACGTCTACAGGGAGCCGAACTCACAGCACAGCCAGGCTCTCAAGCACTGGAATCTCTGCCAGCCTCAAAGTAAAGATGTTCTGCCTTTCAGAGAGCAGGCTTGAGAGAGACGGAGAAAGAGAGGGAGAATGAGTGAGTGAGTGTGTGAATGCCCTCTCGCATGTGGGCCTCATTTGCAGCACAGTTAGCCTGAAGTGTCTTCATCAGAACAGGGTTGTTGAAGAGGACAATCTGTGCTTAGAGGAACTGAGGGGTTGGTTCTGTACCTGCTGCAGGCTCTATATTAATCACGTACAGTTTGGTTCTTGCATACAAAGCGGCATGTCCCCCAACTAGGCCGGGATGATAAAATGATGATGATAATTACTGAAATCAAACTAACTTCTCATATTGATGATACATTTTAGGTGCTTTCAGTAAACTGATGATGCTGTTCTGTTCTTCCATCCCTTATTAGCGGTAAAAGGTTAAGCTTTGACCATAGCTCTATTCCACTGTCAGGGTGCAGATGCCAGAATTTCCTACTATTCTGCACCATGCTAAAAACTGGTTCACAGCTGACAAGATGGGTTCTGTTCCAGCCCCATGAACTTGCTGGTCTGGAACCATGGAACACGTGATGGAGTAAGTGGCAAAAGGGAATGGCACTGCCTTCATCACGAAAGTTGCTGTTGCCTCCCCTGTTCATAAAAACAGGCGAATGAGTGAAAACCATGAAAGTGGCAAAATGGCCCATCATTGGTCTGCTGAGGAAAGAACACATTCCACCATGTTGTGTTCTGCGTTATCCAGACTAAGGGCCACCCTCATCGAGATATGTAATCGATCGGCTCTGAAAACCAGTAGGAAAGGGGGCTCGTTCTTAATGGGTTCAATATATCCTGGGAACCAGCACAGGGGTATCAAAGAGTCTTTTAACCACTCTGCAAGCAGGGACGACAAGTCTAGTCATTCATTCACAACATCTAGGACTGTTTCATGCCTGATATTCTGGAGAAAACTGCGATTGTAATTGGGAGTTGATTCCACCACTGTTTTGTCAATTCCAAACAGCAAAGACATCATGTTATGGAGTTGCTCTTCTGCAAATGGTAATGAGGCACTGCATGTCATCTCATTGGCCAAGAAACTGAATCTGGGGAGAAGATTTCAACCAGACAATGACCCCAAACACACAGTCAAAATAACTTAAGACTGACTTCTGAAGAGTAGAGGTGAAGGTGATTGCATGGCCTAGCGCTGGGGCACGCACCAGCGACATGAAGGATCTGGGAGACCTACACAGAGAGAGAACCGACAATTCATCCAACATGCTCAGAGTGACCCAACAGCCACAACTGTGGATATTTAGCAAGCCGTGATGCCCTACTTAAGTCATTGTGTTATTGCCAGCACCATTGGCAGACAACTGCACAACACATGCACGCAGACCGTTACGACAACTGCCCTTAACACCACGTCAGCATCACCTAAGACTGCAATGGTGTTGTGCCATACTGTCATGGGATGACTCAGAATAGCAGAGAGTCATCTTCAGTAACGAGTCCCGGTTTTGTCTTGGGACGTCTGGCATGTTGGGTTAGCAAACATGGCAGCCCAATGCCATACTGAGATAGACTACTTCTGTATGTGTAGCTCAATAAATATTGATCATATCAGTCTAAATGTATCATCATTTATTGTTCCTGGTAACCGTTTTCTTCCATCCCTATAGCACTGCAATCCCACACTTCCTCCTGGGTGCAACTGTTCTTTTGATGATGAGCGTATTTCTCCCTCACTCTATATTCAGTGTTGAAATAACGAACTGCCAAAAAAGGCAGCGAGTTTGAAGAAATCACCCCTGAACAAGAAGACTGTAGCAAAAAAGACCCTAAATCCACTGCAGGATGGAGCCCATTTAATCGTCTAGCCCAAATCTGTCCCACATTTCACACTTTCACCTGGCTCACATGGATTGACCATTCCTGGTTGCAAGACATGGACCACAATACAGACATAATTAGGACTATGCGTCAACCAAAAGTAGACAACTCTGCTGTACCTGTACCAGAAGTGAGCCAGATCTGTTATGGAACATGTGGGCCATATGAGTGTTTAAATATGTGGGCCACTTTTGGAGGCACCACTGCCGTATCTGTGCCAGAAGTGGACCTGATCTGTTTTGGGACAGGTGGGCCAAATGCATGTTTCAAATAATGCAGATTGCCAGCGCAACGGAGACCCACCAGTGCCATATCTTTACCAGCTGTGGGCCACATCTTCATGCTTTATGGGAACCCAGGTTTTTTTTTTAATTAGATTCCTTCAAGGTATAATATATCAGTCAGACTTCAAATCAGAAATTTCTAGAAAATATCGTTGGCCATATTGCTCATCCTTAACATGGGTAATATGGAATACATGCGTCCTTCTATTGTGAATGAACCTCAGGAAAACTTAGTGTTAAGCACTGAGTAGATCTGCAATGGTTATTAAGGAGACTTCATGTATCATAACATTGTACACTGTGTTCCCTGGGACTTTAATTACCACCAACTGACTTGATAATCACTGCTTAATAAAGGCACTGCCGGAGCATTATAACCCCCCAACTGCAGTGTTACCAAATTCTACCCTTCCAATTCTGAATAGACAGAATTGCCCATTAAACACACAAGCGTTTGGATGCTGCACAGGAGCTAAAAAAAGAGCACGACCTGAATTATTTTAAGCACGTCTCAGAGAGGAATGAACCAGGCAATTATCCACACACGCTTTCACGTGCACAGTGGCAGCAGTGGGAGCTGAATATGTTTTGCTGGAGGCGAGAGGAGATTGTTACACAACGTCTAAAGAGCCCTTCCCTACCCCCCCCCCCCCAAGCCCACTGTGGGTGTGGAAACAAGCCCGAGGCTCCTCAAACACCTCATGATCCATCTCAAAAATAACACACACAAACACACACACACACACACTCCTCTCCCACTCACACCCTCTTATGCAACATGATCACCCCGCTTATCGTATACCCTCACCTGCCCCTCGCTCCTCCTGCACAGCCTGGAATAATGGGATCAGATGGAGCAGTAATGGGAATAACAGCAAATGCCTCAGACCAGCAGCTGGATAAATGGTAATGACGTTAGACCAACAGCTGGAATAATGTCATGGGTTATCTGTTGCAGATGTTTTGCATGCTGGCACTGCAGCCATGCATATTTCCAACTAATCATCTATTCAATTCTAGGCTTATTATGCAGTCTACAGGCCATACATTGCGCTGGATCAGACACAGCAGTGCTACTGGAGTTTTAAACAACCTCAGTGTCACTGCTGGATTGAGAATCGACCACCAACCAAAACTATCCAGCCACCTGCGCCCTGTGGACAGCATCCTGTGACCACTGATGAAGGACTAGAGGATGACCAACACTGCACTGTGCAGCAGCAGATGAGCTATCGTCTCTGACTGTACATCTACAAGGTGGACCAGCAAGGTAGGAGTGTCTAATAGAGTGGACAGTGAGTGGACACAGTGTTTAAACACTCCAGCAGCACTGCTGTATCTGATCCACTCACATCAGCACAACACACACTAACACACCACCACCACATTAGTGTCACTGCAGTGCTGAGAACGATCCACCACCCACATGATACCTGCTCTGTGGTGGTCCTGTGGGGGTCCTGACCATTGAAGAACAGGGTAATAACATAATAATATAATAACATAATAATATTAATAATAATAGGGTCTGTAACTGTAGAACTACAGACTGCTCCTATATGGTCAGTCGAGCTCATAACATGGACAATGTAGAGTGTAGATACGTCATTGACGTGGTTGCTGTGTGCCGTTGGTGTACACAGAGAATTCACTACATTCCAGGCCTGTGGTGTTGTGGATAATGGCTCTTTAATGTGCTGTAATGGCAGAAGACAGCAACAGCTACTTCACCCAGCCACTCCACATCACTGTAAACACATGATGAACTAAGTGAACCGAGAGAAAGAGAGAGAAGCAGACAGAGAAAAAGAGGATGTCTGCTAAGGAATTGAAAGGAAAGAGACAGAGAGAGAGAGAGAGAGAGAGAGAGAGAGAGAGGTGAGGTCAGTGTGCTCCAATTCACACAGTACAGATTTCAGGTTTGAGCCCGTGGGGACTGGCCATCATTCGGGAGGCTGTGTGAGAGATTATGGTGGGTAAAAATAACACACAGAGGGCCATTGTGTTCCGCCAGAATCCGACCCAGATTATCGGCACCAAAATGTCCAGTATCATTCGGAGAATCCTTCCCCTCATTCCTTAAAGCCTTCGCTAATCACTTATCAATTCATCCACTCACCTAGAGAGAGAGAGAGAGAAAGAGAGAGAGAGTTGCCTTTCATGCGCTTGTCTGTGCTAATTGGATTGTGGATTGGAGCCCAATCTGCGGAGCGCTGATAGTAAAAGTGGGCCGAGGTTGTACTGGGACGACCACTTTCTCCGTCTCTCTCCTCCTGCTTTTATGTTTTGTTTATGCGGCTATAAAAAAACAACAACGACAAAGAAAACAGCAGAGCATCTGGATCACAAGGAGGAAACACGGCACTTGTACGAGATCTGACTGCTAATAATGCAAACCAACACAGCCGTGAGCTTACAATTGCTATTCATTACTGCTCCATCTTGCTCAGTGTTGACTTGATGAATGAAGCCCCACCCCAGACTGCTTCCTATTGGCACGTTCCATCAAATGTTCAACTCTTTCCATGTGTTGGCGTCTGATGGCCATCAATACATGGCAAGGGGTACAATTGCAGCCAATCTGGCACAACATGTCAGTCCACATTCATCACTGGTCAGTTGGTCACCACAGGACCACAGCTGGCCAGGTATTATGTGGCCAGTAGGACGTTCCCAACACAGCAGTGTTCTAAAATGCAGCATTCACGTTGTTCTAGAACGGTCTGCGCCATTTAGGTGTACCTGAAGAACTTTCTAGAGTGTGAACTCAGGAGAATGTTCTAGAACAACTGTGTGAATGCAGGGGGACATGCTAGAACAGTGTCAATGGGGAGAGCATTTTAGAGCAGGGCCAATGGAGGAAAACATTCTAGCACAGTCTGAGTGAAGAGAACATTCTAGAACAGTGTAAATGAAGAAGAACATTCTAGCATAGTATGAATGGGGAGAACATTCTAGAACAGAGGATGGCCAAAACATTCTGAAACAGTGTGACTGTGGGAGAACAATTGGGGAAAACATTGTAAAACATTTAGAACTGTGAACTGAGGAGAATGTTCTAGAACAACTGTGTGAAGGCAGGGGAACATTTTAGGACAGAGCAAATGGAAGAGAACATTCTAGAACAGTATAAATGAAGAAGAACGTACTAAAACAGGGTCAATGGGGAGAACATTCTAGAACTTTGTAAATGGGGCAAACACTGTGGGACAGTGTGAATGAAGAGAACATTCTAAAACAGAGCGGAAGGACAAACATTCGAGTGCAAGGGAGACCATTCTAGAACAGTGTGACTGTGATAGAACAATTGAGGTAAACATTGTAGAACACTGTAGAACTGATGACAACATTCTAGAACTGTGTGATTAAAGAACAATATTCTAGAACAATGTGAATGCAAGGAAACATGCTAGAACAGAAGAGAACACTCTAGAACTGTGCAAATGGGGAGAACATTATGGGGCAGTGTGAATGAAGAGAACATTCTTGAACAGAGCGAAGAGATAAAAACTGTGTCACATTGTAGAACAATGTGAACTGCAGATGACAGTCTAGAACTGTAAGTGGGAAACAGTTTTCCAGAACAGTGTGGAGGAAAGATGTTACATTTGTCTGAATGTAACGGCAGCACCATTTAAGGTGGAACAGGACAGTTCCAACAAGAAGCTGAGGCGTCTGTGCAGCCTAGCAGCAACACCATATAAGGTGGAACTGGAAAATTTGAACAAGAAGCTAAGCCTCCAGCATATAGCCTAACAGCAACACCATTTAAGGTGGTACTGGAAAGTTAATGCGCATAAATGTAGCCCTTACAGAAACACCATTTGGAAATGGTAAAATTGCAGCAGCAATTGTAGCGACAGTGTGCTAACCGCTTATGTTAGTTTCGCTAACTGTAACATGACATGATGGTTTTTGCCCGGCCAATGTATGTAAAGGGTTTTAGTGTTGGCTGCCTTCATAATGCACGTCCATGACCTTGGAGGGTGGAGTTTCTGAAGGAGCACTATAGAGAGGGGTGCATTGGTTTTGCTGTTTGAGTTCAAATAGCAGCAGTCTTTCTCCAGAATCGCTAACTGCATGTTTAACAACTCTACAAGGTTTGGGGTAAATGCGTAATGTGAAGTGTGAAGTTTGCACAGTGCTAATCGGTGGGGTCCTATTACTTTAGCCTCAGAGTTCTAGAACAAAAATCTGGCATGGATGTTTTAGATGGATGATTGACTATATTGGTGTCACGTCCTGTCTAGTCTAGCCCCTGTTTTTCTCTGTTTTCCGTTTTTCTCTTGTCATTTCCATGTGCCTTTTGTTGTCCCGTGCCATGTGCTTCTGTTTGTTTTGGTTGTCGCTCCTCCTGTCTCCACCCCCTTGTCAGGCCCCTCACCTGTCCCTTGTTTGTAGCTCCGCCCCTTCCCAGGTGTTTCTTTTTTAGCCCTTGTTGTTTTATACTCCCTGTGGTGCCCTTTGTTCTTGCTTGGTGTTTTGTCTCTGTTAGTTGTTTCTGTTTCCCTGTCCCTCAGTGGTGTTTTGTTTCTTAGTGTTTCTTAGTTTTTTAGTGTTTTTGGTTTTGTTTTGCTCCTCTTAGATTGTCATTAAATACTTGCACTTGCGTCCTGTCTCCTCATCCTGTCCTCATGTAACAATTGGGGGTACAAGGGAAACTGTGTTTCACCTTCGATGTAATAGGGATCCTTTGGAGAGGATGAGAAGAGAGAGAGAGAGAGAGAGAGAGAAAGAGTTCCCCCTTTCATGTCAGTGTACATGGACTTATCTTCTTCTTTAAACTAGGTATTCTCGCAGTGAAAGAATCAGGCCACTGATCCGGCCCATGCTTACAAACCGCACTAAGTGAATTAAACTGTTCTCGGGCAGAGTCTGCTCGACCGCAGTTTCTAATTGGATTTCTCAAACTTATCTACTTCCTTTCTACTCCCCGGCTTTTGTCTGAGCACATTTTTGATTCCTAGCACAGCTCTGCTTTTTAACATGCTACGGCGTTCTCCACTTTCTCCATGTTTTGAAGAGCAAATATTTATGGCAGAAGCAAAAGAGCAGATTCCCTCGAGTCAGCGGCCACTTTCCCGCCAGACGACGAGGCTCAATACTGTAATGGAGTGCCAAGCAAACTACTGATCAAATCCTCCAGGAGCAATTACAGAAACCTACATGCATCATCCACTTCATCCAGAACATTACATTGTGCTTCTATTTACTGGCTCTTTTATGTGGTCCACTCACCATCTGTCTTGCTCAATATGTCAGTTACAGCGTTTATCAGTGGTCAGTTTTTCTACTAGACCTGGTCTGGATAGTGGACTGTGGTTAGGACAATTTTGTACAATGTTATTCTTCGTATTGTTCTAGAACATTCTCTCCCATTTCCATTGTTTTCCTAGAGGATATTCTAGAACAGTGTGAATGATGGAGAACCCAACACTGTGAATTCTAGAACAGTGTACATTGAGGGGAACATTCAAGAACAATGTAATTGGGAACATTCTCTCCCATCTACATTGTTCCATTTTGCTTTCCTAGAGAATGTGCTAGAACAATTTAAATATGAGAGAATATTTTAGAACAGTGTGAAAATGGGAACACCATCTAAAACAGTGTAAATTAAGGAGAACATTCTAGAACACTTTGAATGCCAGAGAACATTCTATGGCAAGGTAAACCAGGGAAAACATTCTAGAACAGCATGATGGGGAACATTCTCTCCCATTCACACTGTTTTATTTTGTTTTCCTAGAGAATGCTCTACAACAAGGTGAATTAAGAAGAACATTCCAGAACAGTGTCAGTGAGAAAGAAAATTAACATTGTGAAGTGGGAAACATTTAGAAGGGTGTAAAATGAGCAAAGTGTGAGTTAAGAAGAAGATTCTAGAACACTTTGAATGCAGCAGAATGTTCAAGGACAATGTAAACTGTGTAGAACATTCCAGAACAGTGTAAACTGAGGAGAACATTCTAGAAGAGTGCAAATCTGGGAAAAAACATTCTTGAAGAGTTATGAACAGTGGGAAGCATTGTAGAACAGTGAATGGGGGGAGGATATCCCAACAGAGTGTGAATAGAGAAGAACATTCTAGAACACTTTAAACGTAGGAGAACATTCTAGGACAATCTAAACTGGGGACAACATTCCAGAACAGTGCAAGTGCAACTGAGGAGAACATTCTAGAAGAGTATAAACTGAGAAGAACATTCTAGAAGAATATAAATCTGGGAAAACGTTCTTGAACAGTATGAAAGGTGGGGAAGATCCTAGAACAGTGAATGGGGGGAGAATATTCCAGAAGAGTGTGAGTGGAAAAGAACGTTTTAGGACACTTTGAATGCAGGAGAACATTCTAGGACAGGTTAAACTAGGGAGAACATTCTAAGACAATGTAACTGGGGAGAACATCCCAGACCAGCGTAAACTGAGAAGAACGTTCTAGAAAAGTATAAATCTGGGAAAACATTCTTGAACAGTGTGAATGGTGGGGAACAATCTAGAACAGTGAATAGGGGGAGGATATTCTAGCAGAGTGTGAGTGGGGAAGAACATTCTAGAACACTGTGGATGCAGGAGAGCAACCTAGAGCTCAATGTGTCCGAGAACACTGGGTTGTAGGCCTCAGGACGCACCTCTCCAAAAGACGACTGGTTCCTATTACCATCACTGGGAACAATACTGATTTGGCTGCTCTAGAACAGAACACTTCGCCTCAAGCCACTCTGAACAACCTTATACCTCAGTGATTTAACGGTGCGCAAATTTTAAAAAGCTGTATTACTTCCCTTCAAGCCTGACTATCCCTGCTGCAGTATGCAATTTAGTTACCTGCATACTACTGGGCCGCACTGCAGGCAGGCAGATCCAAGTTTTCAGTGACAGTCATCCGCACATGAGCATCCGCACTTCAAACTCTCACCCTCCCACACCTCCACACACACACCCTTCGCAGTGTTACGCAACAGCCGGTTAAGAATAACCCAGTCAGCCCTGCTGAGGCCTGCCTGTGCGGGTCTCGCCGTGGGAGACGGAGCGGTATTGATTTGTAGCCCGGTGGAAGCAGAGTCACCACCTCCCGGCACAAATCCTCAACCTGTTCTAAAATAAAGCCTCTCCCAGGACCCCTCTCCGCGGAACAGTCAGCTGTGTCCACCTTTCTGTCTCTCTTCACTCCTAAGAGTCTTTGTGCTATTCTCCATTGTGTCCAGTTTTATCTCTCTTTCTCTCTCTCCCGTACGATCTGCGTGTGTCCGCCCATCTCTCTCCATCCCCCATTAGGATTAGTTCTATCTGTCTGCCTCTCTAAAGCTCTTTTGATCAGTTCCATCCGCCACTCAAAGTCTCAAAGACTCTTTCCCAGCATCTCTCTCTCTATCTCGCTCACTCTCTCTCTCTCTCTCTCTCTCTTTCACGGTCAGCTTTGTCTCTCCTCCTTATCCAGCTCTTCTGCAGGTTTAACTCTGAGTTCTTTGCCTCCAGCAATGCTGACACATTTCAGGAAAAAAAAAACAGAAAGAAAGGAAGAAGCGCTCCAGCTAGACTCTGAAACAAACACGCATGGTAAGGACTTATTAGAAGATCCACAATTCCAGGAACTGGAACCAAATGTGGGAATGGACTCCTCCCTCCAATGCTTTTTAGCTAACATTGGGGGGGCGGGGCACTTCCAGAGTAGAACTCTGCGTTCTTTAATAATCAGCATATCTGAGATTATCACCCCACACCTCCAGAGTAGAACTCTAGAGTAGAATTCTACCTTCTTTAATAATCAGAATATTTAAGATTATCACCCCGCACCCCCATAGAAGAACTCCAACTTTCTTAATAATCAGCATATCTGAGATTTTCAGAAGTGGGGAATATACCAACAGCGTGCACCAATTTGTCAGGACATTATGACTGGTCAGCTGTCAGAGCAGTGTCCTGCTACAAGTTCCAACCCCACACTGCTGTGACTGTTCTAACGGTGATTTTGGTTCTGCTGTATCAGTTTGAGCCAGAGTCCGTTTCTGAAAGTATGGTATAACAGGTATATCCATCTTCACAAGCTAGACTGGAGCAGGACGTTTCAGAGTAGTCACTTTTTACTGTTTTAGCTCTCTGTGCGTTGCGTGAGAGCATTCCAAGCTTGCCGGTAGGCGGGGAATAAGGATTGTGTTACATGATGATGTCACCTTGTAACAGAGAAAAGGGCTGGAAAAGGGCTGCCTTAAAAACGGTTTAGGTGGGAGGAAGTTTCTCTCTGGTGTGTACTTTGGACTTTACACGACACACTAGGAGGGCAGGGGGTTAAACCGGAAAGGAATAGCACAGTAAAAAGTCATTTAAAAGTCATGGCTATATTTCATTGCTGTCCAAAGAAGATCAAGTATCTCCAAAATGGCAAATTTACAAGTGGAAGAGGATTTTATTTTTTTTTAATTTAATAACAGTCAATAGAACCAGAATTTTTTTATTTTTTTTATTTAATGTAAGTCAATTTTTTAAACTTTTTTGGGCCATTTCTCTTGGTCCATTCATCATGAAACTGCTGCTGTGTTCAAATGATGCATATAAGTAAAAAACAAGAAGAATGAAGATACATGTTTTATTTGTTGGACAGCGAGGATTTGCATTGTATATATAGCGACCCTTGTTTCCTATCACCACCATAAAGGAGCCAGTCAGTACATTTCAGACCACTCTGAATGACTTTGTCTCAAAAATAAAACATTTTGAAATCAAGGAATTTGAGATTCCTGTTTAATAATGACCTTATTAAGGATAGCAACGAGGGAATAACCAAATAGTAGATTAATGCAACTCATCCCTACTGGGGATTATTAACTATAGTGGAGTGGAATTGAAAAGAGACCATCTCTATTTCCCGATCTCCTGCTGTTTCACTGTTTTAGTGTCTTCCCTGGTTCTAATGTGTCTGTTGGTTGTTGAATAACAGAGTGAGAGAGCCGTCCTCTACATGAAGAATTTCCTCAGTCACCACTTCAGTCGACAGCATACAGCAGTGTACAGAGTGAAGCTGAGTCAGGGTTCAGTAATAAGAGGTAAAGACCTGTTTGTCCTTTCCATTCAGGAATGCTTCTGCTGGAGTATTTGGATAAGCTAGCCTCTCAGCTTTGAACTTCCTCACACCAAGGATGCTATAGGTGTAATATAGGGGTGTGACTCATTATGCTGACAGCGATACAAGTTGTAATTCATGCGGTTTAATAGTTATCAACTCCACAAAAATTTGATTCAGTCTACTAAAAAGCAATTTGATCCGGTCATTTGAATCAGCGGTTCAGTATTGATTACTCATCATCAGAAGAATAGTTCCACCCAGAAGGAGGTGTGGGATTGCAGTGCTATTGGGAAGGAAGATAAAGGTTACCAGGAACAACAAATGATGATACATTTAGACTGATATGATCAATATTTATTGAGCTACACGTACAGATGTAGTATCTCTCAGTATGGCATCGGGCGGCCATGTTTACTAACGCAGTATGCCAGACGTCTCGACATGGAGCTGTAGAGGTTCCTAATGGTGTCCTGTGATAATCCATGCCATGCAGCTTGAACATCCTCACACAGTTCCTGCAGACTGTGCAGTAGGGGTGGAGGTGGAGTGACACCAGGCCTTCAAGACGTGTGACGTGACAACAAATCGTTCATCTTGGCGCTGACCACGGTGCCTCCACACATGGTCATATTCACCAAGACAAAAGCGGGACTCATCACTGAAGATGACCCGGTTCCATTCTGAATCACTCCTTGACAGTCTGGCACGACACCACTGCAGTCTTTGGTGACGCTGACGTTGTGTGGGCAGGGCAGTCATCGTAACGGTCTGTGGTGCATGAAGTCCTGTGTCATGTAGCCGCCTGGCACTAACAGGATGACTCATGGAGGGCATCACTGCTTGCTGAATGTTTGTTGTCGTGGTTGTGGGGTTACTCCGCGCATTTCAGACAATTCGTTGGTTCTCTCTTTGTGCATGCCTTCTTTCATCCACTGTTGCCAACAGCATGCTATGGCAGTGTCCGCGTTTGGCAATAAATCGTTAAAACATATCAATTTCAGGGTCACTTGAAAATCAAATCTAAGGGCTCGGCTGAATAAAGCAATACCCATGTTATAAGCCTCCTCATGGGAGGGTATCACTTATGCATTGATTAGCTGCAATCATTTGTAATAAATGGGTGTAATTGACTTGTTTGAGGCAATTATGTGAGTAGACAGGCATTCGAAAGAGCCTATGGGCCATGACTCAACATGTTCCCAACACTCCCCAAGCGTCAAAGCACCAAACAGAACTGGGTGACTGAGGAGAGATCCAGAGTTGGGTGTCGCTGGGTATCTTTGTTAAGGTGCTCTTCTGCAAATAACACACTTGCCATTGCCAAAGTTTCTGGGAGGTAACGCTTAGTAAGGAAAGGAAACCAAACATGTTTCAGAAGAAGTACCACTATCCTCCCCTCCTTGTCCTTTTGTTACTCTCTTTCTACACCTCCTATCCTCCTCCTCCTCCTCTACCATTCCTTCCTTTCTCTTCAGCACTCTTGTCATTACCACATGCCTCTCTGGTTCATTTAATCCCAATTAGCTCCGTGTTGAGTAAACCTTCACGGCTGATTAGCACTCCTACCGCAGCGGGGCTCCAGCCCCCGACCACCAGGGAATGAGACAAGGGAGGCAGAGTGTTCATCCGGCTGAAAGGAGAAGGAGGCCGACTCTGGGGAAAGGGATTTAACTGAACCCCTCTCCTCCAAGGCTGCTGACTCATCTCCTGTGTATGGATCCGAAGGGCAGGACATACTCTGTCCCTCGACTGCTTACAAATGAGATACTGGGACATGTCGACTGAAGCATTTGGGTTACTTGTATGGCATGGCAGTGGCTACTGAATTTGAATTTTGATTTTCACTGAATGTGGAAATTATTGGTCATTTGTCAGAGGTGTCCACTTTTTCCCTGAAATTTGCCACCATCTCCAGGCGAAAGTCATGATGCCCAATTGATTTTGTGTGTTATTCAGGTTTCGGTTATTCCGTATGAGCTAGAAAATGAGCTAGAAAAGCAAAAAAGGGGCTTGTAGGTGGAATGCATGCTGGTTTGAATTAAGAAGACCAGTGCCAGGGGCTTTTTTAAGCTCAACAGAACCTTGTTTGTATCTGGCATGGGTCAAAAGACTACTAGACAAAGGCAGGTAAGTGGTCCAAAATCAAAGATGAGTATCTTCCTATATATTATACAGTCATCGTCAAAAGAACAGTTGCACAAATAGTTGCACCCAGAGGGAATCAACCAACAAATGATTCTAGTTTCACACTGGGAAGTGAGACATTTGAGATTTTAAATAAAACACAAGTAGCAGGCACACTCACTGAATTCAAGAACTGCAATTGCTGCTGACGTTTTCCAGCTCAGCACAGCCTTGTACGTATCTGGCAGGCCAGTGGTCCAAAACGGCTCAATTATCAAAGAGGCAAAAGGAGGCTAACATGATTTGCATGGTTAGTCAACAGTTAGTCCGCTGATAGACCAAACGGTGGTACATCGCTATATTAACAAGACAATTATACTGTTTGGATACACAGCATGAACATTGATAGTTTCCTCTGCTCAATTAAACTCTTGTTGGCCTAACTGGGTTGAAATGGACATCATAAGCCTGACTGTAAGGCTGAGTAGAAGCAGGTATAAACATGTAGGAAAAATAAGCCCGAATTTCAATTCCATTCAGAATGTGGATGCACGCTCACCCTGAAACAGTACATTATAGTACATCCAATATCCAGCTGCTTTTATAGAGTGGTGGGATGTGTGAAGGGTGGGTGGTGGAAGGGTGGGAAATGGGAAAGGTGGGATGTGAGCTGGGTGGGTGGTGGCTGGGTGGGATGTGGGAAGAGTGGGTGGTGGTGGGATGTGGGAAGAGTGGGATGGTGGGATGGGGCAGGGTTGGTAGTGGTGGAATATGGAAAGGGTGGGTAGTGATGGGATGCAGAAGGATGGGTGGTGGTGGGATGGGAAAAGGTGGGTGGTGGTGAGATGGGAAAGGGTGGGTGGTGGTGGGATGGTGAAGGGTGGGTGGTGGTGGGATGGGGAAGGGTGGGTGGTGGTGGGATGCAGAAAGGTGGGTGGTGGTGGGATGGTGAAGCATGGGTGGTGGTGGGATTTTCCTTTCAATGTCATATCCCCATCCATTATGCAGTCCAAGACTAGGCTTGTATGTATACAGCAGATACATATACAGCATATATACACTGCCTGGCCAAAACATGTAAAAAGCTGCACACTTAAATATTTAGTTCAGGCCACCTTTAGCTTCGATTCATGTGTCCTAATGCTCCATGAACCAGTCTTTCACAGCCTGATGAATCTTGGCACTGTTGTCCTGGAATATGCCTGTGCCATGAGGGAAGAAGAAATCCATTGATGGGATAACCCGGTCATTCAGTGCATTAAGATGGTCAGCTGCCTTTATGTTATTGCCTTGATCTGACCAACTGAGGCCAACCTAATCTATTCTTAATGCTCCTTGCAAACTGAAGCCTTTCATAGCCTTACTGACAAACGCTCTTCTTATGGCCGCACAGCGGTTTAGTCCCAATCCTGTGAGTTCTCGTCGTGTGGAAATGCTCTTACTTTTAAACATGGCCGTCAGTTCAGCTTGGCCAAATATTTAAGTGAGCTCCAATCGCTGTGATATTTCCAATCACATTTCTTCCATGAACTTGATGGTTCACCTTCCAGGTTTTAATATGTGATGGGCAGCTCTGAACCCAATTCCAGTAGTTTCAGCTTCTCACTAGCCTGTTTCCTTTGCGTGATGCAGACCACTTATTTGACCCTTTCGAAACATAGTACAATCTTTTCCACAATGCGTCTTCCCACATGGTTATTTAAGAATTGAGAGGCTACATGCTGCATCAGTTAGGCTAAAAAGAATATTAATCACTGCAGTAATGATCCAATCAAGGCCTCTAAAGTATTTGCATATTTAAAACCCAAGCGGTTTTTTTGACGTTTTTCATTTTTGGCCAGCCAGTGTATATATGCGATAAGAGAACATGTGATGGCAATCCATATCACACTGACTTCACTCAAGGGAAGCTGAGGGAACGGGGAGATATAGCAGCATGATGTAGCTAAATTAAACATGTGCAACTGCAGTTTCACTCCCCATCACTCACGCTGATCCAAAGAGGGATGGAGGGAAGCTGACGGGAGGGGAACGAGCCTCAGCTCCAGCTTTAAGTTAAAGTTATGGTAATAATGAATACATTAGCATTAACTTTACATGCAGAAACCAAGATAACATGTGTAGGTCACTTCGGGCAGTAAATAAAATGGCTATACTTGTGTTACTGACCTGGCAACCCCGGGTTCTTATCTCCATCCAGTTTCCCTATAATGAGCCATTTCACATCAGACCACTCTGAATGAGCTTGTACATCTCAACCACAATATGCAGAATTAGTCGAACTCCCCTTTAAGGGTTATCTCCTCTTACATACAGTCATAATTTATATCCTTACTCTGTGATTCTATATATAGCACTGAGGGAAAGAGGGGAGCACAGCACGAGGCAGTGAAAAAAACAGAGTGAGAGAAAAAAAAGACAGAGCTAAAGAACGGCCAGAGGGCTGTGGTTTTTGGGAGGGAGGCAGGGGTGTAGGTGCTAAATGCCCTCATCACGCCTGCATAGCTGCTGAGGGAGCAACAGTGTGATAGACAGAGAGAGAGAGTGGACAAAGAGAGAGAGAAAGAGAATGAGGCATAGAGAGTGAGGGATGTGGCAAGAGGGAGACAGCAGAGAGAGTGAGAGAGAGGGAAAAACAAGTGATAGAGCGAGAGAGAGAGAGAGAAAGAGAGAGAGAGAGAGAGAGGGAGCACGGATCAAAGCTGTGCTGTAAGGAACAGCGCAGGGAGATATCAAACACTGAATAATTGGGTCATAAAGATTCCGGCTCTCTGATGCCCGGATCAACAAAAGCTCAGTGCAGCGCCTCAGAACTATCAGAGCCGTACATATGCATAATGTAGGCACACACACACACACACACACACCTGGGTAAAGTCTGCTACACACACACACACAGACACAAACACAAGAGCTTGTATTCCTGTCTTTGTGAGCTCTGTCTGCAGTCTATAAGAGTTCTGTATTACACACAAACAGAATGCTTCAGTGCCGGACCGGAGCTTAACCAATGCAGTTCTGTATTCAGCATTGGGTCGGGTGGAGTGAGATGGGGCATGGGGGTATGGTGGGATAGGGGGATGGGGTGGTGGGATGGGGG